>JAJQXH010000015.1:75000-542396 GCA_022343465.1 Oscheius sp. G VE-2021 | reverse complement strand
AAAAGGTGAACACGTATTTCAATGAGCTAATTCATAACGAAAAATACACCCTCAAATGATCAGGTTAAAGCTGAAAGTAGAGAGAGAGAGAGAGAGAGAGAGAAACGAGAGACGAGAGAGACGAGAGAAAAAGGCAGTGTGCCGAGCTTTTTTTTTCTTCGGGCAAACCAAACACTTCCTTCTTGAGAACCACTGCACTTCACCAACATTTCAGCGGCAAGTTTACCACCATCACGTTATGCCATCGGAAGACATTTGAATCAATCGGAGACAGAAATGTCCTCTCCTATCCATCAACACATTCTTTACATTGTGACTGTTTGGCTATTATATATAACACCACCTGGCGAGACTCATTTCCATAAGTTACGGGGGTGTTGCCCATGTGTGGATAGACGCAGAGGGCAGCAGAGATGCAGAAACAGCTGGTTAGAGACAGTGAGAACGGTGAGAGGCAGACATCTGGTCGAGCTCGGTCAGATCAGCGAGAGAGCGAACAGCTAGGGTACAGAGGATAGCCTTCAGTAAGCACAGCAGACGCAGAAGTGAATGCAGAAACAAAATAAAGTGACACAAACGCAAACGCAGTGACAAAGAGGCCAGATGCAGACAACCAGATAAAGACCTATTTAGGCTCCTTAGAGACGGTTCTAAGGACTTAGTGTTACGCATGGCAAAACACGCAGTTGTCCAACAACAAATAGACAAACAGAAGCAAGCGAACGAAGAAAACAGGCCACTCAACGGCATTATCTTTATTTGGCGATGTCCCCTAGGGGGTATACTCAATATGGAGGTTCTTTCTAAGGACCATACCTCCTTCCTGAAACCATTCACTCGTGAACTGCTGGACAGCTCCTTCGGGGATGTTGTCCCATGCGAAGATGATGCGATCGTTTCTGGTGACTCTCAGGACGAAGAATTAGCGAGAGTTTGGCCTCATTCTGGTCCAGCATCGGCAGCCAGGGTCCACTCCCAGGTGCTTCACGTTGGTCGTCTTGTTGGTCAAATCGGGAATCCGTTGCTGCTGCTTCCGTAGGCGTAGAACTCGCGAACGTACTCCAGTTCCGTTGAGGCATCCGTTTCCGTAGCCGCCTGCAACCATGTCGCAAGAAGACTTGACGGCCATCCAAGACGAGAGAAAAAGGGGACAGTTTTGGATGTGACAATGTACCAGTGTTTGACATACACGAAGGGAACCTGTTTTGAGGTGCTACATAGAAATGTTGGATGCTAGTGAAATAGACAGGGGAGGAGTCGGACTCCACGTCAGAGATAACGGAGGGATCACTCTCTTTTGTTCAGGACAGGACTTGGCACCCGTGGGAAAATAATGAAAGGATCAGGAAGCGATCGAAGACGGAGAGGGAAAAAACTTTTGTGCTTTTCATAATAGGAGTTCCTTCTGACAAGCGGATATATTACGAATAGTATTGGCCGTTGTCACTTTTCCTAGGCACATGAGACAAAACGAAGATGAAGGTTCAAACAGCCAATGAGCTTAAGAATTGGCTACGACTATGAAGGGGTTCGTTTCGTCCTTAGCCAGTGACGAAATGATAAGAATAAGAAACTCCGGGGGACTCATCAGGCTGGCACCGGAGCTTCAAGAAGAATGGGGGACAGAGAGGGAGAGAAAGATTAGGAACATTGGCCCAAAACTGAAACTGAGGTTGCGTCCACTCAAGGGTGTCTCAAAGCAGGCCCGGGACGCATGTTATTTCTGGAACAGTGCCAATGCAATCTCTTGCGCATTAGTTTTACTTTATCTTAGTATTGGCCGTTGTCACTTTTCCTAGGCACATGAGACAAAACGAAGATGAAGGTTCAAACATCCAATGAGCTTAAGAATTACCTACGACTATGAAGGGGTTCGTTTCGTCCTTAGCCAGTGACGAAATGATAAGAATAAGAATTAAGTCTAGTCCAGGTAAACATCCAAATTAAGTCTAGTCCAGGTAAACATCCAAATTAGAATTACACACAAAAAAGTGCACTGCGCATATCCCGGTAAAGTAGGTTGCCAAAAAGCAGGCCAAGCGGTCTTCAATTACCAAATAGCTGGTAAAGCTGCCTTTAGAGGTGAAAAAGCTTTCCAATGTGGTTTGGATGTCAAAGAATGGTACAAGCGACCAATGGTTGTCAGAAAGCTGCACCTGCTAGCAAAAAACCAAGGTCCAGCAATGACGTGATGCCCGGCATGCCGTAGTCTTTTTATTCAAAATTTTTTAAAGATTGCTATTAAAATGATTATTTCAAGCAATTAAGAGAAAACCGACAATCGCACGATAAAAAAGCGCCAGGTGACTGAGAAAATTAAAGCAGCGATCCATGCGTTTTGGTTTCATTATGACCATAAATCGAAAATACGACGGCAAAGGCCCCCTGGGATGCGTGATTGTACTTTAAAAAAAAGAAGAATAAGAAGAAAAATATCCTGTTTGCACCACGTGGAAAAGCATCTGAAACCAGGAACGAGCGGAAACCTAAAACAGACGATTTTGGGGAGGAGGAACTCACCGAAAGAAGGGAGAGGTGAAAGGATAAGCATCCAGGCAGAAGATGAGCCGTTCTCCGTCCGAAAACAATCCAGAACCAGGCCGAAAAACTAAAAACAAGCCACTGATTGAACTTCCGAATCGTACCTACCTCTCGAATAAAAAAATGTCCTTCTCGCCAGCTCCAACATTGGGCGATACTAAAATCTGGAATTAAAGCGAAAAGACCCACCAATCCTTTGAGCTAGAGTGGAGGGAGTAGCACACTTCGCATCAGTTGCAGACGAAGATGTTGTCGTTTCATGCCAAAAACCTGCAAGGTGACGTCATTAAGAAGGGTATACGGAAACCATTAGGGCGAACCAAGGAGTTGTGAACCTCAGCTACCACATTTTCTGAAAATGAGTGACTTACCTGTTGTTTCCCCGAAAATCCGCAGATTCCATCCGCAGTGGTTCAACCGCAGGGAAGATGGCAATTTTCTGAAGAAAAAAGTGAACAAAGCTATTCTGAAAGTGGTAGCCGTTTTCAAGTCAGAGTAATCTATTTCCATACTTTCTACTTACTTGGTGGAAAATTAGGGAAATCTTTAAAATAAATTATTTCTGAGACCATTTCAACTTTCATAATTCCCAAGTCTATTTCGTGCACATAAGCCTTTCATAATAAGATTTTCAACAAAATCTAGTTAATTTGGAGAATAAGCCAGGCATAAAACAACAAGAATCAGCAGGCAACACCGACTAATTGCAAACTGCCAAAAGGCGCACAGAACATCAGTGGTCGCCGCAGCTTTCACTGCGGGACCTCGGGCAACACGAAGACGTGGCATGCAAAGCGAACAACACATACAAGGCACCTTTTATAAATATTCGAAGCCGGGCATATAAATACGATTCACATACATAGAATGAACGAGTAGTAGTCCACACTGTCTCCACACTGACTAATAAAAGTAAAACACTCCAGTGAACCTCTGCGCCTTATAAATAATCCTGGCAGCGACCACGGTGGCCTCCGCAATCTCCAAGTTCATCAGTTCTCCTCCTTGGATCCTCCTGTAGGTCCGTGTCTCGGGCGAAATAACCAACAGTTCTCCGATACAGCCGACGTTAGCTCGAACTTCCATCGTTCCTTGTCCCTTGTGAAGGGTCAGGAGGGCCTGTAAAAAGGTGATAAGATTGTGAAAGAAAAATGAATCCGCAAAATTGAGAGTTAAAAGATATAGAGGAGAGAGAGAGAGAGAGAGAGAGAGAGAGAGAGAACCCACCAAGGTCCTGTTGCGATTCCACACAATCTTCAGACGACTGTTGAAGTCGGCAGGCAGTGGAGGCGCTTCGGATGGGAGACGGAGAGCGTGGAGGAAGAGGGGCAGGTTGCGCATGTCCTTCTGACAACCGTGGCGAAGAACGGCGCCGGCGACGGCACCGATCATTGCTCGGAGGGTTCGAAATGCGTACCCAGTCCGGCAAGGGCTGAAATTTATATTGAATAAATGTGTGAAAAAGCGAATCGCAAAGAGAGTGGTGGTTTGGTTAGAGGGATTGATAAAAAGAGAACAATATTGTTTCGTAATTGAATTGAAATTCATGAAAAGCGAAAAGAAATCGCTGTGAAAAATCTTAATTTTTAAACCTACAGCTATTTCGTAAGAAACAAAAAGATAACCAAACCACCTCAGCCTTTCTCAAAAACATCAGACATCAGATCGCTAAACTAAAGAGAGAGGCAGGTAGAGTAAGCAAGAAAGAAGGAGAGAGAGGGAAAGGGACAGAGAGAGAGAGAGAGATAGAGATAGAGATAGAGAGAGAGAGAGAGAGAGAGAGAGAGAGCGAGAGAGAGAGCGAGAGAGGGTGAGAGAGAGAGAGGAGACGAAGAAGTTGAAGAACAAAAGCAAGTGACCGGGGCGAGTGAGTGTGTGTATGTGTGTGATGAGCAAGTGTATGAGAGCGTGAATGTGTGAATGAAGGAGTGAGTTAACATGTGTGTGAGAGCATGAGTAAGTGAGTGTGTGTGTGAGATAGAAACCTATCGGTTATTTTAGCAACGGATTTCAGAAAAGGCTGAGGTGGTTTGGTTATCTTTTTGTTTCTTACGAAATAGCTGTAGGTTTAAAAATTAAGATTTTTGCGATTTCTTTTCGCTTTTCATGAATTTCAATTCAATTACGAAACAATATTGTTCTCTTTTTATCAATCCCTCTAACCAAACCACCACTCTCTTTGCGATTCGCTTTTTCACACATTTATTGTTCTCTTTTTATCAGTATTCTAAGAATACTTTTATTTCATGATCCATATTTCTATTTTCGGGCTCGGTTTCCTATGCGGTCATGCGGCCGCTTTATATTTATTGCGCCCGAAGCCTGCTTTGTATTTAGAAGGCCGCTCATTTTGTAATGCGGCCGAAGGCATCTCTGCTTCCAATGCGGCCGAAGGCCGCTCGGTTTCCAATGCGGCCGAAGGCCGCTTGGTTTCAATTGCGGCCGTCGGCCGCATTGGAAACCGAGCGGCCTTCGGCCGCATTAGAAAAAAGAGGCCTTCTGCCGCAACTGAAACCAAGCGGCCTTCTGCCACAGTAGAAACCAAGCGGCCTTCTGCCGCAACTGAAACCAAGCGGCATTCGGCCGCAATTGAAACCAAGCGGCCTTCTGCCGCAATTGAAACCAAGCGGCCTTCGGCCGCAATTGAAACCAAGCGGCCTTCGGCCGCAACTGAAACTAAGCGGCCTTGAGCCGCAATTGAAACCAAGCGGCCTTCTGCCGCAATTGAAACCAAGCGGCCTTCGGCCGCAATTGAAACCAAGCGGCCTTCGGCCGCAACTGAAACTAAGCGGCCTTCGGCCGCAATTGAAACCAAGCGGCCTTCGGCCGCATTGGAAACCGAGCGGCCTTCGGCCGCAGTAGAAACAAAGCGGCCTTCGGCCGCAGTAGAAACAGAGCGGCCTTCGGCCGCATTGGAAGCAGAGATGCCTTCGGCCGCATTACAAAATGAGCGGCCTTCTAAATACAAAGCAGGCTTCGGGCGCAATAAATATAAAGCGGCCGCATGACCGCATAGGAAACCGAGCCCGAAAATAGAAATATGCATCATGAAATAAAAGTATTCTTAGAATACTGATAAAAAGAGAACAATAAATGTGTGAAAAAGCGAATCGCAAAGAGAGTGGTGGTTTGGTTAGAGGGATTGATAAAAAGAGAACAATATTGTTTCGTAATTGAATTGAAATTCATGAAAAGCGAAAAGAAATCGCAAAAATCTTAATTTTTAAACCTACAGCTATTTCGTAAGAAACAAAAAGATAACCAAACCACCTCAGCCTTTTCTGAAATCCGTTGCTAAAATAACCGATAGGTTTCTATCTCACACACACACTCACTTACTCATGCTCTCACACACATGTTAACTCACTCCTTCATTCACCCAGACGTCGACCGAAGTCGTGGAGGACAAGCTGGCAGAAATGAAGATAACCGGCCTCTCCCCGGACGAAGTACTCCGTCTCTTCAACCAACGCAGTGATATGAAAAGCGAGATTTTTTCTGTATTAAAACATTTTTTCCTTTGTTAATAAATTTTTTAAATTTCTATTTTTATATTTAGTCATCGGCCAGGTAAAGGCGTGAGATGGTTTGCTAGTTGACGTTTAGTTCAAGAGGAGTTTTCTGTGAGCGAGAAGCCGTCGGATCTGTTCGCTTTGGCTGCAGCAATTTCTCTGACTTTCGGTGTTTTTCTATTTGACAGGTCCATCTCGAGGAGACTACTCATTAGAATAAGATGATATTTCACCGGAAGTCAAATCTCTGTCATCGTTATTGAACCTATGCTAATATCCTGGAAGTTATGATAATTTCATCCGGCCAATCAGAGGGCTCCACGACGTAATTAGCATGCCCAATCTTCTATAAAACCTGTCGGCGTGGCAGAGTCTCGTCTCTTACGCCCATCCCTGCCTCCGACGTCGATTCGGGTGATCTGTTCTCCTTTGTCATGAAGAAGGTGAGTGTCTCTCATTCTGTATTTTCTGCCTCTGACATTGTCACATTGTTTCTTTCACTCTTTCGGCCTCTCTTTCTTAGTACTGTAATTGTCATTCAGATTCACCCGAGACCGGCGGTCCTAGGACGACCTCTGAAGTTATCTCCAAATTCAGGTTCTGTTCTTCCTCGCTGTCCTTTCTTTCAAGTGTGCAGAAACAACCGTAGTATTGAAGTTTGTGGCGGCGAAGGTAATCAAACTCGTTCCCTTTTCTTATTGGATTTTCAGCCTTCCGGTGATAGGAGAACGCTCCTCGTCACCCAGTCTCTCAAGTCTCCGGATGCCAAGGCTCATCCCATCAACTGGGAAACACTTGAAGATGGAGAAACGGTGCTGATTGAAGTCCACCGCGGCAACACTAAGGTTGGTTGGACTTTTTTAAATGTTTCTTTTGTTTTTGGAAAGTTTTAATCAATAGCATGTTTACAGTCTCCGAACATTCGAACTCTGGTCGGTTCTGCCACTTTGAGAGGAACAGATGCGAAGAGGGCGCCTCAGGTGTTCCGACTCAAAGGAGCAGATGGTCGATTCGCAGGAGAGATCAATGCAAGATTTAATCTGAAAACGGAAAGTGTGCCTGCGCCTTCTCCGAATACTACCACAGAACCCGAGGCCTCTCAGGTAATCTCTCTCTCTCTCTCTCTCTCTCTCTCTCTTTCTCTCTCTCTCTCTCTTTATGTTATTCAATAAACTATTCAGGTACGACACAACGGCACGGCGGCGACGAGAACCACGAGAACCGCAAGCACATCTCGGATCGAGTCAACCACACCCCCCGAGCGCCTCCTACATATTCTGACGAACAACGAAGATCCATTCAGGACGGTTCGTTTCAATTTTGCAGTAAAACAGTTTTTGCAGTTGGATAAACTGTCGAGGTCTCCTCTGGGTGACACTGAGGCGGTCGGGGAAGTCCCACATCCTCATCAGGCTCGGCAAGACGCCGGCGGTCACGTGGCAGTTGAAGACGGAGAGCGGAAAGCGGAAGAAATGATCGGCGAATTGAGTGAGTTGAAGTTTTCATTGCATTGTTTCTCACTCGCCACTCCTTTCTTTGCATAAGTCTGTTTTTAGATAACACCCTATCCGTGGTTGTGCAGGTAGCCAAAGCCCTAATCGTTGGTGGACACCTGTTCCCTGGAAACATCACCGAATCCTTCTCGACGATAAACTTGCTCCAAGCTGCTTGGTCGGTTTCTTCAGTTGGCATTCAATATCCTTTTTCTGCCCCTGCACGGTTGGATACATGTTTGGAAACGCTCGAGACCTAGTCCTCGCGGGAGCTGCTGCCGTTGGCTGCCTTCATTGTCTTCATGATCTGAGAACGCTCCCCTCTTATTGACTCCCCTCCGGGTGCCCTCCCTCCGCTGTGAGAATGGTCATGGATCAAGCCTTGGAGTTCAGGATCAGGAACCGTAATTTGACTAAGGTAGGCTCTCTCTCTCTCCTCCTTCCCAATTTAATTGTCAACTTTACTTATTCTTTTTTCTCGTTCACCATCTTAAAAGTTTTTTTACAGATACTTGTTATCGTTGCGAGGAACGGAGCCAATGTGACTATCAAACCCTCAGCGGGTTGTATTGTGTCTGTGCTCAGACTCTCGCCTGTCAGCCGCTCACTTCATGGTGCTGTATGGATTTGAGGGTAATTGTGAGATCCCCGAAGAGTCGATCTTAGCTCTGAAAGTGCAATACGGTGGTAGTACCTACACCAGTGTCTACCACTTCCATTAATGTGACTGTATTAGATCTTGTATCTTGTCTTTTATCTTAGATACTGTCTTCTATCTTAGATATGCATGCATCTTACTCGTGTCTGTGTGTTTTATCTGTTTCAGTAATTGTAACGATGAATTTCCCATGTATGTGTTGTTCGCTTTGCATGAAAAAATCGTTAAAAACAGTGTTTTGAATAAATAAAAAAAATAAAAAAAATCGTTAAAAAGGCTTCCTCCGCGTGCTCTCCCTCTCCTGGCCCGTTGTATCCCTCCTCTGCGAGGAACTCTCCAATGTGGGGTTCTCTCTCTCTCTCTCTCTCTCTCTCTCTCTCTCTCTCTCTCTCTCTCTCTCTCCCTCTCTCATTCCATTCTTCCAGACGTCGACCGAAGTCGTGGAGGAAAAGATGACAGAAATGAAGATAACCGGCCTCTGACCTCGGACCACTCGATACAAACAAGGATGCAATGCAATAACATTTTATTTCACAAATCAAGCTTTCGGCAGAGAAAGCAGAGGAGGCGAAGCAGCACCTTTAAGAAGACCGACCAGCAGTAGTGAAGCAGGGAGCAGGGAAAATGTTATTTCATTGCATCCTTGTTTGTATCGAGTGGTCCGAATGGAGCGAGGGAGAGGGAAGTAAACAACAGAGTGGGCAGCCAGTGCGAAAACAGGGTGGTCCCGGGTGAAAACAACGATGAAAAGAGCAAGAAACCAAAGAACGAACAAAGGGTGAAGAAACATGAAAAGTAGGTGAAAGAGTCGAAAAATAAGAAAAAAGACTTTCCCCTTTAAAACTGAGAAAAAAGCTGAAAAATTGAAAAATTTTTACAAAAGGACCGTTAGATTTTTCCAAGATTCCAAACTCCACATTTTTGGAAATTTTCGAATTTTTCGACGGACCGTCAGATTTTCGACGGACCGCTATATTTTGAAAGGACCGCTATAAATTCTGACGGACCGCTACATTTTCGACTGACCGCTATATTTCCTAAGGACCGTAAAAGCAGACAAGAACCGTTTTATGCCTGGCTTATTCTCCGAATTAACTAGAATTTGTGGGAAATCGGCTTGAATCAAAGGCCGTAGGCAAGCGGCCGTATTATTTATGCGGCGTTAACAAAAACATTTTTTCCCAATTTCTTAGCTATTATTCACTGTATAGTCCCGACGCATCCAGGAGAGTGGGCGTGGCCTTGGCCGCGCTTACTCTCCTTGTTATATTATAAAATCATTAACAAGAAATGTGATAAAATAGAGAGGTGAGAGCGCGTGTGTTGATCCTGGGCCGACTGACGAGCGAGCGAGCGGGTGAGATACCTGAAACTATGTTTAGTCCGATTTCTGTCTCCGATAAAGGAGACAAAGGAGAAACGTATGATGATGATACTGGAGACTAGGTGAGAGAAAGGTGAGAGGAGAGAAAGAAGAGTTGAAGGTGGCACAGGAGAAAGGTGAGAGGTGGCTGAAATCTTGATTAGTTTTTTTCCGGTTCCAACAAGACTCCCGAAGATGGTTCTTGTAGATCCCCAGAGGACGAGAGAAGGTAGGTCTCCACTTTGGTTTCAATAACAAGGGAGCTGCATTGAAAAGGGAAACCAAAATGAAGAGTAGAAATGATTGGTAGAAAGTATGACGGAAAGAACAGAAGTACCATCAGATCAGCGGATGATGAAGAAGCGGTTACGATAACGGATCGTCAGGGCAAAGAGGAGGATGATTGCCTGAATTATCTCCTTCTCCCCTCTTCTCCGTGACAGTAATACCGTTGATCGTGAGCTTCCCTGATCATCTCCTTGGGTTAACTGGGTTGGCCAACCGCGTTGGTAACGGGACTTTCAGTCATGTAGCACATCCCTCAATACATATAGCCTTTCCAGGGGCTCCGAACGACAACACTAAAAGATTCAAACACGGGAGGACATGCACTCACAATAGGCGGTTCCGGCAGACCCAGAATACCAAAAGGGATTCCAAAATCTCAGATGTTTCATTACTATAGGTCTATATACAGGTCGATATATAACGCTAGTTCTGCCAGCTGATAGAATACGGTAGCTACAGTATGTTTACTGTAGCTAAAGGTGACTTCATTATCGCCGTAGGATAACAGTAGCCACGAATCAACGGATGGGTTACGGTAGCTCCATATGCACTACCATATGGTGGTATTACTGTAGCTACAGTACTGCGGTATGCACTGTTTATGTCTACGGAAGCTAGGATTCTGGGTCAGGTCATGCATAGTACCTACAAGTTTGGATTACAGTAGATTTGGTAGCCACTTGGTTTTACGTCTACAGTATTTCTTGGATTCTGGAGACATCGCAGATTACGGTAGCACGACTTACTGTTTCTGCATAATCTTGGTTAGATTAATCCGGTGGCGGGTCTTCTAATGGACTACGGAATCTTCTGACTGGTGAGCTTTCGGAAGGGAAAATCTAACTCTTTAAAATACGTGAGAACAGGCATCGCCCACCCATGATCACCTAGTCATGCCCCGGATGGCCCTCCGCCCCATGTGCGAGACGATGCAGTAAAGACGCTGTAACCTATTATCATCATGGTATAAACAGAAATCATCACTGAGACGACAAACTAGTTACCCCGTTGAACTATAATCTGAGTATTTAAGAACTGTGCCTTCCACTACAGCCCAACTAGCTGGTATCAGATGGACGGCCAGTGACATAAAGAGAGTACAGGCCTCCCTTGGCAACTTGCAGCAAATGTACAGCTACATCTCCTCGACTTCAGGGTTGAAGAAGAATACAAGCGTCGAGAACCCAGAAATGATACTTCAGCATCGACGCCGTCGAAGCAGGGTTGAAGGCTACACGGCTCCGATCTGTGACCATCCTCACATACAGTAGAGGAACCTCCGAGAACGATATGACTCGAAGCGCTGCTGATTCAGAAGAAGTGGATAGCTGCGCACAAGAAGGTTTACTGTTAGGGAGGGGATCTGAAATGTAGACTGGTTGAAGGCCATTGCCGGTTAAAAGGATTTCGAAGACCATCACAGTATCCAGGATAGTGGCGTAGGGGAAATACAAAAGATCGCTCGATAACCCTTCATTTAATACAACTTTGGGCACTATTCGGCACGGGAGTCTCCTAGGATCGCAGTTTTACTTGGGAGGACTCAAGTCCACTTTCTTCTTCGGCGCCGGCTCAGGAGCTGAAAATGAACGATTTATTGAGGAACGTCGGCGACACAATAACAATGAAGAAACAGTCTTTTAGTAAAGAAGACCACCTACATTCCTGGAACTGGTACCACTGCTGCTCGGTGTGGGCGACTCCGGTGCGGGCGACGTCGACGGTCTCGTGGGGATAGCAGAAGGCAGCCATCGTGACCAAACCGGCGCCAGTCGTCAGAACACGCCCGAACGAACCACTAAATGAATATTATTACATTTTAAATAAAAGAAGTAATATAAATAAAGTGGAAATAACGGACCGCTTGAGTCCCAGAACGAATCCAGCCATTCCTCCGACGGTGATGGCGGCGGCCTTGGGGAGAACAGTCCATTCCTCGTGCACGTACGAATTCACTTCTGAAGTCATCAGAATAGCACTTTTGGAAGACATCACTCACTGTTGACGGCGTTGGTGGTCTTGTTCACGCACTTGTCCACAAAGGAGAAACGAGCCTAAAATTAGCATCTTGAGCGTCGAGGACAGGGGAATACCACGATGCGGTCGTATTCGGTGGTGGCGGCCTCTCGGATTGTAGTGAATTCTCGCTGAAGAGGAAGCGGCTCCTCGGGGATGAAGCGGTACGGCGACGAGGGCTGGTCTTCCGAATACACCGGCAACTAAAAATCAGATTTTACACATCTTTTCAGGTCTAACACGGCAGTTTAACAATTTTAACTGCTGAAATTCATCTGGAAGCAAAAAAATGGAATATTAGAAACAGCCGCAGCCGTCCTGTTTCATGAAAATAAGAAAAAATACCTCAGCGACGGTGACCATGTTGGCGGGGTTCGGCTTGGGCCTCCTCTCCGTTGTGGTCAAAGCCCACCACTGCGAAAACACATTCGAAACCTTAAAATTCTGGTTTAAATGAAATAATTTGACCTACCTTTCCAGAAGCATCGGAGATTTTTTCGATGACCGCCTTGTCGTCTGCCGTCATCGTACCTGAATCATTTATTGAGATCGGCAAATCAGCAATTGAGAAATTCGAGAGAGTGGAGGCAACACTAAGAGAACAGGGAGAAATCAGGCAATGTGTTTCATACAACGAGTGTCATTATGAACATCCCTACAACGAATACAACAATAACGGGCGCCGCAGCGGATGCATTTGTACTTGGAGGGGAAGCCACAGGCGGCGCAGAAGTATCTCCGGGGCATTTTGGAGGGAGGGGCGATTGCGTTCCAGTAGGCGTCACGGCGCATAGGATCATCCTTGGCCGCCACGCTCTCCTCCTCCAACAGCATGTCAAAGTTCTTCTTGAAACGCTGTTTCGCGTACTCGTTGCGCAGTTTCTTCTTCTTCTTCGCCGGCTCGTCTCCCTTGGGAATCTGGATCTCTCGCTTGCGGCCTCCCTGGTCCACTCCGGCTATCATCACATTGTCCTCGAACTTCGGAATGGCCTTGTGCCAGGTCAGATTGGCGTGTGGGTCGTCGTGGGCATTGTCCTGGTGCAGGGCGTCCAATTGTCGCTTGATTCGCCTGCTTCGAGCGGCGTCGTCCAGCACGCGGTGAGCCTCGCTCTTTTCGATTCGGGCCGAGTGGCGATTCTGCTTTGACCCCGACTGGCGATTCATCCTTAATTCAACAAAAATAGCTAAAATAAATGGGGTAGGGCATTTAAATAAATTAGAATATTTAAATAAATAAAAGCCTTGAAACAGAAAAAAACGCGCGGTTACGATTTCCGAAAGAAGCCGTGCAGATTGCCGCACGGTGCCCCGTAAACAACGGGCAAGCGAAAATTATATCATTCCATAGTGGAATTGAACATTTTTAGTGGAACAGAGGAACATTGCATACAATCTATTTTCTTAAATTCATATTTTAGAGGGTTTCATGCCTCTAAAACAGCCGTTTTGGCTTATCCGCAGGGCGCTGGTTTGAATCCCGGTTGGCCGGCCAGCCTGGCGCAAAGGCTGTCGTGGCGCCACCCTGAAGAGAGACATTTAGACTTCTCTCTCTCTCTCTCTCTCTCTCTCTCTCTCTCTCTCTCTCTCTCTCTCTCAACTCCCCGTGTGGTTTCTCCCTCAGCAGCATCTCCCCTGCCCTCACCTCCTCAATGAAGACGACTCGCTGGGAATGAATTCAGAGGGTGTGTGGTCTCCAACACACGGGTTTCTCAGTGAGATCTCTTCGTAACATTAAAGTCAAATCAGCCTCTCTTTGGCCAAGATCCTTTTATCGTGAGATTTTGCGAAACCGGCCTATTTCTATTGCGTGCTCCTCAGAAAAACGGTCTCTCATCCTTAGTCACTAAACTTAGATTCGCAGGATCCATTTCTCCAGCCTAAGGTCCTCTGTTTCCGGGAAGTCCTGCGGGGTAGATGTCACAAGGTAGTAAGGCACGGAATTGAGGGGGACATCAAGAATATCCTATTTCTTAGAAGTGAAACAGTAATATCATGTGATGATGTGTCATAGCTAATCACAAAAGATTAAGACTTACCAGGTCTGTCCATTCCTCCTTCTCCATTGACTCCAGGGGACAACACCCAATGGCACTTGGCTTCCTGTGTCAGAAAGGGGTTCCTGGGGAAACGAGAGAGGATAAACTCAAAGATTCAAGAGTTTATTAAACACCAAATAAGAAATGAAGATGATCATTTAGAGTTTGAGAGGTCACAAAAGCCCAAATAGTTCTTGCGATTGGATGAAAACAAGAAATCGATAGATTTTTACTTATACACTTTCCAAATGAAACCTCCAAACAGTTGTCTTTTTCACTTTTACAGTCCGAATTCCTTCGCTGCCTATCACCTTGCGTGCCTTCCATTAGTATCATCTCTTCCCGATCGCCCCGCTGACCCCATTCGCCAAAGGTCGCCTCATTCGCCCGATGGACAGCACGACAGCCCGGACGGCCTGGGCCGTCAGTGGAGTCTCTCTCTTCAGTCTTCTGGTGGTGGGAATAGTCCTCCCCTCCCTCTACTACCGTCTAGATGAGGCTCAGACTAGACTTCAGACCCGCATGGATGCATTCAAGGTACTTTGAAGGTTTTGGAAGGCTAAATGAGGGTTTTCATAGTTTACGGCTCGTAACATCTGGCAAGACATCGTCATTGTGAGGAGGAACGAAAAGGGACGGTCCCGTCGTCAGGCTTACGGTGGATCCATGGGAGCCATGGAATCTTCTTCTGACACACAGCAATGTACCTCATGTGTTCAACTGCAGTGTCCTCCTGGACCCCCTGGACCTCCTGGAGTTAATGGAGAAGGAGGAATGGATGGAGCTCCCGGAAGACCTGGTAAGTGTTGACCTTTTATCATGATATTATGGTGTACTCTTCTAGGAAAACCTGGATTGGACGGTCTAGATGTCCCCCTTGATCCCGAACCCTCCTTCCCTTGTGTAATTTGCCCCGCTGGACCTCCCGGAAACAGAGGACCTCAGGGAGAGACAGGCCGTCCCGGTCTCTCAGGAGAATCTGGCCACCCTGGCCTCCCTGGAAGGCCCGGAAAGCCCGGAAGAGTGGGAGATGCTGGACCTCAAGGATCACCAGGAGAGGCAGGAGAGCCTGGAATCAAGGGACCTCCCGGAGATGACTCCATCGGAGGAACTGGAATCAAGGGACCTCCTGGACCTCCCGGACCACGTGGACCTAAAGGACCTCCCGGAACTAATGGAATGCCGTCGCAGAACCCCGGACCACCAGGACCTATTGGGGAGACAGGACCTCCTGGACCACCCGGACCTAGAGGAGAGCCTGGACCTCCTGGACCTTTTGGACCTCCCGGTAAGAGATCTAATGCTGATATGGAAATAGACAATTTCAGGTGATTCTGGAGAGCCTGGAGGCCATTGTCCTTCGAGTTGCGGGGTTCAGGAGATTGTGGCTCCTTCGATCAGCGAACTCGACACGAACGACTACCCGGCACCCACTCCCAGAGGCAACTATGGCGGAGGAGGCTATGGAAAGAAGTGAAACCAATAAAAGGGTTGAATTGAACTTACGGTTTCTGTTTAATTCTAGAGAAGAAAACTGCATTTGAGAGAAGGAGGTGACTTGGACAAATCCAATCCATTAAGCAAAGTGAATGTGTCAACCCAATTTCAAAGTTCAAATGAGGCTGATTGAGTCCATTTTCAATTGAATCTTCATTTATGTTCAGTAGAACTCTGAGGGGATATTCGGTTTTTTCTGAGGACGATTCCAATGAGAAATTGGCGATAGTGTTTTGTGAAAGTCACCATGATGACGGTTGAAATGACGCCATGAAGGGAGATTATCACCATGACGACGTTCGTAAAGGCTGGAAAACAAGTTTCATGAACGAGGAAATGGGGAATTCACTTTGCATCTGCATGTTTCCAGCGAAAATCATCGAGTGGAAGACAAGGCCAGGAATGAGGACGATTCCGATGGGGACAAAGGCCTGAAGGGTGAGGGAGAACTGGAACTCTTTCTGAAGACGATGGGTTCTCTCGGAGATGGCCGGCATCTTCTGAATGTGGTAGTAGGAGAGTCCAACCATGAAGACAGATGACACGATGATTATTGCACCTGAAACAGGTAAATAGGGTAAAGAAAGGGGGTACCTTCGATTGTGACAACTATGAACATTCTGATGGAGGCTGCGCCGTCGTACATTTCTACATCGGGGCTGTTTAGGAGGTCATTTCCACAGGTGTACGTCTGAAGACAGGAAAGGAAAATTAGGCTGTGGGGAGGAGAGAAAGAGAGACAGATACCGTATCTAGCCTTCAACTTGTCTGCCTCTCTGTCTCCAACCATCCGCATGTCTGCGTCTCTAATCATCCATGTCTACGTCTGTAACTATCTTGATGTCTGCGTCTCTAACGTCTTCTTGTCTGCGTATTTGTCATCTGCCTGTCTATGTCTCTAACCTCCACTTGTCTGCGTTTCTAACCATCTAATCAGGTGTCTCTCTGCGTCTATAACCGTCTTCCTGTGTCTCTACTTCTAGTCAATGGTTTCTGCGTCTATAACTACTGTTTTACGGTGTCTCTGGCAATCAGTATCTGCGTCTCTAACCATCTGTACGTCCATGTTCTCAGCCTTTTACCTGTCTCGGTCTCTAGCCTTCTGCCAGACTGCGTCTCTCACCGATTGGAGCGAGAGAGGGAGAGAAAGAGAGAAAGAGAGAGAGAGAGAGAAAGATAAAAACTACCTTAAGAATTTCAAGAGCCTGCTCCTGAAGATTGGCCGGTTGCCAGAAATACGCAATCAGAAAAGCAGCGTCAAATACAAAGTAGTACAACAACCGTAATGCCATAAATCTATACCTACAGTTGATCTGAAACGAACAATTTACATTTATCCGATAACAAAATTACCTTTAAGAAACTATTGCTGGGCAGCACAAAGTTCAATCGAAAATGGAAGGCCTGAAGGAAGGAGCACATTGTGTTACTGATTCCACAAAGGCAGATCAATATGCCGAGCTGAGTTGAAAATAAAATTATTTAAACCTACATGAAAATCTTACGGTAATGGACATTCCTCCAAAGAGGGAGACAAGACCGGCAGGGCGGCCGAAGGGCAACGGGGCCAAGAGGATGGGCTCAAAGAAGATGTTCATGGTAAAGTCGAGGATTGTATTGAACAACTGGTAGACTGTCATGATCAAACGGGCATCTTTGTTGCAAGAAGGGGTCTGGAAGAACCTTCAATTTGAACGCTAAGGAAGTTACCTTAGTGAGGACACAGTAGAGACCAATTAGGTTGACAGGGAGGGAGATAGCCGCAGCTATTCTGATGACAAGGAGGTAGGAAGAAGGATTCGTATCGAAGTTGCACTCGATCATCTGAAATGGCTGAGGTGAGTCAAAATGTTTGTGGCTGATTAGTAGGCATCAGCTGAAATGGGTCTAATCTGACGGGGTTTGCACCCGACGGCGCTAGGTGAATTGACGGAAATTGGCTTGTAATGGATCTGATTGACCACGGGACTCGTGAAAAGGTAGCCACGAGAGAGAAGAGCTAGAGTGGAGTGGGAGGAAGGAGAGAGGGGAGGGTGGTGTTGGAACTTGTACTGAAATCACAGGTTGTGACCAGGAATAGTTATAGGCTTAGGAACAACAGCGGCACTCGGCTGATTGCCAATTGGCGATAATAGGGAAAAGCTGGGATTGAATTGTAAAAGCCACGTAATTGACTTCTTACTTTACTTTCGACCACAAAAAGTGTTTCTTGAGACTTATGCTTCTATCTGCGTTTGAAAAGCGGCCTCAGGTTTCCATCTCCTTCTGAAAGCGGCCTTAGGTTTTCATATGCCTTTGAAAGCGGCCTTAGGCTCCCATTTGCTTTTGAAAAGCGGCCTTTCCATTTTTGCCACAATTTAGTCATTTGAGATCATACGAGTTACCAGTTATAGAAGTGCATAAATAATAATCTTCATATATTCGCTCTGAGAAATGCAGATCTCTATGAAAGAACAACAACAATTTACAGAAACCAAGTCCTTCCTCCGACATTAGCTCTGTTGAGATACGGTAGCGTAGATCCAGTGGCATCCGACCATTCCGTCCTTTGACTCGTGGATGAGGTCGTTCATTTCCTTCGGAGAGAGGTTGTTGATCGGGCGGTTGAAGATTCTGGCGGCGATCACAAGGGGAATCTCCTGAAGAAGCAGATTCTAAGTAATCACAATAGAACCTACTCCAGAACGGGCGCGAGAGCTAACGAAGAGATCCCACAGTTGCTCAGCACGGCTGGCGTTCTGAAAATGGAGGTGAAAATGAAATTTGGGAGTAAACCTGGTCGAGGAAGGGGAGGAGTTCGTTCTTTGTGGGGAGGCACACGCGGAGGGCCAGATCGTCGTAGTTTCCAGGGGCAAGGCCGCGAGAAGAGCATTCGGCAGGCTGGCTTCCCTTGAAGATTTGGACAAAGTTCTTCAGAGCTCCACCCTTCATCTGGCAGATGTCACAGTGCACACTGAAACATAGCCAAGTATGGAAACATGATCGTCACTTGAGAAATTACTTTCAAATAATTCATGAAATGGATGTGTGCGTGTGAGTGTGTGTATGAATGTGCCATCACGTGAATATGTGAGTACGTGATTGTGTGGATGGGATGATTACCTCACAACACCATTTCCTAGCGGAAAGAAGGAGAACCCGACCGTGTGCACTGATTGAGCTCACTCTCTCTCACTCAATCATACTCTCACTCACACACTCACTCACACTCTGACGGACGTTTTCTCTGTTTCATTTGCTATCAAGAATTCAGGAGAGTTTCATTACATTGAAAATGACCTTGAATTTGACTTTTCTTGGATGGACAAACTGTTTCTCTTAGAAAACTTAATCGTTAAAGCCATGCTACTCACCAAGATCCAATGCCTCCGCATCCGTTGCTGTCTGCATTAACGCATCTCTCTGGCTTTCCGTGGATGCCAATCCTCGTCTCCAGATGAACGTAGTACTTGTTCTCTCCCGACAGACCCTTGCCATAGACCTAAAGCCATTTCCTAGTCTCTTATTAGTTCTCTCTTTTCGATTCGCCGAAACCCGGATTTGCCCGTTCGGCCGGATTCGCAGCAAAGAAAGAGACAGTGGTGACGTCAAGCGACGTGCCAAACAACTCGGACCACCGGGGATGAGTCATCTGGGCTGAAGACCTCACCTCCACGCTTCCTCCGCTCATTCGGAAGCACTTGTGGCCATTCTCATTCGTCTCCTCGTGGAACTGCACTCCAGGTGTTTTGTAGGACGGGAACTTTATCAACAGACTATCCTTTTTCGGACCTGAAGTTTTAATTTATCGGCGCTTTGTTCTGACCCCGAAACCTGAATTCCAAAGTGCACTTTTACGATCAAAGCGGGGTCAAATTGCTTCTTCCGTTTGTGGATTTGAGAATTGAATGTGAGAGAACATGGGGTATAACTGATTGGACACGCACACACGCACACACACCCATGCACACTTTCCTCTTTTTCTCGTTATCTCGTTCTCACACACACATACACACACAAATCCTCACACACTCACAAAACATTTTCTCTCGTTCTCTTTTCACATTCCCACTCCCATCCACCCACACTCACACTCACACATGCACACATATTCGCACTTTTCTCGTTCTCTTTTCTCTAGCTTTTTCTTTCTTTCTCTTTATCTCTTTCTGTCGTTCTTAGTTGAATTACTTCTTGTTGTTTTTCAATAGTTTTCTGATATATTGCCACGGAAACTATTCTAAGTTTGCTCATTAGACTAATGACGGGTGTGTTTAGAGTTGTGTTTCAAGAATTGGAAAGGTCATTGCTGCCATTTCAGTTTTTCAAAAGATTTCAAATGTTTATTTGAAATGCCATATTCAGTTGCCAGTGTCAGTTTCCGCTGAAAGTGTGCCTTCAATCGATAGGCTTTGGCTTGTCGGCGGATAAGGCCCGCCGTCGTCGCTTACAGAACAGGCCGCGTCAAGGACATCCCGGATCAAAGGGAGAGTGGAGGGAGAATGAGAGAAGGAAAGGAAAAAAAGAGAGAAGGAACTGACCCGAACTGGCAGAGCATGGGAAATGCCGTTCTATCCGAACGGAGATGTCGGCCGCTGAGACGGCGGCCACGAGGACGGCGAGGAGGGGGAGACGCATGACGGAGTGGCTCTGAGGGGAGTGGGGCGGGGGGCGGGGACGAGGTGGAACCACCTGTGGCGAACAGGTTCGAGCAGACAATCTTCATTGTGGACGACAGCCATGGAAATTATGCTTCCTCGACGACAATTCACAGGTGACTTGTCAATATTGCTCCCACCCTCACTCTTCTGACGAGTTGACCGGTTTACGAGAGGTTCAAAACCTTGTTTTGGACGATTGGCTGCCTCGAGTGTTTGAAGTATTTGGCCCTTGTGAGAGTTGTTTGGAAATGGTAAAATGTGCCCACTTGTTCATTTCATTTCTTACTTTGCTTTCATTTTTTTAATGATTAGACCTTTAACTTAAGAGTTTACTTTTATGTTAAAAAAGTGGACGTAAGCACTTTGGGCCAAAGTTTTGGAAAAAAGCTGTCGCTGCGGGATGTCTGTCGTTAGGAAAAGACTCATTACATTTAACGAGGTTTTTTGTTCCGAAGAAAACCGATTGAAGCTTTTGTCCGTCCATGGGACTATCCCGCCAATGAGTGGAAGGGGGTACCCATACTTCCAGAAAGACGAAGCTAGTTTCAAAAGCACGAAGGTATTGCATTATTCATTGAATTAACTGCCTTATTGTTAGTTTGAAATTTTTACAGACGCAGAAATCGGACGGTGGATTTAGAGACTTTCCCCAAAACAACATTTATTTTCATAAGCGCTCCGGTCAAGAACCAGTCATGGTAAAGATCTTCACGTAATTTTTACAGTTTACATACTGTATTGTAAAAATACAAACAAATACATAGTGTATGTAAAACTGTCGAATCCAAATTGAAAATTTCCGTGACTTCATATTTTGGGCACTTTCCAAGATTGTCCAACACTTTGAGGTTATGCTTGCCATACGAAATAATGTATTCCAAAGTAAACTAAGATCTTAATAGTAAAAGATCAGGTTTGCAAAATTACAGGCAATCCCGAGCCGGACCGGCCCGGTTTCCTGGAATCCACGGCCGTCCCGGTCCTCGTTTGTGCCACCCCTGTTTGCTGCAAACAAAGTGTTGTTGCAAACTGTTTGAAACATCACTTTTGACGTTCTCAGTCTAAAGTCAATATATTCTTCACGATTTCAGGGGCGGTTTTGGCCGGGCTGTCCCGGAAAAAGGAATAAAAGTTCAAAAAGTTGGGACCACCCGGGCCGTTCAAAGAAATCTTGGGAAGAGGGTCGGCCCAGCCTGCATCCATGCTATTTGAAAAGTAAACAGTAATTAGCGTCATAAGACAAAATTCCTTTCTTCATCCGAGAAACACGCATGACTTCATTTGGAATAGAATCGACTTTTCTGCAATCAGAATACATAGAGATCAGTGGTTGTTGTTAATTCGGATGTTTCCGTAAATCTTGTGGCAGGCGACGTACGTCATTTGGTTCTTGATCATCTGGTTGAATGGCAGGCTCCAGTAGACATCGGCCGGCAGAGGCTCATCCTAAACGTCTTTTGTTCCACTTTATTTGGTGGCTCTTACCTTGAAGAAGCTCTTCTTCGTCTTCCTGTAGACACTTTCAACCCTAGCTTGGGTCTGCATCTGTTTTGAGACGTCAGTGTCAAAGACGTAGACTGTAGCGAACACGCCCATCGCCCTCAGGGCAGGGCCGTCCTGAAATTTTAATTTTGAAAAGGAGAATACCCATTTTTAAAAGGTAATTGTTTTCCGCAAATCTAGAAAAAAAACATTGGTTAAAAGCGACTCCAAGAAGATTGTGACTTACATCACTGCGAACAAGCTGAAGGAACGACTCCTTGGTTAGTCCCTGAGATTTCAGAATTTCCTCCATTTTGGGAAGGCAGAAGGCCAGCTTCAGATTGTCGTAGGCTCCTTTTGACAGTCCATCCGCACATTTGATCGGCTGGTCATCCAGCAAAAGCTGAGCCCTCACTCCCAGACTGTCTCCGAAGGTACGACAGGCATTGCAGTACAAGCTGAATGATAAAGGTGTTAAGTTTTCAAATTTTGGTTAATTTTTATTACTTTTTTTAGTTCACGAAAACAAAGGGAAATATGAGTGGAATGACAAGGATGATTGAGAGAAAAACGGAAAACAAGAATGAGAGATAAATACAAGTGTAAAAATGGAATAAAGAAAGAAAGAAAAACACCGACAGAGCTAGACAGATTTTGTGTGTGTGTGAATGTGTGAGAGTGAATGTGATTGTGAGTGTGAACGTGAGTGTGACTACGTATGAGTGTGAGTTTTGATTATGAGTGTGATTGTGAGTGTGATTATATGTCAATGTGAGTGTAAGTGAGAGTGTGTGACTGTGAGTACGTGAATGTGTGAGAATTTGAGAATGAGTCGCATTTAGTCACAGCAGAGAACGAAAAATATAAAGAAAGAGCAAGTGATCAGAAAGTAGACGACAGAAAGAGGATTGGTAATTTTAACAGGAAAGTGAAAATCTAAATATAAGTTTAAAAATTTAAGCATTCACCATGATCCGAAGCCTCCACATCCATCTTCTCCCTGTTTCACACAAGCCTCGGGCACCTGGTTCTTCTTCGCCGTGTTCCTCAGTTCCAAATAGATGGAAAAGTCTCCCCCAAAGTCCTATCAGAGTATTTTGAATTCAACGGTGACCTACCTCTAGTACTTGGACCTTTCCTCCAATTGAGAAGCATCCAGGCTTTCCTTCGACTGGCTCCAGTCGGGGGCCTTTCTTGTCCGTTCCTGACTCGAATTCCAACTTTTTCGTCCATTTAGCCTCTGAAGATCGATTGTTTCAGCCAGAAGGCTGTGACCAACTGGCTCCGTGGTTGCAGGGCTGGTGCTTAATGAGATCCAGTTGGAAGCTGAGGTCATCTCCGACTTCCACGGCTTGAACAGTGAAAGCTTGTACAACGATTGCGAGGAAGAGCAAGATCATCTGTAAACCGAAATTGGGCAGAGAAGGGAATAAGGGAAAGTGGAAGGAGAAGGCAGGGAAGACTGGAAGGGAGGGCGTTCGGCTGCGGCGGGTTCGTGCCTGTGGTCGTGGAAAAACCCAGGCGCGATCCGAAGGGGCGATCCGGTTTGGATGGGAACAAGGCACGAAGGAAGAGAAGCCGAACCGCTGGCCGACGGGCGGAGGGCAGGCTGCCACGAGGAAGGGAGGGTCACCCAAGGGATCCAGGCATCAAGGCCAGGACAGGCCACAATGAGACAAAAGAGACCACTCCATCTGACAGAATCATTCTCTCCTTTATTCCATTGGACCAAATATATATGCAATCACGCAAAACAGTTTTTGTTGAATGGGTTTCCATTTTCCTAGAAAACAAGTTTAGAAAAGTTATTCTTGAAATTTCAGCCAATTTCAAGACATCAAACTAATCCAAGGACAGGTCAAACCAAGGTCGAAGTACAGCTCATTCTGACTCAAACTATCTCTCTTATTTCTTTCTGTCAATTGTAAGAAAACAAATTCAATTTGAAAAAGCCCTTTACTACAATACAATTACATCTGGGTACAAAAATAATGTAGCCGAATGAATTAAAACTTCTTTTTTTGTTTCCTCAAAAACAGGTGCCTGTTCTGAGGTAGTTCTTGTATTCGATGGAAGCAAAATTGTCATTGTTTAAATAAAAGTATTTTTATGTATACGCTTAAAAAGTATTTCTGTTAAAAATATTGCAAAAACAATCAAAACATAAAAGTTTCGTTGAGCCGGGATCGAACTTGGGTAGTTGGATTGCCATTTCGAACAACAAAAATTTTGTAGATAGTTCGAATCCATTCTAATTTTTTAGGTTTTCTGTCGGCACCCTGCGTTCCAGAAATCTGTTCTTCTATTCAAATAATCCCATAGGGCACTTTTTTGCCATTTTTGTCATGGAGATGATTTCCTGCAAGGGAAACGAGACCTTTCCTGCCAATCTGTTGCACGAACTTTATCATCTATCGTTCCCTTATGCATCTTACCCAAAATGCGATTTTTCTATAGAATTATAACGCTATAATTGAAAATTCTAAAAGCGAAACTATAATTTTAGCACAAAATAGCATTTGTCCAAGAACTGTGATTGGCGAGAAGCTTGTTCCATGAAGACTTTTTTTCTTACAAAACAGATTGAGACAATTGATTAAATGGTACTTTTCTTAAGCCTTGTTTGAAAACAATACTCTTTAATAATACATATTAAAAACATAGTTTTTTTAAATTCCTAATAAAAGCTGAAATCACGTTCCGAGTTCCCTCTTTCCCATGCCCAGTGATCAGGTGCATCAAGTGCTCTGAGAATTTCTTTCTTTCCGATGACAAACTGAGATTTCATTTTTTGTTCATTTGTACATTGAAAAACTATTAAAATATATAGTTTTTATTAAATTAAATTCACAATCCTTTAAAACTAACTGGGCCGAACACTACCAGGTAGAAAATTGCGCTGATGAATTTGTAAAAAAATTAAAGTTTTAAAAATGAAGTGAACCGGGTGGGATCGAACCCTCATCGCTTGTCTGCCCAAACAGGCCGGGCCGGTACTAAGATTCTTCCAGGGCTTGTAAGAAGCAAGGGTTGCTCAGGTCGGGCGGATCCACCTCGGGCAAACTTATTTGTTTTCTTTGTAAATGATTGTAGTGTAATAAAAATGTTTTTAAAAAATCAATTTAAGTATGAAATGCCCGATTTCTTCAATTTCCTTAGCAAAACCGCCTTTCCTTCGAATCCTTATCCTGATTGTCGGTGTTTATAGGTCATTTCAATTAATTCCTAATGTTTTCAGCCATTACATATCTGATCGTAATCAGCTAAGGCCACCAGACAGCCATGTCCTTTGAAATCTCCCTGGCCATTTCTGTCTCTTTTCTTCACATCTTCAGTCTGACCTTTAATTTTCTACTGTATCTTGTGGTTAAAAGAAATGCGGGAATTATGAGCACAAACAGGTAAATTTTATACTTACAAACAAATAAAAAACAATAAGAAAATTCTTTCAGGTACGCCTACCACATGATTCTCTCAGAAGCCCTTCTAAACTTTTCCCAGATGACCTGCATTGAATCTGGGCTTTGGTTCGGATTTTCTACTAGCGCTGGTTTGTAAACTTTAATTTTTTTATTTATAGGAAAAAATTGGCAAACTTATTTTTTAAAATTGTAAAGTTTAAAAACAATTTTTTTTTCTCTTTCTACAAAATTTAATTGATGTTCGGTCCTCACAAAATTAAATGAATATACTTATCTGTTTTTGCAACAAGGTATTACTTATACGTGAAAACAGGAACTTAATTCTAGTTATTAGTTGGCAAAAGGCCAATGATCAAAAATAAAATCGGAAAAAAACAGGCCTTGAAACAAATTGTTTATAAAAAATATAATCGTTGTAAAGTTGTGCACCTTCAATTTGATTGTCTTTTTATTGTTTCGCCAGTTTTTCTCAAAAATTCTTGTGTCGTAATCTATTTGACAAAAAGCTCCGAGGAAGACTCGAACCAAAGACTGTAGATTAACAAGCAAAATTTTAGCCACTTAGCTATGGGTGCCCCTAATTAAACAGGCCGCCCCGCTTTAATTTCCTTGATGAAATAAACTTTGGTCGTTCTAAGCGCATTTTTCACATGAGAAATCGATTTTTAGATGACTTGTGCAGCCAATAGAAAAAGAACTTTTTTTTCGAAATTTGAACATCTTCCCAAAAAACTTTGTTTCATTAATTTTTGTCCTTTGTTTAAAGGGGTGCTCCCTTTGGTTAAAGGGGTTTAAACAATGTCTAAACGTTAAGAAGCTTTCTTAACCGTCTTTTTCGCTTAAAATGTAAATGTTCAGCGTTTCTGAGTCACTGGCCTGGGTTCATCTTCGCCACAGCCAATCAAATCCTCTTCACCTTCCGTTACTACCTGCTGGTGTTGTTGGTCCTCCACAGGGCAGCCATCGTAATCCATCCCACCTGGAAAAGACACCTTCAGAACAATGTTTCCGTCTTTATTTCAGTCATATGGGTTTGTTTTTCATTATTTTAAACACTGGAAAGGTAATTTAGGTAGTGTTGATCCTAGCCAATTCTGCCTACTTTCCTCTTGGTTGTGTCCGCTACTACGACCCAGAACCCCACAAATGGGTGACCAACTGTTCTTCTGATTCTCTCCCAGTGGACATTTTGACCGCCACCTTGGGTTATTCCTTCACTTATATTCCTCATTTCACTGTACTCGTCAACATTCTAATTGTAGCCTACATTAGATACTACAGACATTCAAGAGCAGCCGCTTCTGGCGGGAGATGTGAGTCAGGGAGACTGGGCCAAGCCTCTGCGTCTCTGATCTAGACTTCTGCGTCCCCTTAATAAAAATGTCAATACCTATTTCAGCCACTTCCGGTCTCTATCGTCTCCTCATTCAACCAATAGCCTTGGCCATCATCCTCGCAATCGAACCACTTTGTTTCTACGTGGCTCATATTCTGCGTCTTGTAAGAAATTTCTCTTCTTTTAATCTTTTTCAGTTGATTTCAATGCCAATCTTCCCTGCTGTCTTTTATCGAATCTTCGATTACAGTATGACTTATTCTTCTCTTTTCGTGAATTTTGTGTTTTATTTCATCTGCAACAGCGACATTCGACGATTGATGTTGAAAATGCTTAAGTTTGCATTGAAGAAGAAGGCGACGGTCAGTTCGAACAAGATGTACAGTCGGAGGGAAGCAAGTACGACCAGGAACATCATTTGAAGTAGATACATTAAAATATAGCCCTTTGTAAAACCCCCCCCCCCCCAATTTGTACACGCAGAAACTGTGCATTTCTGACTGTCTTCAGGCTGGGAGAGGGGTTCTCCTGGGCAAAGATAGGAAGGGATAGCTTCTGGCCTCCTCCACCGACAATTACAATATCCCTGAAACATTCCATTAACCACTTCATCACCTGAAATCTAACCTGACACTGGGCCTAGCTCCCTGCTGGGTCACCCTCAGAGAGAAGATGAGATCCTGATTGTAGGAGGACCTCTGATCTCCGAGGAACTTCTCAGGAGCCATGAAGTAGACAGGGCTTCCGTCGACGTCATCCACAGCCACGGATGGAAGCCCTGTCTACTTCATGGCTCCTGAGAAGTTCCTCGGAGATCAGAGGTGGTCGCCTTGAAGGATGCCCATGGTTCAGCTCCGCCCACTGGGCATCCTTCAAGGCGTCGTTGCTCAGTCCAGACCACTTCTCCTTGTCTGAATCAAGGGCTATTTTAGATTTAGGATTGTACCAACCATCGTCAAAGACCGAGGAAAGGTTCACGGCGTAGTAGCCTTCAGAAGTGGCACAGATGGAAGAATGGCCGTAGCAGAAGCAAGGGGTACATCCGAATTGGTTGTCGAGGGAGAGGTCGAAATAGCCGGGTTTTCAGACTTCCAGGGACGGTCGTTGAAGAAAGTGAGGCACTGGTCGCAATCTTCTCCCATGGTGTGCCCGTGATTTGTCTGTATGTGTGCGTGTGTTAAGAGGAAGAAGTGATGGTGGGAGCGTATCAAAATTATAGTTTACTGAAGGGTTAGAGTGGTGAGAAATGTGGTATCCACGTGGTCCTGCGAAATTTTCCATAAGATAATCGGCCCCAAGTTTCTTTAGCAAGTCTTTTTGTCCGCTTATGTATGGCATTTGCGTGGTAAACCCCCAAAACCATTTTTCCCAAAGAGCTGCCTGATCAAAGTGAGAAATACAACGAGAGGCCAATATAGTCCAATGTGTGATCCAAGCGCCCTTCGGCCCTGCGACCGACGATAAAGATTTTACACCGCTGATTCAGTCTGCGAGTGCAGGCTTTGATTAATCGACACTTGTCAACACTTGGTTTTCATCCAAGTTTTCGTTTACCCGATTGGAGTACCCCCCTCTATCCATCATCAATCCTCAATGTCAGTAGAGTTTAACAAAACCAATGTCCGACTTCTGGAATCGTCTGTGTCTTAAACTTTTCTATTTCGGGCTAAGAAAAGTTCCATGTCCTTCGTTATTTCGGAATGCTGGGAAGAATCCATTGTGCAGGTATCTGGTGAGTCAGCGCCCGGATTAATGGCCGTCTCCACCGTTTTTTAAGTGTAACAGCTGCCGTCGACCCGCCTTTGACCCTCCTCGCCGCCAGGCCTGCACTCTTCCCGGGATTTCCGCTACTTATTCATCTGCCTCCAAAGGATTCTATTTATAACTTCTCTGTCGTTTATATTCTGTTGTACAAAGTTTATGCTTTGAAATGACAAATTTTGATTATAAAATTCCAAGGAAATTTGAATTTCAAAATGTCATTGTCAGGAACAAGTTGTGAATGAGGAAAAATTCTAACTTACTTTTTGGCAACTTATCGATCATAATTCTTAGTTGAGTTAAATTTCTTGGCAAATTTGAAAGTTTGGGTTTTTAAAAAGAGTATCGATTTAACTCACACTCCTCACCTTATCTCTCATCTTTCCTTACCCAAAGCTCACCTTATGTCAGGCTACTCAGACACACCCGAGGCGATGGATGGATTTAATCTTCTTTTGCTGTCTCTGTCTTACTTTTCAGTAGATAATATCTATCGCTGCGGGACCAGGAACCGCCCAATACTCTTGCACAAGCCAAAAAAAGGAGATTTGTCCTCTGGAAATCGATCGAAATTGACCCCCTCTTCAGAAGGCTTCTGTTTTCCCTGGGTGGTCTATTCTCAGAAACGTTTCACACTACTCCTTCTTATTTTGATTCTAACACTTTCCTGATTGTTATTTTCGCTTAATATTTGGATTACTGATGACAATGTTTTTTACGAAAATTAGCAGAAAAAATGAATTTAGCTTATTGAAACGAAAAACTCTTCTGCCGTGTTCAGCATTGAAATTTTTAACTTGTGCCAAGGGAGGGATGTTCCAAATTGGCAGATACAGACATGTGCACACACACACAAACACACACACATACACACACAAATAAACGCACACGTATACACACTGACTCACATACACACAGGTACAGAGAAACGTTCTTGCGGAATGAAGACACATCCATCTGCGGTCATACGGTCGACTGATTGCGTTATGTCTGCGTCCAAGGTCGCTGGTCCCACCTTTCCTTTTCTTACTGTTTCTCTTCTGTGCTTGATTTATCACCAGTATTTCCCTTTCCCTTTCTTTTAAACAAATTTAAAACAGTTTCCATGCGGGACCAAATACAGCTGGTAGTCTAAGTAATAAGGTAAATGGCAGTGCGGGTGTGTTAATTAGGAGAGCCTTATCTCGGTCGGAGGTCGCGAGCGAGGCTGTTTGCCTTGTCTTCTCCTTCGGCGTCCAGCTGACTCTTTTCAATCGATCGATCCTTTTTATGGCCGTATTACCTGTTGTTTATGCTAATGCCGTCTGGCCAACACGTGCGTTTTCGGGCCGAAAGGGCCCTTTGGCCGCACGGTCAACAGAAGGCTGTTTGATGACAAAGATACGGTAAAGAAACAAGATAAACGGCATTTCATTTTCAAAATACCGTCAATGACCATTTTGATAGAAATGCCTAATGAAATCAACCACGATTTCGAAACTTCAAACTTCAGTTTTCAAGTTTCAGTTTTGAACCTCAGACTTTACAAGTTTAATCAATCTGTCTACTTCCCTTCCTCATCCGTACCGTCTCCATCCCAGCCGTGCCGGTTGGTGCTACAGTGTCTGAGCGCAACCACAGATGTGCCTCTTTTTCCAGCGCAGCTGCGACGCTTTTTGAGTTTTCCCTCTCTCTCCCCGCTTCTACCCGATCGGCCCTCAGACACACCAGTCCCGTGGTCGCAGCCACGGCGGTCGCTCTCTGGTCATAGCTACCCTAAGGACCTTACCTTAAGGCCCTTATTCTATCTCTCCCGAGTCTCTTTGGAGTCGGTTCAACAGCTTTCACGAGTTACCCTATGAGCTTCACCTTAAGGATCTTGCCGTCATCTTAAGGACATTATCGTATTTCCTTTACAATTGTCGATTAACACTGCCCTTGGTCTCGAGTTACCTTTATCACCTTACCCTAAATGCATCCTTTAGGACCCCTGGAGAATACATCCCAGTTGCCCATTTAACAGCTCTCCCTAAATGCCCTAAATATCTTAAATCTCTAGGGATATTAAAACCTTGAGATTTTGATCTGACAATTATCCCCTTTAGATACTTGCCCAATGTCTTAAGACGAGATTCCCGTTGTTTTATAGACCTTAAATTAAAGCCTCTCTTTACGTTTCACATTCCGTGAAGGTTAATTTTCCTTAACTTAAGACCTTATTTCCTATTTGGCAATGGAGAAAGTGAAAAGAAAAGAGAGCTGAAAACTTTAAAGCATCTAAAAGCCAGCGAAATGGAACACGGAACGCTAGGTAAACAAGATGAGTTGTGTTCTTCAAACAACTGGTAACCGAGACTTTTTGTTTGCCGTAGAGACCCAAACATTCAGAATTTACAATCACTTTACCTCAATTTGTATCTATTTTATAGTTCCTGTTACGCTTATTTCTCTGCTTCAAAGGCCAATTAGGTGCTTTGGCAGCGCCACCCTGGGAAGACAATGCTTGTCCTGATATGGCCGTGTGACTCAAGGGCCGCTTGCCGTGGTCACTGCTATTTGTCCGTCGTGCCGTACAAGCGGGGTCTATTGACTCATAGCAATGTCATTACTATCGATTGCCCCGCCTAACTTCTTCTTATTCGCACCTCTTACTGTACGTTCATTAGTGCGCGCTGTTTATGGGCCGCGTCCCTGCGGTTGTACTATCTCCAGAGATACCGACTGACCCCTGATAGCGCCCGATCGATCACGCCAAAGGGTCCGCCGCCCTCACTCTTCCGGAATCTGGGAAGCAGAGGGAACTGGGGGTTTGGGAAATGAAGAGGTTTAGCTGAAAGAATCAGCAGTCTAGGCTCTGTAGGGCCTTCTGTAGGGGACTGCTCTAGAACAGCACATAAGGCAAATAGGGTCTCTTTAACTTCTTTTGTAAAAACGTTTTAAAAATTTCTTAAATAAAATCATTTAACTAATTCATTTCCAAGTTCCATATCGAACCTTGGCTTTCTCCGTTCGGCGTTCGCCCATGACCTTCCGCGCCACAATGTTTTGTTTTGACGCATTTATTGCTTTCCCACCGCTTTTCCACATTTAAATTCCCGCTTTTTATTTTCTCCCGTAAAAACTTTTGTTTCGTAAAAAATGTTTTGTTTGATAAAAATTGTTTTAAAATACCGTCCATCGCCGAATGTCCTTATCGCAGCTTGTCACATTCGCCTGTTTTTTCCCGCGAAATCCACTGCGTCGCCTCAAAGTGTTAATTGCACACGATAAAACACTTTTTTCTAGGATTTATGTTTTATCTATTTTTTAATCGATTTTTAGAAGAAATTTAAAACTTTCAATTGGGGGATCAATGTTGTTTTCGAAATAAAAAGGCGTCAAATGGAACATGGAGATTTTCGCTTTCGCAATTTGTCTCTTCGCTTTTTAATTTTTTTCAAATCGTTGCTTTAAAATAAAATTTCCAATAATAAAATCCGACTTCTCTCGTTTTTTCTTTCTTTTCTGTTGAATGATTTGCTCATTTTTTTCTTTTTTTGCAGTTGTAACACAAGAATGGGCCTGTTTTTTTTCACACGAATTCATACACACACGCACACAGGCACACAGGTTCACACATTCACATTCACACACATAACATCACATAACACACCAACAACCACACAGAAGACATCACATTTACAGAAGCACACAAGCACGTGCACACACGTACACTTGTACATACACTTTCTTTCTCTTTCTCTTTCTCTCTCGTTCTCTAACCTTTAAAATCCCCATAAATTGCAGGAACCTAGAGTAGATGGTCATAGCATGAATAGATTGTTCCTGTTTCTGGCACTCTTCGGCGGGGCGTCGTCCCAGCCGGCAGAGCTCTATCCCTCCGTCGACCCCAACCACTATGGCGCAGGTAGGAAACAGATAAATCCATTGAAGAGAGTGAAATTCAGACGGAAATCCCTGCTTCGACAGAGACACAAGGACACCCCAGAGGTGTGTACCTGACTTCATCAATGCCGTTTTCAATCTCGCCGTTGAAGTGACAAACACCTGCGGAGAGAAGCTTCCGACACAGTAAAAAAGGAGAAAAGAAGGCATAACAGAACGAATTTTAGGTATTGTGCCCAGACTGGACACTCGGGACTCAGAAGTGTCTGTGAAGCTTGCGATGCCAGACATCCGGTAGGTTGAGGGAGAGAAAAGAAGAGAAAGAGAGAGAGCGAGAGAGAAAAAAGAGAGAAAAAGGGGTAGAGAAAGAGACAAAGTATGTTTCCTCTTTAGGCCTTTGCCCATCCCGCTTCCTTCCTGACTGACTTCCACTTCAACTCCAATGAGACCTGGTGGCAGTCTGATACCATGTACGAAGGAATGCAATTCCCCAACAGTGTCAACATCACCCTTCATCTCGGTAAAAACCACTTTTATCCTTACTAAAAATGTGATTTCAGGAAAACGGTATGACATCACCTACGTCCGCCTGAAGTTCAAGTCCCCCCGTCCTGAATCCTTCGTTGTCTACAAAAAGACAACTGCCGAAGGCGACTGGATCCCCTGGCAGTTCTACTCTGGTTCCTGCCGAGCCACCTACGGTCTTCCGGAGAAGGCCCCCATCCTTCCCGGAAACGAGGCCGTCGCCCAATGTACTAAGGAGTACTCTGACATTTCTCCCATCACCGGAGGAAACATCGCCTTCTCCACTTTGGAAGGAAGGCCTTCTGCCCACATCTTTGAGGAGAGCGACGTCCTGCAGGTGGGATACTGTAGGGGGGAAGAGAAACATGGAAGTCTTAGGAATGGGTCACTGCCTACTCGATCAAGATTGTGCTCAACCGAATGAACACCTTCGGAGATGAGGTCTATGGAGATCCGCAGGTACTCAGGAGTTACTTCTACGCCATCACTGATATCGCCGTCGGAGGAAGGTAAGTATGAAGGATGCAAACAATAGGAATCAACTAGAGTCACTGAGAGAGAGAAAAATAGAGTGAGAGAGAAAGAAAGAGACATCACTCGAAAAAGGAGTTATCAGCTGCCGTGGTCAAATTCCAGCGAAAGACAATCGCAGCTGATAAGACCGTGTGATTCTGTGAAACTCCCTGAAAGTGCGAAACTGTCATGTTTCTAGGTGCAAGTGCAATGGGCATGCTTCTGAATGTGTCCACTCTACTTCTGTCGATGGAGACAATAAGTTGGTCTGCCGTTGTGAGCACAACACCATGGGAGAGGACTGCGACCAGTGCCTTCCCTTCTACAACGACCGACCCTGGAAGTCCGGAACTTCCAACGAAGCCAATGAATGCGTTGGTAGGAAACATTGGTGAAACAGGAGAACAAGTTAAATTTTAGCCTGCAACTGCTCCCAGTTGTCCAACCGTTGCTACTTCGACCAGGATCTGTTTGAGAAGACCGGCCATGGAGGTCACTGCATTGACTGCCAAGGGAACACCCAGGGAGTCCATTGCGAGGAATGTGTTCCCAACCACTGGAGGAGAGAGGGAGACAACTACTGCGTTGCCTGTGGATGCAATGAGGTTCTGAGATAACTGGATAGTTGTGACAAGGGAGATTCAGGTCGGATCGCTGTCTCAGCAGTGCGATGGACAGGGACAGTGCCAGTGCAAACCAGGAGTTGGAGGACGATATTGTGACCAGTGTCTGGATGGATTCTTTGACTTTGGGCCCAATGGATGCAAGTGAGTTGGGTACCACGGGACACATACACGCACACACATACACACAAGTACACACTCACACATTATCCCATATCTATCGTAACCCTTCCTTTTCAGGGACTGTGGTTGTGAGGCTTCTGGTTCATTCAACAACCAGCCCCTGTGTGACCCCAAGAGCGGCACCTGTGCCTGCAAGGCCAACGTGGAGGGAAGGCAATGCAACAAGTGCAAACCCGGCTATTTCGACCTCTCCCTCGACAACCAATTCGGATGTACCCCTTGCTTCTGCTACGGCCACTCTTCCATCTGTGCCACTTCTGAAGGCTACTACGCCATGAACCTTTCCTCCGTATTTGACGATGGTTGGTACAATCTTAAACTTTAAAAAAAAACCCTTGATTCAGACAAGGAGAAGTGGTCTGGTCTGAGCAACGATGCCTTGAAGGATGCCCAATGGGCAGAGCTGGACCATGCCGTGGCTGTGGATGACGTCGATGGAAGCCCTGTCTACTTCATGGCTCCTGAGAAGTTCCTCGGAGATCAGAGGTCCTCCTACAATCAGGATCTCATCTTCTCTCTGAGGGTGTCCCAGCAGGGAGCTAGGCCCAGTGTCAGGTTAGATTTCAGGTGATGAAGTGGGTAATAGAATGTTTCAGGGATATTGTGATTGTCGGTGGAGGAGGCCAGGAGCTGTCTCTTCCCATCTTCGCCCAGGAGAACCCCTCTCCCAGTCTGAAGACGCTCAACTACCGTTTCCGCATCCACGCCGATCCCATGTTCCAATGGCATCCCAGACTCAACGAACTCGACTTCATCGGAATCCTTTCGAACGTCACTGCTTTGAAGATCAGGGGAACCTACCAGTACAAAGACATTGGATTCCTCTCTGATGTTCATCTCGGAACTGCTGGATTGGCTCCTAGTTCTATTTATCCTCGCCCTGCCAACTGGGTGGAACACTGCCAGTGCCTCGACGGGTTAGTGGCCTGGAAAAAGTGATGAAGAGTTTTCTTTTTAGATTTGTTGGCCAGTTCTGTGAGTCCTGCGCTTCTGGATTCAGGAGGGAAAAGAAGTACGGAGGACCATTCGATCGTTGTATCCAATGCGACTGCCACGGTCACTCGACCAGCTGTGACGCCGAGAGCGGTAAGTTTTGGCATCCAACTTTCTCAAACTCTGCCTCTCTGTCTCTATCTCCTCTTTACATCATCTCCTTTGTTTAGGTGCCTGTATCTGTGAGCACAACACTTCCGGAGACACCTGTGAGCGTTGCGCCCGTGGCTTCTACGGAAACGCTTTGGCCGGAACTGAAGATGACTGTGAGGAGTGCCCTTGCCCCGAGAACGGCCCTTGCATCCTGCACACTGATGGTGACGTCATCTGCACAGAGTGCCCTCAAGGATACACCGGCAGACGGTAGATACCGTAATCCATCTGCCTAAACCACATTTTAGGTGCGACGAATGCTCTGACGGATACTTCGGCTACCCTAAGAACGGAACCGAGTGCCAGGAATGCGCCTGCAGTGGAAACATCGATCCCAACTCTATTGGAAACTGCGACAAGTAGCCTACCTTAAGATAAAAGCTAAAATAAGGTTTTAGGGTCAGCGGAGAGTGCAAGAAGTGTATCTACAACACCAACGGAGCTCACTGCGAGAACTGCAAGGCTGGCTACTGGGGAGACGCCCTGTCTGAGCCGAAGGGCAACTGCATGGCCTGTCTCTGCCACCCACCTGGCACCCGTCGTCCGGACAACGATTACACCGTGTTGGAGTGCTCTCAGGACGACGGACAGTGCGACTGTCTGCCTCATGTGATGGGACACCGCTGTGATGAATGCGAGATCGGATTCTTCAACATCACTTCCGGAACCGGATGTCAGGAGTGCGGCTGCGATCCCCTCGGATCAGTTGACTCTACTTGCGATTTGGCTTCTGGACAGTGCAACTGCAAGCCTGGAGTCACCGGAAGACGGTAAAGTTGACTGAATCAAATGTTCATAACGTGTTTTTAGGTGCGACCAATGCGCTGCCTACCACTTTGGCTTTGGAGCAGCCGGCTGTCAGCCTTGCGACTGCGAGCCGATTGGATCAGAGTCCCAGCAATGCGATGTGAAGACTGGCCAATGCCTCTGCAAGGACCACATCGAAGGAAGGCGTTGTGACCAGTGCGTGGAGAACAGATACGACATCAGAGGAGGATGTCTGCCCTGCGACGACTGCTACACTCTCATCCAGACTAGGGTCAACTCCTTCAGACAGACTGTTAAGGCCCTTGACAACACTCTCAAGGAGATCATCGAGAACCCTGCTCCGGTAGGCTTTCCAACTGATACGTTGGGTAAACCAAGGTTTAGGTAAATGACAGTTCATTCGACTCCAAGGTGAAGGAGGTCTCCGAGGAAGTGAAGAAACTCGCCGACATTGTCACTCAAAAGCTTGGTGAGAAATTGGCTTCAAAGCAGTTTCCAGTGACAACCAAGATATTGACAATCTATTCGTTTCAGAAGCTGATGACTCTGTTTTGGTTGGTCAGGTTGGCCAACTGAAGAAGGACATCTCCGCAGCTCTCTCGAACGTGAAGAATGTGGATGAGATGATCGCCGGAGCCAAGGGAAAGATTGAAGAGACCGAGACTGGACTGAAGAGGTGGAAGATCATCAATGGTAAGAGTCATGGAAACATCATAGAGAACCTTGTTTTTAAGAGCAAGCCCGTCGTGAGCTGACCAATGCCCTTCACTTCCTGGAGACTGAAGGAAAGACTCATTTGGAGGCAGCCCTTGAGGCTTCTAAGAAATACGGAGAACAGAGCCAGCAGATGACCACTCTGGCCCAGAAGACGAAGGAAGAGGCGGAGAAGCATCAGAAACAGGCCAATGACATTGACAAGTACGCGCAGGAGGCACACAAGAATGCAAAGGAGGCTCACGAGGCTGCCAAGTCTGCTGTTTACGGAGGTTGGTAGAGGATTCTGAACGTGTGATATCTTGAATTTCAGGGGAGATGGTTTCTCAGCAGATCGGAGAGATCCGTTCCCGTCAGATGCAGTTGAACGAAACCCTCCAGAGGACTTTGGAACTGGCCGAGGAGCAGAAGAAGGCTTCCGCCGATGCAAACGACAGGGCTGCTGAGCAACTGACCATCGTCGACAGCGTCCGTCTGCCGAATGTGGAACCCCAGCAACTGACTGCCGAGGCTGCTGCCATCTCTGAGGACGCCAAGGTGGCGATTGAGAACACCAACAAGGAACTGGAGAACAACAAGGACATTCTGGAAGACGCCGAGAGGTCTATCGCCGAGGCTAAGAATGAACTCCAGGGAGCTACCGATCAGCAGAAGGTCTCCGACGAACTCCTGGCTGAGGTTGATGAAGCCAGAGCCAAGGCCACGGATGCCCTCCGAGTGGCTGAAGACATTCTGAAGGACGCCGAAGGAACTCTGAAGACCCTGAATGAGTTCAACGAACGTGTCGACAAGTCAAAGGCCGCGGCGGCTGAGCAGTTGGGACAGCTGGGAGAGATTGAGGAGAACATCAAGCAGGCTGAGAAGACGGCTTCTGATGCTGAGAAGGCCATTGGATCTGCTGCTGAAGACGCCGATCAGGCGAAGAAGCTGGCCGCTGAGGCTGGAGATGACGCCAAGGCTGTGACTGAACTGGCGGATCAACTGAGGGAGAACACGACCAGCACAAGGAAATCGGCCGAAACTTTGAAGAGCGACGTGGAACAGCTGATTGACGATCTGAAGGAGACGAACAGCACTCTGGAGACGTACAGGACGCAGGCGGAGAGCGACAGGCAGATGGCTACCGAGGCTGTCAAGAGGGCTTCTGTCGCCGAGAGGGCCGCCAGAGACGCCAACGCCACCATCGCAGCTGAGGCGGACTCTATCAAGAAGATCATCGACCGACTGAGTTTGTTTAATTGAAACATGGGTTCTAAAATGGGATTTCAGATGCTCTGGAGGCTGTCAACAGTGCTGAGCTGGATGAGTTGGAGGGAGAGTTGGAGGCCATTGAACAGCAGTTGAGCAAGGCAGATCTCGAGAATGAGGTGAGTTAGAGAAAGAACGAAAGAGAGAGAGAGAGAGAGAGAGAGAGAGAGAGAGAGAGAGCGAGAGAGAGAAGCTTACAAGAAACAATCTTCAGGTGCCCTCTCACAAGTCGTCCAAGACGGAAGAAGACCGTAGGATCTCCCAGATCAAGAACGAAATCGACCAGTTGACGAGGGAAGTGCGGAACCTGGAGGAGATCAGAGACACTCTCCCTTCCAAGTGTTTCAACGTGATCCGCCTAGAGCAGGAGGGTCAGAAATAGAAGAATCCCCGTTAAAATGTGCTTTGGTGCTCCCCCTTGCTCTCGATGCCTAATCTCGCCCTTACAGGGCCCACTCATCCTGCCGCCATTACCCACAATCTCAAGCTTCTTTTAATTCATATTTATGCATTTGTGTGGATTGTGCGAAATGTTCTTCAGAAAGGGCCCAGAGGCCAATAAACGTGTTGTCCTTGAGTTTCTGTTTGCTTATTCAAGGGCTTTGGGGAAGTTGAGGATGTTTCTTCTTATTTAAATGGTCTGGAAGAATACGAGGCATCCAAGCCAATCTCATTTCAAACGCCAGAAGAGGCAGAAAGCGGCCTAAGGTTGTCGTAAAAAGCAGAAAGCGGCTTGAGGTAGGGCTTTTTACATTACCAGTACCACCTTTCCTTTAGTTTGTTCATAAATATTCCTTCTGAGCACAAATCCTTTATTCCTCTTGCATTCCCATTCAACCGCAGTAGGCATGCGGTGCGGTGTTATTGACGGGGGAGGGGAGGCACTCCACAAACTGCTGGTGGCCGAATCGGATGCAGCAGAGGTCCCTGTTCATCTTGTCTCCTGCATTCCTTCACCTGGACGGGCTTTGAACTGTCTGAAAGAAAATATTCATGAGTGAATATACCTGAGAGTGAAGAAAGTTAAAAAAAAATACGGACCCGATGGGAAGATTACGGTGAGTAAGAGGAGAAGGAAGAGGAGCAACCGCATGGCCACAGCGATAAGGATGGATGATGAAAAGGGTTAAGAAACATTATAGTACGTGAAAAGCCGTAGAACGTGAGGAAATGAGGATCCTCTCATTTCGCGTTCATTTGCTGGGCTGTGTGATCTTCTCCCCTTCTTCTACTTCTACTACATTTACAACCCTGGCTCCTTCTACCGCAAAAACTTCTCCTTCTTCTTCTCCTTCTGCTGATCGGCCACATCTCCTGTCGACCTGAGATTGAGGGACAGGACTGACCTCCCGGTCGAATCGGACCTTCTGACTGGACTGGCTTAAGGGCCAGACTGGATGGAGGGACTGATTTGGCTAGACATGGTTGGACTGGCCGGACTGACTGGATGGGTCAAAAGACTCGCCCGGACTAACTGGCTGAACCGACTGAGGACGGATCGCCTGGACCTGATGTGGCTTTCCGAACGGACTGACTAGACCGGTCTTCGGACAGGACCTGTCGGACTGATTGGACTGGCTGTGGCGGGACCTACGGACTGGCTGACGCTGAACCGGACGGACCAACTGGATTGGCTTCACGGCCGAACCGACCGGACTGACTGGATTGCTGATGCCGGACTGGACAAAGGTTTCCCACGTACTCTGTTGGATGCTGGGGCTGGGACTGTGGACTATCAAGACGAGGCACAAGAGAAACAACAAGAGAACAAGAAGAGAACAAGAAGAAAACAATAGGAGTACCCGACTATCAAACGCCATTAGGCATTCTCTACACTGCGACAATTGTCGAAGTGAGATTTGGCTGTTTTGTATGTAAAAGAGTTCTTCAGAAGGAATTTCTTCAATCTTTGCTGACTTATCAAGGATGACGACCAACTCTGAAGCCCCAGGAAACATGCAGCTAATGATTTCTTTAAACCAAATGGCTTTGGGCCAAGATGGCCTTACTAGAGACGTCAAATGTCACGCGACTACACCCTACCACCGATTAAATCTCTGCTGATGTATGATTTTAATGTCTTCAGCAATTTATTACATTTAGATTTCATCTTTCGCCCAGTTCTCGATCAACTGTTCCGCGATAAGAAACCAATTCTACAGATCTCCGGATGCCAATGAGACGACGAAAGGACGTGGACTTGACAAACGGATGATTCTTCTGGATGTTCCACAATTTTGAAAGTGTGTTGATATTGTTTTCTGTTGAAGCAATCCTGTACTTCAGAAGAGATTCCCTTAACCAACCGACCTTGATAGACAAGCTTGGAGCTTCTGAAGACATGCAGCCGATGATCGCTTTAGACCAAGCTGGTTCTTCCGTATGATGACAGCTAGAGACGTCAGAATTTTCGAATACTCACTACCATCGATTGAACATCTGAACAAGTACGACTGGAATGTCTTCTTCAATTATTTTCCAGATCTTCGGAGGCCAGTGAAACGACTAAAATGACGTGGCCAACACTTGTTTCTTTTATCTGCCCCACAACTTTGAAAGTATGTTCAGACTGTTTCACTTGTAACAAACATGTACTTCAGAAGACATCCCTTCAACCAACAGATCTTGATAGACAAGCCTGGAACATCAGAAGACATCCAGACTCTGAACCCCCTAGCTGACTGGGGACTAAGCGACTACTCGGACATTCTTCACTGTCATAATTGTGAAAGTGGGATTCGACTGTTTCTTAGCTGAAAAGGAGCGATTTAGAAGACATTTATCCAAACCTGAGCAACTGAACTGCCAAAGTGAAGAATAGCCTGAAGCTGCAGAAGACATGCAGCCAGTGACATCTTCGGACCACAGCAGACGATCAACTGACTGATGACCACAACAGGCGTCAGAATCCCCGCGGCTACTTAAAACAACCTTCTGTAAATGTAAGATCTGAGTGTCTTCAGCCATTCGTTTTATCTAGTTTCGCCCACTTATCGGCCAACTGCGACTTTCATCAGCACAAACGTTCATCCCACGGCTGGTCACTCGTTAATTGGAATATTCTGGTTAGTTATCCTAATTTGAGCTTCTCGTTTTAACCTCATTTTAGAATCTCGTTGGAATACTAATTAGCATGTCATTCATCCTTACATGGCAACCTCTTTCCCCCTCATTCGCTCACTTGCCCTTTCTCCGGACGGCCGCTCTTCCGACAGTCTGCAACCAACTGTCGATGTCTCTTCCGATGCCACTTCTCCTCCCCCTCAGGTACAAACTGCCCAACGCCGCCTATACACCCTCCCGAGGGCCTCCTAACATGGCCATCCACGAGCAGCGGTCGTCGCTGGCCGAGTCTTCTACTCCTCTAGACTGTATTTCTGATGACACCCCAACCGGTAAACCGTCCCGGGCAAAACCGGACCAACGGCCACCACTGTTTTGGGGGAAGGGTGTCCGTAGAGACTCACGGGTTGCCTAATGAGGGTGCGAAGGAGATTACTTGTGCAAAAAAAAGAATTCGAAATTGGTTTCTTACTCCACCGGTGGCAATTTGGGCGGTTCTCTTCAGTAAACCCCCTTTGAGAGAAGCGATTTTCAGATTGAAGACGGGGCATAGGGACGGAGGGCTGCGAGAGTGCAACGTGGCGACTACTTGATGATTCTTAGTATTGTTCTACAACAGTCGAGGTAAATTGAGTCTGTCCCTTTGATACAAGGAAGCATTACAGATGACTGATTGGCAGTGACAACTACCTACCATAGATCTTCAGAAGACCACATGACGTTATGGCCAGCCTTCGGATACGCTTGTTTCTTCGCACTTGGCAACAAGGACAGTGAGACGATGAAGATGTACGAAAGCAGCTACCAAGACGAGAACAACGATGGGCTGTGACCAAAGATACAAAATACAACAAAAAGGGGACGGAGTTTCGACTACCCGAGATCAAACTATGCCACTAGGCGACTGGCCGTTGTAGACTGCGCCAATGCCACTAGGCGAGAGAAAGTGAGACTCGCCTGTTTCTTGGCTGCAAATGTGTTCTTCAGAAGGCAGTTCTTTACATTGTGGGACCAGATTTGCCAAGATGGCAACCTACTTCGAAGGAAAGCTCAGAACCTGGTGATTGCTGGAGACGTCAGAATCTATGCGACGACTCACTTCAATCTGTTTAATGTCTGAAAAGTATGTCCTCCGCAATTCATTACTTCTAGCTTTCAACTCGCTGACTTCTCCACCAACTACGCCGGCATAAGGCCAAGGCAAGTAAGACGTGGAGTAACCTGAGATTCTTCTAGCTGTTCCTTAATTTTAAGGTATGTTAAGACTCCTTACCCACTGTAACAAACGTGATTCAGAATACATCTCCTCAACAAGCAAAGCATCCAAACTGCCTGATCCGACTGATGATGTCGAGAGGCCAGTGAGACGATTAGAAGGATGTAAAGTAACCACACAAACTCAAGATGTTCTTCTAGCTGTTCCACAACTTTGAACGTCTGTTCAGACTGCTTCCCCTTGTAGCAAAAGTGTGTTTCAGAAGGCATCTCTTCAACCACAAGAACCTGATAGACAAGTCTGGAGCTTCAGAAGTCATCCAGGCTCTGCACCGCCTAGCTGATCATGGGCATTCTCTCACCTCGCTAGTAGCTCGCCAAAACAACAAATATTGTGACCACAATGCTAAAGGGCCTTCTGACATTTGGAATCGCATAACAGCTTAATGGATTGAAGGAAATGTCACAAACACTTTGGATCTTCATATGATTTGACGACTGTTGCGGTTAGTTAAATCCATTCGAATTTTGTAATGCTGTTTTTTCAGTTATCTTGGAGAAGAACTACAAGAACTGTCGGGCTATCTCAGCAGTCCAACCGCTGCTATTTCGACCAGGATCTGTTTGAGAAGACCGGCCATGGAGGTCACTGCATTGACTGCCAAGGGAACACCCAGGGAGTCCATTGCGAGGAATGTGTTCCCAACCACTGGAGGAGAGAGGGAGACAACTACTGCGTTGCCTGTGGATGCAATGAGGTTCTGAGATAACTGGATAGTTGTGACAAGGGAGATTCAGGTCGGATCGCTGTCTCAGCAGTGCGATGGACAGGGACAGTGCCAGTGCAAACCAGGAGTTGGAGGACGATATTGTGACCAGTGTCTGGATGGATTCTTTGACTTTGGGCCCAATGGATGCAAGTGAGTTGGGTACCACGGGACACATACACGCACACACATACACACAAGTACACACTCACACATTATCCCATATCTATCGTAACCCTTCCTTTTCAGGGACTGTGGTTGTGAGGCTTCTGGTTCATTCAACAACCAGCCCCTGTGTGACCCCAAGAGCGGCACCTGTGCCTGCAAGGCCAACGTGGAGGGAAGGCAATGCAACAAGTGCAAACCCGGCTATTTCGACCTCTCCCTCGACAACCAATTCGGATGTACCCCTTGCTTCTGCTACGGCCACTCTTCCATCTGTGCCACTTCTGAAGGCTACTACGCCATGAACCTTTCCTCCGTATTTGACGATGGTTGGTACAATCTTAAACTTAAAAAAAAACCCTTGATTCAGACAAGGAGAAGTGGTCTGGTCTGAGCAACGATGCCTTGAAGGATGCCCAATGGGCAGAGCTGGACCATGCCGTGGCTGTGGATGACGTCGATGGAAGCCCTGTCTACTTCATGGCTCCTGAGAAGTTCCTCGGAGATCAGAGGTCCTCCTACAATCAGGATCTCATCTTCTCTGTGAGGGTGTCCCAGCAGGGAGCTAGGCCCAGTGTCAGGTTAGATTTCAGGTGATGAAGTGGGTAATAGAATGTTTCAGGGAGATCGTGATTGTCGGTGAGGGAGGCCAGGAGCTGTCCCTTCGCTGTTTCTCAAAAAGGAGGAGCTGAATCATCCCCGATCATCATCATTCTACCTCTACTTTGTTCCTTTGTGATATCTTTGGTGTTTGTTGGCCCAGAAATGCGGCTAGGTAACGTGGTTTAGGTGACAAACGCAACCAGAATTGAGTTTGGTTTCCACAGACATTGTCTGTGTCTGTATATATGTGTGTATGTGTGTCCGTGTGTGTGTCTCTGTCTGTCCGTGCCTGTGTTTATGCGTGTCTGTATGTGCATTTCTGTCTGTGTCTGTCTGTGTGTTTGTGTGTTTGTGTCTGTCTATCTGAATGGGTGTGTGTCTTTGCGTGTCTGTGTCTATATCTGTCCCCGCCCTTTCCTGTCGTTCTTTCACTAAACTACATGCATCCAGAAAACTACCAGTTCTCTGTATAGTGTATGTTTATCTAGCTCCTTCCTCCTTCGTCGCTTAATTTGCCGTCGTCCTCATCCCATTCCCTATTCGTCCTGTTGACCGCCTCCTTGTACAGTCGTGGCTCCTGCAGCTGGTTCTCTTCACAAACACCTCCCCCTGGCTTTGTGTAAAGAGAGCTCGTTGCCATCCATTGCGTGAGAGCGGGAAAAACGATCTGATCTCTGCGGAAGGAAAGAAACACGGAAGATCAATCTCTTGAGACAACAACATCACAATGGATGCTGGTGTTTTGGGATGTTTCAATCAGTTTTCAGGTTCTTCCTTAGGGTGCCATTAGCGGAAGAGAGCGGCCTTAGGTTGCCATTAACGGGAGAAAGCGGTCTTGGTGTGTCTCTGGTGATATAAAGCGGCCTTAGGTTGAGATTTGCTGCAGAAAGCGGCTTTCGATTGCTAATAGCAATAAAAGTGGACGTAAGCTGTCTTCAGCTGTAGAAAGCGGCATTATGGTGCCACTCCCTGTAGAGAGCGGTCTTAGGTTACCATTAGCAGCACAAATCGGCCTTAGCTTGTTATTAGTCGTAGACAGCGGCCTGAGGCTGCCATTAGCGGTAGATGCAGAAGGTTTGGAGAGTGCATAGATTTCACCCTGCCTCCTCCCTTCCGCGTGTGCGGGTGGCGTGTGCGTGCCGTCGCAGTTGTTGTCCTCCGTAAGCTATCCCCTCTCCCATCTTAACACCCGCCGAGGCCGAAAAAAAGAACCTCTTGAACCGCGCGAGTCGATACGTGCGGACTGCTCATCCGGCGGATTTGAGGTGAATTAGGGAAATGACAATCAAGCGCTGCCGGGTAAAAACAGTAGTCTCGGATTATACCTGCGATTGTCGCCTTGTTCCCATTTTCTCTTAGAATTTTAACCAATTCCGGATGGAAACTGAGGAAATTGGATAACATCGTTAAGAATCTCTCTTGCTGAACGTTGTCAGTGGGAAAAATGCCTTTCCAGCCTCCAAATCGAATGTGGCAATCTATTCTCCGTCGTCCATCGGTCACCCGGGTAACTCACCTTCATCTAGCGACATGTGTCCACCCGGCTGTCTTCTTCGACCAAAAGTCACTTGTTTCCCGGAATTGCTGCCATCTGTTTATCCCAAGGCAGCCATGGAAACGGCCAACTCATTCCCAGAAGGCAGTGATTGTATCCAAAGGAGGGAAAGTGATTTTCAGCCGGGATTTTGAGACCTTTAAGTTGTATTCGCGAAAAGAATGTTTTCTGTGCATGGATCCATCCCCCATTTCATCCAAACACCCCGCATTTCCCGTGGATGTGTATTTGCCACGTCAGGCGCTGTTAATCATATCCATCCGTGTACGCCGTATAAACAAAACGACATGGAAATAGTTTAGATTCGGAAACACGGGGGTACCGTCTAACTGTTTCGAGGATTATGCACTCTGACGGAAGACGTAATCCCGTTCGGACGTTCGCGTTTTGAATAATACGACGCTGAGGCTGGAATCAGCGCAGTTTCGCAACAAAGAGGGCAGTGGAGTGAGAGAAAATCAATTGGAATCGGGAGAGACAGGGGAATACGGTAGGAATAATCAGATGGAGAGAGGGAGAGAGAAAGAGAGAAGAGTGAGAGAAAGAGATACGGAGAGACAGAAATCCAAACATTTCAAGCAGTGGAGGGAAAACATGGCTTTGGAAGGCAAATGAGGAAAGCATAAGTTGAAGTTGCTGTTTTTCTGCTCAAAGTTGACTTATCTTCCCATTTTTGTTACGTGGCGATGTCAGAGCTATCTAACTTTACCTCCATTCACAACCCAGTAACTCAAGGAACGTCCAATAACCTTAAAAACGCTTTTTCCTGCAAAACGGACATCCAGAATAGGTTATGAAAGTTCACACTGATGATTCATTTCAACTCAATTTCTTATTAAAAGACCTTGAAGTTTTAAGAATTATCGACTTTTTCAAAGAGGAAATGTTGTAGTTTGGCGTTCAACCTAGTTGTCCTCCTGTAGAGCTCGGCATCAAACTACAAGTCCCCATTTTTAAATGTTTAAAACCCTTGAATACCCCTATTTTTGTATTAATTTTTCATATTTTTAGTTGTATTGATTGTAAAACCTATTCCCCACTATATTATCCACCTAACTCTGCATTCTTCGGCAGTTTCGCGTTGTTTCGGCCGTTGCTCGATGGGTTGTTGTTCAGGCGTGTCTGCGTCTCTGCTCTCTCGAGGGGGCGTGGCCTACCCCATGTTTCGCTCCAGCTTCCCTGAACTTCATTGCGTTCGCAGCCTCACCGCAGTCACCGCAAACATGTCCGTCTCCGCCGATGTCGTCAAGAAGATCGAGGAGGGCTACACCAAGCTCCAGGTACGCTCTCCTGCCTTCTGAATCTCATCGCTTCTGGGGAATGCGCTCGAATAGGCCGTCTTAGCGCTTTCTCTATTTTTACTTGAAATGCCGTCAAAACATTTCCAATCTCTCTTTTATTGATTTTTATGAATAACTTGCATCACCCCATCCAATATCCAATAGTTTCCTCAAATTGTTCCGGAACCGCTGTTTAGTCAACAATTTGCGTCACTAATCCTCTTGAAAAATTGCTCGCTCACTATTTTTGCAGTCAATTAGTCCAGATGGCCGCGGGTTAATTGAGTCTCCGGATCGACTTTTCATAATATGCCGCGGAGTTCTCTGTTCTTCGAATTGCATCAGCAGTCGCTTCCTTAACTTGACGGAATTGCCTTGGCTCTACTTTCCTGTCTCAAATGATCTTGTTGCTGTCTATTTGTGCGGTTTAACTGTCTAATTCGATCACTCTACTGCCGCCTTTGCTGTCTATTTTGAAAAAACGCTCTCCACGTTGCACAAAGGGCACTGGCGGGTGGCCTACGTGCCGATCGCCCCTCGTACAACAACGAGCGATCGCCGGCTATTGACAGAACGGTTTGCTACGTCCGTCTGTGCATTGTTTGCCGAAAGGCCACTGCCACGCATTGATTCTGCCAATTTGTCTTCGTTTTTCTTCCGGGGCGCTGCAAAGGGAGTAGGGTTACACGCGAACTAGCCTTGAAAAAGAAACTACGCGAACACTTATCATCTGTCAGCGTCTTATCGGTTCACTGGGGTGTTTGTTCCAAGGCGTTCTCAATGGATATTCTTTCAGGGAGCCAAGGATTGCCACTCTCTCCTGAAGAAGTACCTCACCAAGGAGGTCGTCGACCAGCTCAAGGACAAGAAGACCAAGCTCGGAGCCACCCTCCTCGACGTCATCCAGTCCGGTGCGTGGATTTCGAGGCCAGATGGCTTGAATTTCGGAGGAGGCCCGCGTGGCCAATCGCCTTTCTTGCACGGCCGCTTGGGAGTGTAATCATACGCCGGCTTCCTCAATTCCCCGCAATTCACTGCCAAAATGCTGCGTTTCGAATCAACACCCCTTGTTTGCCGCGTCTTTTTTGAAATCTTGCCTGTTTTTTGAGAAAGTGTTGAATGACTCTATTGTTTTCAGGAGTCGCCAACCTCGACTCTGGAGTCGGAGTGTACGCCCCCGATGCCGAGGCCTACACTCTCTTCAAGCCCCTCTTCGACCCCCTGATCCAGGTGAGTTTTTGTTGCCCGCCCGCTCTTTCGGCCGAATGCGTCATTGGCCGCGGGAATCGCGAACTCTTCGCCGTTCGATCAATGATTTTGAATGTTTAGGACTACCACAATGGATTCGGCCCCAACCAGAAGCAGCCCGCCACCGACCTCGGAGAGGGAAAGACCTCCCAGCTGGTCGACCTCGACCCTGAGGGCAAGTACATCAACTCCACCCGCATCCGGTAGGATCTCCTTCTGTTGCTTTATTCAATGATGATGTTTCAGTTGCGGTCGCTCCCTGGCCGGCTACCCCTTCAACCCCTGCCTCACCGAGGCCAACTACCTCGAGATGGAGGGAAAGGTCAAGAAGATCTTCGAGAACATCTCCGACTCTGAGCTCCAGGGATCCTACTTCCCCCTGGACGGCATGACCAAGGAGGTCCAGACCCAGCTCATCAAGGACCACTTCCTGTTCAAGGAGGGAGATAGGTGAGCAGCCTTCCACATTTTCCACAGCAATTTGCGTGATTGCCGATCGTTGCGCTGAAAATAGTGGCATATTATACCGGATGCGACCTTGGTCGGTGCAACAGCTGCAGGAGCGCGTGCGCGCAAAGATCGTTCGGGGCCAACAAGGGACTGCCTTGAACTGTGTTTCCATGAGGTAATTCGTCTTTTTCAGGTTCCTCCAGGAGGCCAACGCCTGCCGCTACTGGCCCAAGGGACGCGGAATCTTCCACAACAAGAACAAGACCTTCCTGGTCTGGGCCAACGAGGAGGACCACCTCCGCATCATCTCCATGCAGGAGGTTGGTTCATTTGCAGTGTTCTAGTCTAATTTCCCTTCTTCAGGGAGGCAACGTCGGACAGGTGCTGGAGCGCCTGATCAAGGGAGTGAAGACCATCGAGGCTCAGGCCCCCTTCTCCCGCGATGACCGCCTGGGATGGCTCACCTTCTGCCCCTCCAACCTGGGAACCACCGTCCGTGCCTCCGTGCACATCCGCCTGCCCAAGATCTCTGCTCGTCCCGAGTTCAAGTCCATCTGCGATGGATTGAAGCTCCAGATCCGTGGAATCCACGGAGAGCACTCCGAGTCCGAGGGAGGCGTCTACGACATCTCCAACAAGGCTCGTCTGGGACTCACCGAGTTCGAGGCCGTCAAGCAGATGTACGACGGAGTCAAACACCTGATCGAGCTCGAGAAGGCTGCCTAAACGGACACTTGATCATCCCCTGGCACGGCTAGTTTAGATAGCTTGTGATTTGATACGTTGCCACTTTCCCACCTTTATTGTAATAAATTTCAATGTGCAATCTTGTTTTCTTTCTTTTCTTGGAGTGGGAGCATGAAAACACAGGGTACGTGTGAATTTGGGGGACATTCTGGGCTTATCAGGTTACTTACGTGTGCGATGACAGCTGTTCTCTTGGCTGCGTGGAAATGGCATCTTCGGGGGGAGAGGCTACTGGACATCTTCTTTCTTCGTGGAGTTCCAGGACACTGAATCGGGAAACTCGAATATCTTCTTGACCTTTCCTCCATCTCGATGCAGTTGGTCCAAGTCAGGCTGGGGTAACCGGTCAAAGAGCCACCGCAACTTAAACTTCCATTGAATATAGCAACAGAAGGAGATAGGCCGTGGAATTATAATACATTTGCTTCTTTCTGTTCCTATTTCTTGTATTTATCGTAATTTCCATAAATCTAATAAATCGTTCTATGACAGAATCGAACATGTTTGAGGAGCAATTGTATGATGTTGAATAGAAGAATGCGATTATAGATTCCTCTGCCGTAAGCGAACCCTATTTTCTCCCATCCGTGTGTGGTTTGAAACACCGCATCGATTATATCAGATAAACTGTTTCGCACGATGTTAATCTTTTGCCAAACATTGTCGCCGCCCGAAAACATGCAATGCCATCGTAACAGAAGATTAGGTGCGATGAATTCACTCTTTTTCGTTGATAACTAGGAATCGAGATAAATTCAGAAACACAAAGATGTCGGACGGGTACTGTGCACAGAAATACCCGTGTCTTCTTTAACATCCGCTGACTGTTCCTTACAAATCGAAGCGTGTCTATGAGGGTGCGGAGAGGAGTTTTCGTGCGATCGGTCATTCAATCGATGCTCTGCGTATATGAAACATGAGTCTGGGTGAGATGCATTCCATCTAGGTATGTAAGTCTGAATGCGGAGGACACGAAGAAAGTGGCAGAGGTATAGATGGATGGATTGGAACTGGCAGTACTGGATCGGGCACCTCAGAAGAAGGACAGGACTACCGCTCCAGGACCGAATTGGTACGGGAAGCAGAAGATGAACTGAACATGCAAGGTGGCGATAATGGGAGACAACCGATGACCGAAGTGAGTGACTGAGTAGCACATTAGAGGAAAAGAAACAGAGGACGGCAGCATGCTCTGTGGACAAGAGAGGGGGAAAGTGGCAGTGATGCAGTTGCGACAACAGCAGAGGCTGAGATTGGCAGTAGGGTGACGAGCGACAAGACCAGAGGAAGGAATGACTTGGCTACCGGATGTATGATCACAATGGCAAGGATGGACGGCAACAGGCTACCGAAGGAAGTGACTGAGGGATATACGAGAGGGAAATCCAGAACAGAGGATGGCCTTACAATCGATGAGAAGAGGGTGTGGAAGACTTGGCTGAGAACGGCTTGGCGAGTAACATATGGGCGACGATGGCAAAAGTGAACATGTAATATTGTCATCACTGATTATATGTCCTTCAACCACAGTACTTCACAAGTACTCTAGTTGTGTTTGATGATACCCTCTTGGTGCTACAATGCCGTTGTGACCTAAAATCAAGATGGTTCTGGTTGGAAGCTTCTGTTTTTTGCTTTCCAAGGAACAAATCCATGAAAAGTTGATGAGATTAGTGCATCGTTTACTGCCGTCCTGTTGGCGTCATTTCCCGCCTGGAAGTAGAGATTATCTTAAGTCCCAAGGGCGAAAGACATCGAAATGGATCTCCAACTGTAGGCCATTGCCACTGGAAGCTTCTCTCTCTCCCCCTCTCTCTCTCTCTCGCTTTCTCTCTCTCCCGCTTTATCTCTCCTTATCTGTCTCTAGCTGGAATTCTCCCACTCATTCCCGCCTAATTCTTTCAACTGCAGAAAAATCACCACTATCCCGTGGCTCCCACCGCATTCTTTGATCACCTGTTTGCATGTGTGAATGTCAGTTCTTTGGCTTCGTTTTTTGTCTGGCAGGCAGCTGCTGCCAACTGCCGCATGTTTGCGATCCCACTGCCAACTGCCACGGCATGGGTCACTCGGGACTTCCTCCGCCACCGGGGAGATAAACATCAATCACCAATCTCTAATTCAAAAACAATCTTTATTTTACAAAATAAAGTTTATTCTTCAATATTAGACTCTGTCAGATGTACATTATCGTTTCATATGTGCATACACGTCTTCAGGCAATTGGCTCAGTCTTCGCTTCGATCGCCTGCCTTTTCTTCCTTCCGTAGGGATCGTAGAAGCCAGGGTTTCCACAGGTTACGCAGGGAGGCTGAAGACATTCTGGATGACTTCAATGGGTCAAAAGACAAACCGGGTTCCCACAGGTGTTGCAGGGAGGGGGAGTGGGGGGCTGTTGACAGGTGTTGCAGGTAATCGGACAGGGGATCTGTGCGTTGCATTCCTGCTGTTCACTCGAGTTTCCGATGCACTAAAAAGTTGTATTGAGCAGGGAATTGCCTTCAAGGCTTACCCCAGTGGTGCAGCTGCACTGACGAGTGCGGGTACGGTAGCCTCCGCCTCCGCAGGTGACACTGCACACGGACCAGGCGGACCAGGCGGTCCAGTCGCAGCAGGGCTGTGTGTTGCAGGCCTTCTGCTCAATGTTCGATCCGACGCATTGGCAGGAGGAGCAGCCGTTGTTACAGACACGCGTACGGGTGCAGATACCACCTCCACAAGAGGCACTGTAAGAGATATGGTTTTGTCACATCACGGATTCGAAGAGAGGTGTCAAAAAGAAGGTATGCAAGGGACAATAGGAGAAGTAAAAGCGCCAACGGTTGCCAGAAAGCGGTCCGAGCGGCCTATGGTTGCCACAAGCAGGCAAAGCGGCCTATGGTCACCAAAACACAGGCCAAGCGGCATGTTGTAACCAAAAAAGTAGGCCAAACGGCATTTGGCTGCTGGAAAGCGAGCCGAGCGGCCTTTGGTTGCCAGAAGTGATCCGAGCGGCCTTTGGATGCCAAAAGCAGGTCAATCGATCCTTAGAACACACAAGGATAATTTTAGTTGTTTGAGGTACAAACTACATTTGAACTCGGCCAATCAGTTCTTTCATGCCTGGGCATATTGACTTGGGAACTGTTGGCGCGTCAACCTTCGTTCGGAGGTTCTCTTTTTTTGCAGACTGTAAACATTGCGGCGAAAGGTGGCAAGAGCAGATAAGATCAAGGTAAACGGTTTTTCTTTCAAAAACCCGACCAGTTAGTCCTAGTTTGATTTTATCCGGAAGTTCAATGGTTAAGAATGCAAAAGTCTCACCTGCAAGTGCCGTAGTTGGCCCATTCTCCCCACTGTGGCTGAGGATCGTACTGAACGCATCCCCTGGATTCAGTGGCTGATCCTCCTGGACATTGGGCTGCCGAGCAGACCCTTTGCCTCGTCTGGGCTCCAGCATAGCACGTGGACCAAGGACCCCATTCACCCCAGTTGCCCATCGTCGGATTTCCACAGACGTCGCAGTTGGAGCCAGGATTCGCCTGAACTCCGGAGCCAACCACGTAGGCTGAGGCTGCTGAAACGGAGGAATTCGAAGGGGAAATGTTATCATTAAAGTTAAACTTAGTTAAACACTCTAAATTATGTTTCTCTAAAGAATGTTCAGTTTAACAAAACATTAGACATTGTGTGTATGTGTGTACGTGTGTACATGTGTGCGTGTGTGCGTGTGCCGTTCCTATACAGATGGAAACATCACTGACTCAAGGAAATCATAAACATCATGGTGAGTGTATGTGTATCTGTGTACATGTGTGTATGCCTGTGTAAGTGTGAATGTACGGGAATGTGTGCACAAGTGTACATGTGTGTACAGCATGTTTAGACATGAAAGTGTGGAAAATAAAAAATGAAAATAAAATTTCAATAAATTAAAATAGTACACTTTATAACAAGAAGAAGTAAGTACCTGTGGCGCAGAAGAAGAGAAGAGAAAGGTGAGAAAGCATGGCACGATGAGGCTCGAAGCCTTCGGCCTCTTATATACTTTCTCCGAGAGTGTACACAGATCTTTTTGACGGCCGGGGGCGCCGTCGTGTTTGTCAGAGGCAGTGGCACTCTGACTCAGCCTCTTCTGCCCCGGCGTCGCAATATTTCCAAAAGTTAATTGACAAGATATCAAAACCTGGAAAACACTCACAGAGGGTAGTCAATTCGATCAGTTTCTGCCCATTTTAATGTCCAAAGTGTTCTACTACGCCAAAGTTGGTCTAGGCAAATAGACAAGTCAGCCTCGGAGCCAAATGTTTTGTCCACCAAATTTCTACTGAATTGTCTCTCCCCCTTTCAAAGGTCACTCTTCTCCCTCAATTTCCCCATTCCTCCCATCCTTCCAATGTCAGAATCGCGTGGGAGGGGATTCCTCTTCGAATCCATCGCACCCTTCAATGTGCTCTCTCCCTCCCATCCCAAATAGACCCTTCCGTGATTATGGGTGTAATTGTGCTTGTTCAGTGACTCGGTCAACCCCTCTGACTAACCAGACATCCGGTTACCGTGTGTTGTCTGTCAACAGTCGCGGTCTCCGCGTGAACCCCGGAAATCCCGTGGAATATTCACAAATGAGGCCGACTTCTCGTGAAACATTCACTCGCAGTTCATCCATTGCACTTTGAAATCTATCTCCCCAGAGAATCCCTTATTTTAAAGCTCTTTTATGTTTTTTTTGAAAATCAAGTTAAGTTAGGTCAAGTAAGAAGAAAAACTTCAAGTTCAAAAAACATCAACACAAAAAACGCAAATTTAGCTTTGTCCATAAGGTCCTTCATTGATCTCATATTGGTTTCCATTCGGCAAACATTTACCTCTGCGCCTCATTTGCAAGATTTTCTCGAGTGTAGTTTGAACTGCAGTTTTTAACAAATCTACATAAAAACACAACAAAAAAAGCCGGTAACATTTATGTTTCCCCCTTAGGGGTTGTACTCGGGAGGTTCTTCTTGCGGACCATTCCGTCTCCCTGGAACCACTCCCTCCTGAACTGCTTGGCTGCTCCATCAGGAGTGTTGGTCCACTCGATGGTGATGCGGTCGTTGTTGGTGTCTTGATGTGATAGGTGTGTCGTCTGTCGTCGTACGGGCGTTGAAGACGATCTTCGAGCCGGGCTGGTGATGTCTTCTGGAGGCCGGCGTAGGGCCGCACGACAGGCGGGAGAAGACGAAATGACCGGTTGAAGAGGGAGGAGGGCTTATAAGGAGGAAAGTCACGGGACGTGACTTTTTTTCCGTCGTTCTACGTTACCTGCGTCTCTCATTTTCCCCACTCTCCTCTACCCTAACCCACGTGACTCTACGTGATGCCTCTTTATAAGCCCTCCTTCCTCTCCAACCGGTCATTTCGTCTTCTCCCGCCTGTCGTACGGCCCTACGCCGGCCTCCAGAAGACATCATCACCCAGCACGGCTCGAAGATCGTCTTCAACGCCCGTACGACGACACACCTACCACATGAGGATCCTCAACGCCTCGATCCGTCGCATCAAGACAGCCAACATGAAGAGGCTGGGAGTGGACCCCAAGGAGGCCATCCATGGCCGTCTCCTGCGACGCCTTCGGTCAGGAGGACACCAACAACGACCGCATCACCGTCGAGTGGACCAACACTCCTGATGGAACAGCCAAGCAGTTCAGGAGGGAGTGATTCCAGGGAGACGGAATGGTCCGCAAGAAGAACGTCCCCATCGAGTACAACCCCTAAGGGGAAAATAAAAGATTTTGTACTCTATCTTTTCTTTCTGATTGTGTTTCTCGTATTTTTCATGTACGTTTTAATACATAATGTAGAAATGTCAACAATCCGCACAAGATGCAGTGTTACAGAAGGCGAAAAAGAGCCTTAGTTGGATAATCTGCTTGTTCACTCCATGACCCTCAGCAGTGCGTCGATGAACATTCTCAGAATGGTCTCGTCTTTTCAAAGACCTGAAATATGGTTATTTAAAAGAAGGAAGATCCTGATTGTCTTCTTCAGACGCCTGACCTTCCGCATCTACAGAGTGATGATCTTCGGGCGATTGTCAGGCGGCATCGCCTTAAACATGAACGATAAGGTTTCAACTAGAACTGAGTCTTTTCAAGGCAGTCCTATTATAGTTAGTGCATAAAAAACTTTGCAGTCCCAGTAAAAACGACTGCCTATCTAATTGACAACCGGCGCTTGAAATATCCGATGATTTTGCTGACAGCCAGTGAAGTGAAGGAAATGGTCTCGGGGCGCAATTTATAGGGATAACACGTAATGTCACGTGTACAAGTGCTGTCCCACGGGTCATTTGGGCCCGTGAAGAAGGTTCTCGAAAAGAATATCCCACGCGAGAAACTGATGTCTTGTTGATTTGTGTGTTATCTTGGGTTCCGTGGATTCCTCCAATGACCCTGTCCGTTTACTTGACTTGCCAAACTAAACAGCGTTTAAATTGATTTTTCAAATAAGATTCGTTCTTAAGCATTATTAAATCACTTTCTAGTGTTTATGTTCCAATAAGTTATTATTTGATCGATTTTAAAATCGTCTAAAAAAGTGTATCGAATGGGATTGAACAAAAATCAGTTAATTGTTCAAAATTGAATTAAAAATTATGTAAATTTATATTTCAGTGGGGAAGTCGTTGTCCTACGCCTTCCGCAACTGTCCCCAGGACTCGGCCACAAACAAACGCCTCATTTTGATCTACCTGGTGCCCGTGAAGATGTTCCTCGGCCACATGCCCACCAAACAACTGCTGCACAAGTACCAGCTGGACGAATTGGATGCGCGTCGTTTATTTTGTTTTTCGAAGGCCGTTAGAGATGCACACAATGTTGTCTAGGTTAAGTTGCAGGTATATAAGAAAATTGTTAGAGACGCAGAGTAAAAGATGTGAGAGAGAAACAGAAAGAAACAGCTATTTTCAGTTCAAAAAAAAAAAAGAAAACGCCGGTTTCGGCATGATTTTTTATTGAACCTTGTTTGGCGCATTGTTTTCTTTTTCCCATTAAAATAGTCTTTTAATCCCATAAATAAATCAATAAATCCTCCTTTCCAGAAGAAGATCAAGGGCTCTCTCTCCCACCAGCACAAGAAGCTCGTCATCAGCAAGAAGGACCCTTCCCCATCCTCGCCACCGTCCCCGGCTCCTAATTCCCCTCTCACCCTCTCATTCTCGCGAATTTGCATAGAACGGCTTTATTAAAGACTGAGAGAAATCTTCTACACGCACACATGTGGGAAGCAACCACAAAATGAAAGGATCTCGGACCGAAAGCAAGGAAAAATGGCAGGGATTCAGACGGGGGTACGATGGGATTACTGTATGCCTCAAGGAGTAAGTTTGGAAGAGAGATTACTGTAGCTACAGTATCACGGGAAGTACACGTCTTTGGCGGAGTGGTGGTGGTTCGTTATCCCCCTGATGACGGTTCCTGCCGATTGCGCACGATTTTTGGGTAAAGCTGCCGATTGCCGCAGAGCAGCTTTACCCAAAAATCGTGAATAAGCCCTCTAAAATAAAAATGATATGATATTGAATCATTGTTGTTTTAAAAATCATTTAAAAATGATCCATTATCAGTCGTTCGTACTTCGATTTCCTTCTAGTGGCGATGTCCGTTTCATAGGTCACTCCTCTTCCTCATCCCCAGTCCTCCCATCCTCTCTCACATGTCAGAATCTCTGCGTGGGAGGTGATTCCTCTTCGAATCCAGCGCACCCTCCAATTTGCTCTTCCCTCCTCTCCCAAATAAACCTTTCCGTTATTATTGGTGTAGTTGTGCTTGCTCAACAACTCTGCCAAACCCTCTGACCAAGGGTGGCAAAAATGCCGACCGCGCCGTAGATTTTCGAAAAAGGGGGCTGGCCCGATGTTTTCTGAAAATCTATTTTAAATATAACTCTTTTATAACTTAATATTTTGTTTTGTCTTTTTGTTGTAAAAGACAGTTTTAAACATGCAAGAAATACAATATGTGGCAGGATTCGAACTAGACACAATCTTCTTGTGTTCTATAGTCAAGAGGGTAAGAGGCCTTGTAATCCAAACACCCCAATTTTTTGGGAGATCGGCCCGGCCCGAAGCCTTCCTGTATGTTATCTGTCAACAGTCGCGGTCTCCGTGTGAACCCCGGAAATCCCGTGGAATATTCACGAATGAGGGCGACTCCTCGTGAAACATTCAGCCGCAGTTCATCCATTGCACTTTGAAATTTGTCTCTCTCCCCAGAGATTCCATCTTCTAAAGCTCTTTTATGTTTTGGCCAAAATAACATAAAAAATAACTTTGAATCCATAAGGTCCTTCACTGATCTCATGTTGCCTTTTAAAGCTGTTTTTGGACCTTGTAAGTTCAAAATTTGCATACTCCGTAAAGTTTTTATTAAAGTAACTTGATTGAAAATTAAATGAAGATGGAGGCGATTGTCGTGTCTGAAATATGAAACCGTGGAATTTTAAAAAAACTTGATTTTTGAAAAACCTTTTAGTTTTTTCGCCACTTTCAAATTCAAAACCTAGAAATGGTTTTAAATGAACAGTTTGTGCCCTTAAAATCTCCATCAACTGATGACTGCATCATTTCGTCCTATTTTTTCGCTGTGGAAATATAAAAATCATAGTTAAAGTTATAAATTGTATTTTGGGACCCTAGAAAACCCCTTGAATGCGTCATACTTTGAGCAAAAGAAACTGTTGCTTGAGACTCGTAGAAATCCCGGTTTTTGGCCTTGTTCTCCTAGGGATTGCGCGGGATGAATAATGGTTGATCCGGCATCTGAAGTCACGTCTTCCGAAACAATTAGGCATCCCCAGGGCCTCCGTCGAGCCCCTTAATAAATCCGCGACATGCCGCCAGGCGTCAGCCGACTGACAGAAGCCGTCGGTTTACCCGGAATAGCCTTCTGGACACGATACTACACCTTCAGCTTGGACTGAGCTTCTGTAAACAAATTGGCTTCTTGAGTGTCACGAGAGATTCATCAAAGAAGGCTTTTTTTCCTTTCTCCTCTCCATTCACCTTCCTAAATTCACCTGTTGTTGTGCCTAAAAGTGCTTCTGTGTGAATTTCCCTCGGAAATCAGAGCAGAATCCCATTTAGGCGGCGTGGCAGGGAAAGACAACCGGGCGGCGCAACTCTTTAGCCGCATCCATCAATCTGTTTTCAAACTTCATAACGGCTCCCCGAGGATCGCATTCAATTTGCCGTTCTCGCATTTCCACCCGCGGATTTGCGCACTGCACGGTTTTACTCTCTTTCTCTCGCTCACTCTTCCTTTCTCTCGTACTTTCTCGTTCTCTCTCTCTCACATGCATACACTGTCTCTCGCCCTCTCGCTCGCTCTCGCTCTTGCTCTCTCTCTCTCTCGCTCTCTCTCTCTCTCGCTCTCTCTCTCTCTTTTGCTCTCTCTCTGTCTCTCCTAAATTCCCGGTTCTCCCAGACAGCCGTCTGGCCCTACCTCCTGTTCCCACCAGCCGGCTGTCAGCTCTCGTCAGCCAGCTTCCTGGCGCGTTATCGAATCGCGGCGTTCGAGCCCCTTATAGTCAAATCCACTTTTCAACTCGCGTTGACTTTTTGAACAAATAGCAGCCGTCGTCTGTTGTTGTTGTGTTTGGCTGACGTCGAGAGCTCTTCGCCCGTTTCCCGTTCGTTTCAGATGGCGCAGGTTTCTCTCGGGAGATGATTCTGTCTCTGCTGGTGAGCTCCCTGGTCCAAGGAGGGGTTGCCCAACCACAGCCATGCTTCCTCAAGTGCAAGGACAACTACGTACGTCTTCTATTTGCTTAGGGCAGAAGGTATTCTTCAGATGCATGGAATGCAGTCAGAGCTTATGGAGAGCTCTTCTGAATGGAGTGTGGAGATGGTGACCCCATTGCAAGCACTTCTCGTTGGAGGGAACAAAAGAGGCAGACTCAATCGGAAATTGGACAAGGTTTGCAGGTTAGTTACGGGCTCACGCACACACATACTCACTTGCACTCACACTAACATGCATACACACATGAAGGGTTCAGATTGAATCACTCGTACAACCGCTGTCTGTCCTTCTGTCCCGAGAACCCTGCGAAGCGAATTCTGCTCCGTGGCCAAGAGGCCTGGAACGTGATCTGCGACGATTTCAGAAACAACACGGGTCTGTTTTTGTTTTCTTCTTTCCATCGCATAAATCAGCAAGTATTTCCGCAAATCCAGTGGTTGGGTTGATAAATGCAGACACTTAATCATAGTTGAAGCCGCGTCTGGGTGGAAACTCTTTGAACAACAAATAAGCCCAATTTAAATGTTTTTTGCCTAAGACCTTTAAAAATCGTTTTGGAAGTTTGATCTTCGAATCCAAAGAATCCAAAAATTCTCCTGAATTTGTTTGTTCCGTCATTAAGGTTCTTAGGAAATTATGGAGCTCTTAGGGCCTTAACTCTACAACTCGGTTCAACCTTAGCCAAATATAGTTTTGAATAATGAAATCGATAGTCTTTTCATACCCAGAAAATTCATATGTTCCCAGTCATCACCCAACTTCTGAAACGCGTCAATATCTACGTCAATCTCACCCTAAATCTTTCCCATAAAATCACCTTATTGTGTTACTTTAACTGTTACCGTCCTTAGTGATTTCTTAAGGCCTTAACTCTACAACTCTGTTTAACCTTACAGTTAGCCAAAAATAGTCATCCAAAAACGCAGGATGGTTATTCTTTCCAATTTCACTTATTCAGGGTTCTATTTACATGTTTTAGCCAATTATTTCCGATTTCCAACCCTGAATTTTCAGAATTCCGTGCCCTTGTGATCCCCTGTTGGGAAGACAACGGTGGTCTCGTGGCTGAAAAATGCGCCTCCCCTGCCAAACTTCTGCAAGCGGAAATAGTCCAGCTAATGGAGGGAGGCCTTGAAAACATCAACGAGGGAATCGGAAATTTGTGCTCGTAAGTCATAAAAGTCAGGAGAATTAAGTCTTTTTAAGGAGTGTTCACATCTACGACAAATGCTTCGTCTGGGAGAACTATGAAGCATGTGGGATCAACGCAGGAAAGTTTCTCATCAAACTAACTCATCAGACATCACAGTAAGTGGAATTTAAGACGAAAACAAAGGAAATTAGTGCCCTAATCGATCTCCTGGATACTGTCTTAGGAGTGCAACAGCTGCCGAAGCAATGCAAGGACTGGCTCAATCAGAAAGGTGATTTTTCTTGATTTTCCATAGCTTTGAACCTATTTTTTGTAATTGCCTTTGTTTTCAAGGTTAAAATATGAAATGTTCAATTTCCAGACATGTCGGGTCTCCAGAAGGCCCGTTCCTCGCAGCGTCGTCTCCGCAACTCGGCCACTCCCCTGTTGCTCACCGCAGCCCTCCTCATCTCCTTCCATTGACTTTCTTTCAAAACGGGATGCTCTCTAGTCGATTCTTGCCCTCTGTTTCCATAAATATTCACCTGTCAGTTGTAAAAAGTGGGCGCACAGATTATCTCCTGACTGGTTTGGCCGACGGTCAGGGTCGGCGATAGGTATCGATTACGACCCAATCACTTCTGTCTCTTTTCATCGCATTTTCTGTATGGAAATTTTCTTTTTATTACATTTTTATTAGGTAATAATTTAAAATTTCGTTTTATTAGACAATGTCAGTAAACTCCAGCAGGGCCCTATAGGTCTAGGGCAAATGAAAAACCAATTTTGCCCAAAAGTCGCTTTTAAGCACTTTTAACACTCTTTAAATAGACTAAACCTTTAATTCGTGGATTTATAATTTGGTTTGTAGACAAGGGTTATTGCGGCCCTTCCCGAAAAATAGAAACTTTATTGAATCTTAGCCAAACTTCCAAAGATTGTTTGGATTTCATATTTTTTTATGCAAAAAAAAACATTGTAGTAGCAAAACATTTGACCTACCCAATCTTTTTGACTTTTTGTTTAAAAAACTGATTTTTTCATTCAGTGTTTTTCATTGTAAAAAGAGCCAATTTCTAAAGAGAATCTCTGAAAAATGAATTTCTTATATGCCGGAAGCGGTCGCAATAACCTGGGTCCAAATGAATTTGAGATTAGCCAGAGGTTTTTGGTTTTGCATTAGAATCTTCTTTAACGGTGATGCTTTGCCCTTTTTTAATCTACGGTACGAATTGAAGGAATGGAATCCTTTGTGAAGCGTCTGGTGGAAGCAGAAGACGGCCAACACGAGGCCCTTACAAACTACATCGATGGACAGTTCGTCCCAGCCAAAAAGACTATGGGTTCTGTGGATCCATCCACGGGAAAAGAGTGGATCCGCATCCCCGATTCGGACAAAGAAGACGTCGAAAGGGCGGTGGCTGCAGCCAACAGAGCCTTCCCTGGGTATGCTTCCATTTATGCCATTCTGAAGTCTTCTTTCCAGTTGGTCTTCCACATCTGCCCAGCACCGTTCCAACCTCCTTCTGAAACTAGCCGATGTGTTGGAGAAACAGCTTGAAGGCCTTGCCATTCTGGAGTCTCGAGATCAAGGAAAACCGATCCGATTGGCCAGAATGATCGACATTCCCCGTTGCGTCCACAATTTCCGATTCTTTGCCACAACCATCCTCCATCACACCAGTCCGTAAGACCTTATACTTTCTTAACTTCAGAAATCATAGGTCTACATTGATTGAGGAGCCCGTGAAGGCCCTTAACTATGTGAAACACGACCCTGTCGGAGTGGCTGGGCTGATCAGTCCTTGGAATCTACCTCTCTATTTGGTGAGTGTGTGTAAGTGTGCACGTGAGAAAGTGAGTGTATGTGAGTGTGTAATAAACTGAAAAAGTTCAGTTGTCCTTCAAACTGGCTCCTGCCCTAGCCACTGGAAATACCGTAGTCTGCAAACCAAGTGAGCTGACCAGTGTCACTGCCTGGCTTCTGATGCACGCCTTCCACAAAGTTGGTATGTCTTTTCCTCTTTTCCTATCACACATTTCCATTTCCTTTCTTTTTCAATAACAACGAATTCTTCAGGATTCCCTGCCGGAGTAGTCAATATGGTCATTGGAACTGGGCCTTCTGTTGGAGAACCACTGGTCACTCACCCAGATGTACCCCTGATCAGTTTCACAGGAAGTATCAATTTCCAAATAGCAGAAAAAAACTAAAGTTTAGGTACCTTTGTGGGAAAGAAAATCGGCGAGTTGGGAGCCAAGCAGAACAAGAAGATTTCCCTGGAGATGGGAGGAAAGAACGCCTGCATCGTCTTCCCTTCGACTGACATTGACAAACACATTGCAACTATTGCCAGGTGAGATTACTGTAAGTTTGGAGCACGAAAAGTCTTAAGGTCGTGTTTTATCAACCAAGGAGAGATCTGTCTGTGCTCCAGTAGAATTTACGTCCATGAAGAGATCAAGGAGGAGTTCACGAAGAAGCTGTTGGCTGCAGCTCAGACGGTAATTCGTTGGGCATATTCAGTTGAACTGGTTGGTTTAGTTCACAGTTGGAGATCCGAAGATTGACTCTTCTGTCTTAGGAGCAATGAACTCTGAAATTCATTTCAACAAGGTAGGGTTCACTTCCGGACTGTTTTCTCTCTTTCTCTAACCCTTTCCTTCTCTCTCTCTCTCTCTCTATCTCTTGTTCTCTCCTTCATTATCTTTGTCTCTCTCTCGCTCTCTCGTTCTTTCTCTACCTCTAATCATTTCACGATCAATGCCTGGTCAAGATTGAGCTTGTGATTAACTCTTTCCGCTGAATTACGCAAGAAGAAGAAGAGCGACGGCGAATGCCAGACAATCTCCAGTCAGACAAATCTGAAGCCTCCTACGCCGAAACCCCGTCAAAAGTCACCGGTGACCCACACCCCAAGCCATACAAGCCACACCCGCACGCCCAAGGACAACGAGGAGGCGAAGGAGCCAGAAGAGCCGCCGAAGAAGAGCAAAGAGCCGGTGGAGAAGAAGAAAGCGGAGAAGAAGGAAAAGGCGCCGGAGAAGTTGAAGAAGAAAAAGTCGGAGACTCAGAAGAAATCGAAAAAGACGATCAAAAACGAGGAGAAGAAGCAGAATGAGGAGATGATTGCGGAGGCGATTAAGAACGGAGAGCTGCTGCCGCCGAACGACTTTGAGACGATCAACGACTGCGAGAGCAACTGGGGGGCTGGGGTGGCTGGGAAGAAGAAGGAGGGAGAGAACCGCACGGGGACGGCCAAGGAGGACGACAAGGAGTAGGGGAAACGAGACAGGGCAACTGGATCACTTGCAAATGAATTTTTGAAAATAACTTTGTATCTTTTTCGTTTTATTTGGTCCTTTCTTTCTCTTTCTCTCTTCTTTTTGTTCTCTCTCTCCTTGTTCTTTTCAAAGCTCTCTTTCTCCTTCTCTTGTTCTTACATTGAGGTTTTCTCTCTTTCTATGCGTATCTCTCTTTCTCTCTATCTCTCTCCAACTGATCTTCAGGTGAAATCCTACGTGGGCCTTGCCTCTGAGGAGGGTCGCGTCCTCTGCGGAGGCATCGTCCGTCCAGAAGGCCGTTGTTCCTCTGGCTTCTTCGTCTCTCCCACCATAGTCACCGACATCTCCGACGACAGTCGCTGCATGACTGAGGAGATCTTCGGCCCCGTGGTCTGCATTTCTGCCTTCAAAACGGCAGAAGAAGTGGTCAAAAGGGCTAACAACACCGTCTACGGCCTCTCTGCCTCCGTCTGGGGAGAAAAGACTGATGAACTCTTGAATACGGCCAATGCCCTGAGAGTGGGAACCGTTTGGATCAACACTTGGCTGGTAAGAAGGCAGTTATTTATAAAGTAATCTGAGTCTTTCAGACGAGAGATCTGAACATGCCCTTCGGAGGAACCAAGGAATCGGGGCTTGGGAGGGAAGGGGCCGAGGACAGTCTGCACTTTTTCACGGAGCAGAAGACCGTGTGTCTCAAGTTGTAGAATAGACTGAGGATACTGTAGATAGGAATGAAGAAGCTACACGTTTTTTCGAGGAACTGGGGCACAGGGACGCACGCGGACTTGAGGCTGAAATGAGAGAAAGAAGTGAGAGGAAAATAGAAGAAGGCTTACAATTAAGGGTTCCGCGAGATAGGAAGACTCGGGGTGGTCACTTCCAGCTACTGCGATGGCCAATCCGAGAATTAACATGATTCTGAATGAGGTTTAGAAAAGAAGGTGGGTGGGGTTACCCAATGAGGGCGAACAGGAAGGGCTGGTTGAAGCCAAGCGACGACACCACTCCGCCCATCGCATGACGTGGCTTCCGGAGAAAGGCTGAAAGAGACGAGGGAAGAGGGAAAGAAAAAGACAAAGAATTCTGAGACATTTCATTCTTAGGATGCTTTATACTTAGAAAAATGAATAACAAGAAAAGACGACAAGAAGCAGAATGAACCTATGTCGATGCAAGACAGGATTTCTGGTACATGTCGCTTTACGTCTAGTCTGCACTGTGTTTACAAAAAGCGGATGGAAAGAGAATCCGATTCATACTGTATACTCAAACCAGGGCAAGAATTACCTAAAGAGTTCGAAAGAAAGAAGTTATTAAGAAACAATATATCCGCTAAACACACAAGGCTTCTAAACTTGAAGAATCGTTTTAACTAGTCTTAAAAGAACCTTAAAAGGCCTTTACTTAATCGAAAATTTGCATTACCTAAAGTTAACTTAACTTTAGATTGAAGTTAATGTAAGGCCATAATGATCAACAGAATATGTAGTGCCTAAAGGTAGGCTTTTAGGTTCAATTCTAACAATCGAATTTTAACTTTTTTTTAAATTTCTAGTTCAGAATTCAGAGAAAATGAATTATTCCGATTTTTTTAAACATTAAAAGCAAAAACCAGAGATTCCAAATAGTATAGTGTAAAACGATAGTTGGAAGAGACAATATTAATTTTAATTATTAAAAATTAATTAAGACAGAAATATCATTTAAATGTTGAAAGTGACATTGTCTCTTTTGAATTTTCTGTTTTGAGTTTAAATCCTTCAACTTTTTTAATTTGGGCGTTTTAAGACGAATGAACTAGCTAAAATCGATTTGAAGAGAATATACAGGTTTCTCTTTTGTTGTCTAAATGTTGTGCAAATTATATTGGCTTAATTTGGGGACAAAAACAATTCACCTCAAAATTAAAGTTTAAGTTAAAGTAGGCCTTTAAATGAGCGGAATAAGGAGATTTCCCTAAAGGAATATTGGGGGTAGTAAGCGGAGAGTGCGGAATAGGAGCGGACTAATTGCGGATCGATTGGGGGAGGAGGGGGTTCGATTGAAACAGGAGGAAGTCCTAATTCTGGTCGGCGGCTGGCAGGTGTGGCCATCGATTGTTGCTAATCTAATGCCGCGGATAAAGCCTCGCGACAGCCGGCTGTCAACTGCCACTCACCCCATTAGAATCCAAGGAGCGCTTGAGGAAATATGATTATTTGAGGATTTTGGGTTGATTCAAAAAGCTAACTTTTAAATTCTTTAGAATTTTTTTAATGGAATTCGTAGGAATATTTAAATTTTAAGTGTATTTTTCTGCGTTTACCCCAAAGTTTGGGCCAAAATCTCTCATTTTCTCCTCTTTCAGAGAATTTTCAATAATGCAAAAGACGCGAAAAGTGATAAATCCTTATATAGCACTAAAATCTACTCGAAAACAGCAAGTTTTATTTTTGGGCTGCGAGGGGGGTCGAACTCGGGTCGCGCGACTGGCGCGCGCCGCCTGGCAATATACCACGAATTCATTGCGTAACGAAAGTCGGTTATTTGAAGCTTTAAAATCGAATTTATGAAAAACGGCAAACGTCATTCCAATCAGCATCCTCAAATATCCCGGATCCGTCTTTGAAATTTTAAAAAAAGTCAATTTTTCAAAAAATCAGTTTTCCATTGAAACTGAAATCGTTCTCGACGCCTCGCGCACAAGGAAATGTCTGAAAATTTTCTAAGTTTGTGCATATATCAGCGGCTTTCCGCTTGGGATTGGTTAAAATTTCCAAAAACAAACTAGGGCTAATTTTGGATTCTGAATCCATAGCCGACGTTTATTTTTCTGAAACATCGTCGCAGAAGCTGGTTTCACGGCAAAACTGACAATTTTTCACGGTTTCTAGCCTTTACCAAAGAGAAATCCAAACCTTAAGGTCCATAATTAGTTCTAAGCACAATATAACGCCCGTTTATGTTTCAGAGTGAAGCTTTTACGTGCTGGGTATCGTTATGCGGTGGTTGGATTACAGTAGTTAGTAGTGGGAGCGTAGCACAGCATGGCTTAGAGGTATCATCCTCACTCTGAAATCAGAAGCTTTTTTGTTCGATTCCCCGCCAATTTTATCTTTTTGCTTTTACAAAGAAATGTTAAATGGTTCACCTTGATGTTGCAAATTACTTTCTCTTGGAATGGAAAACGAAGAGAAAGAAACGAATAAAGTTTTATTATAATTAATTGCAACGAAATAACAAAACTCGTGTGTATTGGCATCACGTGGTGATTACGCGTGGAGTCGCTTAAGTAAGGCCGACCGTAACTCCCATCAGAACTGGATCTCGTCCAATTCCACGCTCTCTCCTCCCATCGAAGCGAATTCCAGCGTCTCCAAAACGTCAGCCGCTGAAACGTTTTGTTTGTTTTTGAGGGGCGGGAGGGCAAACACTCGAAAAAGTACTGGTAGACAAAGGGATACACAAATAGACGCCTTTTTCGGCGGAGAAACAAAAACAAACGACGGATCGGGGCAGGAAAGGGCAGGCCATGGTTTCATAGGCTTTCATACGTATCAATAAGCTGTCCAGGGGGTTGAAATTGAGAAAATGAAGTTAGTAGTTTTCAATGAAAAGGAGTTTGAAACTTCAATTTCTCTTTTTCAAAAACCGGATTGAACCGGGCCGAGAATTTGGTTTCTTAACAAGTTTCTTTAAAAAAATTCTTAAAATAATTTAAAATCAATTTTTCGGAGCAAAGCGCTTTTGTAAAATTTAGCAATATAGATTGCAGTACTTCCATTGTCTGTCTAACCACTTTTCAATGGTGATAAATGAAGTGCACCGGCGGGGACCGAACCCTGGTCGCGTTGCTGGTAGTTTTAGTGGAAAGCGGAAAGCGAGGAATTACGATTATGGTTCTCCAGATGTTTGGAGTTGAGAAAATGAAACTCCTCAGAAGCAGGAAGAAGAGAAGAGGTTCTCAGTTAATCTCACCTCTCCTTGTCCTCCTCTGTTCTGATTCTGCTCCGTTCATCTTCTGTAGCATATAAACTGGCCTCATGGCACAATGTCTGGTGATCATGAAGGAATCGAGGGCCGTCACCTCGTCAGAAGACAAGGGAGCCCCCACGCGAAACGTCTCCCTCACCACCCTCGGCGCCTCCACTCCGACAGGCGACTAAACTAAGCATCAACAGAAGGCCAGAGAACTCACATCCATCGACCGGAGCATATTGATGAGGCTGTTGGGGGCAGCGACCACAGAACGATCCAACTGCTTTACAAAACAACGCTTTCCCATCACGTCCACGATTCCAGTGAGGTTCTGCTTAAAGTCGTGGAGGAAGACGGCCGGTCGGTTCGATCCGAAACGAGGAACGTCGATTTTCTCGTAAGACTTTAAGGATTACGGTAAGATAGATGGAAGATAGGGAATACCTTGGCTGGATCGATTTCTACGTTCTGTTCGAGGCGCTCAGGGACGCCTTTGTTAGAGAAAGTGGCTGCATTCCAGCCGTGGTAGACTCCCCGTTGGTAGGCAGCTCTAAATAGAAACATACAAATGGTGAACTAGAAAAGACCTACGCGATGAGTCCTTTTTGGTAGAAGAAAAGACCAGTTCCCAGTCCGAAGCCAAGGAGGAGAAAAACTACGAGAGACACTTTGGCACACCGGCGGAATCGCTCATTCTCGTAGTTTTCATATTCTGGGGGAGTTGGGGAAGGGGTTCTGGCGAGGGGGGAGGGGGAGAGACGGATGATGGAGAGGGGACCGAAGGAGGAGGAACGCTTCTCCTTCCGGGGACGGTCGAAGTTCCCTCCTTCCATAGGGACCCAGCCGCTGTTGGAAATGTCACGTTCTTCGTTGGGAGGGGAAGGGGAATTGGGGGAACCGGAGACGATCACTTTTGGGACTTGGACGCCTTCCGTCTGAAAACAAGGGATAGGCTCTGTCTCTGTCTCTCTCTCTCTCTCTCTCTCTCTCTCTCTCTCTCTCTCCTTATTCCACTCACCTTACTATTGTTCTTCTCATCCACGTCGTCCTTTTTGGTAAAGACCGTCATCTGAAACTGCGGTGGAATAACGTAACGCCAGGAGAATGGGTCAAAAGCCCGTGTTTGAACAGCCGAGGGCAGCCCTGTGTGCCCAATTTGGGAACTACTGACCACAAGGCTCGGATGACACAGAATTGGGCAAAGGCGGAATTGGACAAATGGGTAAATTGACTCGAAAACATATTGGCCAAGTACTTCTAGTTTGACAGAGAGATTTGGAAAGGCTGGAAATGCGGACGGAACCGGTTGCCAGGGGCTGTGGACAACCGACGGACTAGTATAGTGGTTGGCAAACGGTCATTGTTTTTATTATAACCGCACAGGACTTTTGAAAGAATTTTTGAAAGAACTGTAATGGAGGACACAAGTTGAGGTTTCAGAAAACCGCCCTCAGGAGTCATATATGGGCATAAACTATGGCAAAAGCTCATTGCTTGAGCACCCGGGTGTGTGGTGTGGTGTGGTATGGTGTGTGTGCATGTGTGATGTGTGCATGTGTATGTGAGTTTGTCTATGAATGTGTGTGTGTGTGTGTGTGTGTGTGTATGTGTGATGTGTACGACAGCCGTGCCGGGCAATACTTTTTGTCCGCGTGCGATTATCTGCGATTACCAAAAGCCGAGATCGACCATGCATTATGCTCAACCAGTCGCAGATAGATTGTGTAGTTCGGTATATATGTAGTAATCCAAAGTAAAGTGTAGTTTTAAAAAGGAAAAGGAGAGTTTGTGGGGCGTGTGCGTGTAGGGGCGTCGGACGGTAATCGCCTCGCCCGAGGCCTCACAAAGAACCAGCAAACACGGCGAGTGGACACTCGGCGCGGGTCTGGACATCAGCCGGCTCAGGACTTGGGTACTTGACCGCAGGGATTTCTATTAGGACAGATGACTGAACAGGTCAGATTGAGGGATACTACACTTTACTTTCGCCAAAAGTGGTTTTTTTTCCGACGAATGGTGCATAGGTACGACCAACCGTTCTCTAAAATCTGCAGTCTCTTTTAACTGAGCATCTCTTTTGGCACTTAGTTTTGGAACAAAGGGAATTGATGAAAATCAAGTGAGAAGAGACAGAGAGATGGACAGAGAGAAAGAGAAAGATGGACAGAGAGAGGGAGAGAAGAATGAGGCTAATGTCCCAAAAGGGCAATGAGGAGCGGAAGGAGGTTGTGTGGATAAGCGAGCATAAGCGGTGCGAGCGCCGACTGAGTTCCTTTGACGGAAGTGGCTGTTTGTTTTCGACTGGCGAGAGCAAAGAAAGAGGAAGCACGCCGCTAATTTCCTGAAGCGGCGCACGACCCAACTGACAAGTTACTCATCAACAGAAGAGGATAGGAACGATGGGATTTCTGACTTGGAAGTGGGAATTCCATTGAAAATCATCTCAATTGGATAGCATGTTCACTTAATTCTTCTCTCCTTTTCTGGATTCTAGTGATTTCGCCTAAAAAAATTCCTGTCCTATTGGCACTGGGGCACAATCCATTCCAAAACTCCTTTCTTCCTGAGTTTTGGCGTAAATAAGGGCACGAGGGCCCTAGTGCATATACGCATATCGAACTGTGATGGAAGCTTGGCTGCCGGGCTTGGTACATAGGGATTCACTTTGTTTGTTTTTTCTTGCTGTGTGTTCTTCTAAAAGTCCACAAAAGTTGTGTCTTCTAATGAAAATAGAAAATATCTGATAACTCATCAGCAGAAGAGAATAAGAGAAATGGAGGTTTACAGCTGCAGAGGACCGGGCCGGGCCACAGTCCAAAAGCCGATCCTGGTCTTCATTTTTGCCAGCTTTGGCTGGCTGAAACAAAGCATCCTCCTTAAAGGGACAATCAGGCGCCTTTTCATTTCATTATGGTAGGATACGGTCGTCCATTTTGCATATTCAAAAATGCTAAATTGTCTCGCGCACTCCTCATTTCCCTCAATGTGTCATTCCAATTTGAATGCCACTAAACGCAGGACACGTTGACCGTTCGGGCAATCCGCACTTTCTGCGGATGGAAACCCGAAATCGGCCACTTTGAGGTTGAATATCTCAAAAACTAGGGATTTCCGACATAAGGTCCCAAAAAGTTTTTTGTACAGCTGAATTTTCTCTTTCATATGAGACAAAGTTGCAAAAGCCGCCTGACTGTCCCTTTATTACATTTGAGCAACGGTGTGTGTGTGGCAAGGTTTGTAGGAATTAGCATAGCCTGCGCCTCTCATTTCCCCGTATCTCTCGCCCGTCTCTAACCATCTCTCGATGGTTGTCTTGGAATTAGCCTATTTTTGTGGCCGGCCATTTCCTCGCAGTTGGTGGGCAAACGCGGCTGGCCGCAGGCACCGTTTTGCGGCCGAAGGCCGCCTTCCCTAGCGGCCGAAGGCCGCCTGTTTAAAATAGTTTAGTTTCTAGCAAGTTTACTATCAAACAGAAGCTACTGATGTGCTGATTCCACACACGCCAGGAGTGTAGGACCGCCGAAGGCGGGCCGTAACTCCTGGTCCATAATAACAATTGGGTAATCGTGTCCTCTGGGTTTGTTCGCCCCCTGCCCGCCCTTCATTTCCAGTTAAGAGAGGGATGGTTCGGTGGGATAAGCGAGGGGAGGGTACCAAAGTGCGGCCGCCATCCGTGGAGGCACGAAGCGCCGGAGCGGTCGGCCGCACTTTGGTACCCGACCCGAGCGCTCACCTTCTTATGCTAATTTACGTAGGGCTGCGAAGCGGCCCCGAGGAGGCCGAAAGTCGCCCAAAGCAGAATGAAAAGACCCGCGAAGCGGGGCTTTGAATTCTGGTATCCTATATTTTAAGGACAACAAAACAGAAATTAACATCTCTTTTCTCATGTTATCCCAAATGCAATTGTGGTATCAGGCAGAGAAACTCCATGCCGACACGGGTCTGCGCGACCTCCAACGATGGTCCACTGCAAGTGGACCATCGTTTAAACCATCTTTTGTTCAAAGTTTTGGCAATTTGACCCTTCACCGAAAACACAAATATTTGCATTGGATTCATGACTACTCTGAATGCGTTTACCCCTGATTACGGCAATGTCCACTCGCTATACGACGTTTAAAGGCAGTTGTCGTTAAACTTATCTCGACAAAACTATACTCAACCTTTACGGAAGAACAGTGTGAAACTTTTATGATTTTGCTATGTTTAAACTGTTTCATTAGGTAAAAGCCATTCTGAAGGTCAAAGGGGCTAAAAGGTGGAGATTTGGCAGAATAGAGATCGAGAACCATCTGAAAAAGCAGGCGATCTTTCAGAAAGCCTGTTGGGTCACGAACGCAAACACGGCTGCGGCTGATACTATCAGGGAAGGGGATCTCTTGTGTCTATGGGTCTATTGGAAGTTATAGCCATATATGGGTCTATTGGAAGTTATAGCCAAGGTCTTTGAGGAAGTGAAGAAACTAGCAGACATTGTCACTCAAAAGCTTGGTGAGAAATTTGCTTTAACGAAGTTTCTAGTGACAACCAAGAGTTATTGACAATCACTTCCTCCATTCTTTTCAGAAGCTGATGACTCTGTCCTGGTTGGTCAGGTTGGTCAACTGAAGAAGGACATCTCCGCAGCTCTTTCGAACGTGAAGAATGTGGATGAGATGATCGCCGGAGCCAAGGGAAAGATTGAAGAGACCGAGACTGGAATTAATAATTTGCGCGATAAAGAAAAGACAGGTCGAGGAGATCCGGGAGATTTCGACGTCATAAGTCCACCATGCCGGTCGAGATCATCCGTGATGCGTGTTTAAAGAAATATACTTTAATTTTTACTTTATTATATTTGTAAAGTCATTTTACAAATAATTTATAAAATTAAAACCGTTGTACAAACACTTTTCCAAAATATTATATTAACTGGGTTCGTTTCCAATTGCAGCTCCATTGCGAATTTCCCGCGCTAGCGCTAATTTGAACCGGCGAATTTTTCGTCTGGTTTATTTATTTAGTTTTAAAGTTTATTGCGCTATATTATAATTATTATTTCATATTGTTATTTATTTATAATCTTTTCAGGGTTAGCTAACCGATCGAACCGACGATGAAGGGGTTCGTCGACCCAGCAGCGCAAGAAGCCCTCGAGATCGAGAGAGGAGACGTCCTAGGCACCTTTAAAATTCGTAGGTTTATCAAATCAGGTATTTTATGTCGATTTTCAGTTGGAAGCGGGGTATATGTGGATTTCTACAATTCCCTGGTCGAAATGCACAAGGCCCCCGACGCCTGTCCCATTTGGGAGATGCTTCGAGACGTGAGTTTGTCTCCGATCGTCTGATTATGATTCTAAATTAGCATGCTGACGCTTTGCACCGAGCACTGGAGGTCATCAGAGGGAAGCACAACGTCAATGGAAACCAGCTGCTGAGAGTAACCTCGCATCATGCCTTCCTCGAGAGGAGGGCCTACGATTTGGTCCTCTACGAACAGAAGCTCATAAAGGAATTCGACGAGCACAAGGTTTGCCTCAATTTGTTCTTTTAATATTTCTTTTTCAGAATACCTCCGTCCTTGCACACAAAATTATCAACGATAGGGAATTCAGGATGGTCTACGTGAGGTAGCATTTTGATTCCGTTTAAAGTGATTTCTAGGCCGTTTGGCGTTGGTCTCAAGACGGAGCACAGCAGAAATCCGACGGATATGCCTCATTGGCCACTGAATGCAATGAGGTACAGCTAATCGATAATACCAGGTTTGTGGGACAGTCCTTTAAAGGTGCCGAGTGGAAACATGGAATGTACACTCTAGGTCACATGAGCTGTCTAAAGGACTTTGGTTCGCCTAGGTCCCACACGGAGTTCTTAAATTAAGTATGTTGTTTAAGGAAAATCAGCAGGTTATGTTCAAACAACAGACTAATTTAGGAACTCCGTGCAGGACTTAGGTGTTATAACAAGACCTTTAAACAGTAAGGACTGATTTAAGGCAGATGTACCATCTGTGTTCAAAGCAGTCATTTTTGCATTTTAAATGGCTTCTCTTTCCAAAATCACATCACATTTTTCAGAAAGTACAGCGTCAGGGAGCGACAGAATGGAAATGCGCAGGTAGGAGTGGACTCTGATGCCCCCGCGGCACCGGAGGACGCCCAGAGCGAAGGCCGAGTGATCCGCTGTCTCTTTAGCCTCCTCCGCTGTGGTAGAATCGACGAGGTATCTTTCCCCATTCCCTTCCATGACATTTCCTGGCTCTCAGGCAGTCGCCATGGCCTATGCGGTGAAGCAGCCAACGTTGGCCGCCGAGATCCGCCAGTACGCTTATCTCGTCGACCCCTCCCTGTCCCCTTTCGACAAGAACCACGAGAATTGGGACATTGGCCAGAGGAGGCCGGCCTCTCTTCGGGTATTCAAACGTCTCGCAGACATCGTAAGTGTCTCAATGATATATTTAGTTGGTCTATTCTAGCCTGGGATGGACACTCCTCGCCGTCTCCTCCACAGTACCATCTCTGGTCATCTGAAGCCCCTGCTGGACCTGGCCACCCACACGACGGACCGTCTCTGGAGCATGGCCAATTCCGCCGTCATCAACATGTCAGTGTTCCATGCCAATTTGCCTCTATTTCTGCTTCAGGTTGAGTAAGGCTGTCACCGGAGAAACGCTCTTCGCCGCCCCGGAGACTGTGGAATCGATATTCGACGAAATTCGTATGGTAAGGCTGATTCGTCTTCTATCTAGCCTTTGTTTCAGGAGCCGACGGGGTACTACACCATTTATGGACATCTGTTGAGGGAGGACTGGGACAGCCTCATCACTTGGATGGTGGAATTCGCAGAGGACAGGGAGAGGCTGGACGATCAGATGGTGCGCCTTATGGGAGCACTGGCTACGGTGGCCAGACTGAAGCAGGTTCAACACGACGTAGGTTCAAGTGACGTCATGGAGAAACATCACATGTCTTCAGGAGGCAGCTGCGAGCCTCCTCTTCTCCAACATGATCGACAGTTTCGTGGAGAAGAGGCTCTTTGCCCAGATTCCCTTCTTCGCCTCTTTCCAGCCTCGTCAAACCGCCGAAGATCGTCTTCTTGACGTCATGGAATGTAAGGGAGAGCACACTTGAACACGCAGAAAGTGGCATGATATTTCCCGAAAGCAGGCGGCCTGAGGTTGCCAGAATATCTCAGGCGGCCTGGGCATGAGTGGTTCTATTTGATTAATTCATTTTCAGTGATGGATGATGATGAGGCGAGGGCTGCCTACCTGCTGGCCATGGATGCTGCCGACTTTGACCGCCACTCGATGGTGGAGGCGGCTGGTTCGAACGTAGGAGACAACTCTCCCGAGACGAGGGTGAGCAACCTCCGCTGGCTGCTGATGAACGGAGGAGATACGCTGGAGAGCGCTGTCGGCCAAGTCAACTGTCTCGTCCGCTATTTTACAGGCAGGACTCTGTCTCTTCCCTGAAACTGCATATTTTCAGTGAATGAGAATGTGACCACGGCAAGGGAAGTCCTCGAGCAGGTGGCCCATTACCACACCCACGAGGCCGTCATGAATCTGAAACACAGCCGTAAGCAACGGTGTTTTGTGCGCCGAAATCTGATTTCAGCAGAGTATGAGCGGCTGGGCGACCTCGTCAAGTACAACATCGAGGAGTTCCAGTGTCATCTGCTCTTCTTCGAGGAGACACACCCGTTCTCCGACAAGTTCAACCAGTCGTCGGCCGATCTTCTGAAATTCGTGAGGAATAACCCCAGACCGGAGTGAGTTGTGATGGAACGAAGGAGGGAAATGGTTGGCTTGTAGGACCAGCGAGACTTCGAGGAAATCGGGGGTGGCTTCTATGAATCTGGCGAGGGATACGGAGAAACAGGTGGAACTGCAGAAGTGGGAGGGAGAATTCAACCGCCTCCAGAGGGTGAAGGAGATTCTTAAAGAGGTAGGCCTTCTGGAGAGCTCTTCTAGATTCAATCGTTTCAGAAAGCAATGGATTCCTGCGAAAGGTTCTTCAAACACCGCGGGTACCTCTACGCCACCAATGACCAGGTATCCTTCTTCTGGAATCTTTTATAATTTTCCCCCTTTTGCAGCCTTCGAAGATAGCGGAGCTCCAGAAACTGCGCAATCTGGCCTCCAAGAGCGTGATCGACCTGCTCCTCAACGCCTGCGTGAACACGGAGGATCAGCAGGGAATCATAGACGTCGCCGTTATGATTGCACAGCCACAGGTGCAGATTGACAAGGTTAGCCTCCCCTCCCTTCCCTTCATCTTCCCCCGTTTTCAGTTGTTGTCCCAGGAGAACCTGCGGAAGACCCTTCAGAAGATAGTCAAGTACACGGGGGAGATCTTCTCGTGATCTCCGTTGTCCATGTGTTGTTACTTGTTCCATGAATCATCTCCCTCTCTGTCGGAATGTCCATCTGCCCTCGCAATTACCAGCCGCACCTGCTCGCGGCGTCTTTTGCCATTGCGCAACGCCGTCTTTGTATGGCAGCAGCAGCCTTTAACCTGCTCATTGCCTCATTTAAGGTGATAATTGTTCGTCGGGAGCCTTTAGTGACCGCCGCGTGACCTTTGACTTTATACGCAATATTGCGGTCAGCGGGCGATTAGCGAAAAGGAGGAGACGGCTGAAGAAGGCGACGAACGACAACAATGAAGATACAAGTGGTTGGGACAGCTGAGGTTACTGTGTATTTCAGGGTCAGCGGTCAAAGTGAGCAGTATTCATGGCCAGGCCATCATCATCCATCACTGAAATTGACTTGATATACAGTAATTCTTCTTCTGATGTCCTTCTTTCTCTCGCCACCATTAACGCGAGAAGTCTGTCGACTGACGCGAGATTAACGGAGTTGGAGTCAGCCTTGGATAACATTCGCTGGGATGTTGTCGGAATCACAGAAGCGAGGAGAATTGGAGTGGGATCACAGACACTATCTACAAGTAACCATGTCTTGTTCTACTCCGGAGGCCAAACAGCCCACAAAGGAGTAGCTTTTGTTGTTCGCAGAGAAATGTCGAAAGATGTGGTGTTCACACCAAAACACGATCGCCTGGCTACCCTAGTTCTGCAGAAGGAGAGAATGGCACTTTTACTGATCTACGCACCAACAAGCACATCAACTGACGAAGAATACGAAGATCTCTTTGATGAAGTTGAAAGAGAGGTGGAAAATGCCCGAAAAAGAAAGTTCACACCTGATGGGAGACATGAATGCAATGCTATGTAGAGAACCTGGATTGGAACACGTTATTGGGCCTTACACCTCCTGCAATTCCAGTACAGGTATGAACCCACGAGGAAGACTTTTTGCAGAGGCTTGCGGTCGGATGGAACTCATGGTATGCAACACGTTTTTCAAACAAAGACACGGAAGACGGTGGACATGGAGGAGCCCGAATGGAACAACCTACAACCAAATTGATTACATTTGCGTTCCAAAAGATAAAAGAGTCCATGATTGCAGGGTGATCAATCGTTTTGAGCTAGATAGCGACCACAGAATGGTAAGGCTGGATTTGCATATCCAAAGAAAGAGGAATTGGAACACCGGACGTACCAAAGATAAGATTACGCTAAATCGAAACATCTACCGCCAGAATGCCACTTTGTTAGCTACTATCCCGAGGCCTATCGTTCAAGGGGCTGAAAACGCCTATAAGGCAGCTCGGGCTTTTACAGAAACGGCGGGAATCAACGCGTGGATTAAAACAACGAAAGAGCCCAAGTTTTCCCGAAAAACGAGAGGACTTTTGGAAGAAAGACTGCAATACCGCAATGATCCCACAAAAGCTGTCAAATACTCTGCAACGTGCAAAGCGGCGAGAGCCAGTCTATTGGAAGACTTGAGAAAAAAGAAGGAATCCCAGCTTTTGAAAGCAATTGAGAAAGGAAGGAAACTAGTTTCAGATGAAGGTTGCCGAAAGCGACTATCAGTCCCGGATCCAACAACTGGCGCCATAAGTCAAACAACAACTGAACATGCCGTACAACATTTTTACCACAATCTGTACTCCCCCACAGTTCAACTTGTTCCTCTACTACCAAATGAAGGAGAAACTACTCCTCCTTTCACAATAGATGAGGCTAAGGCAGCACTGGTTGCAGCCAAAGCAGGACATGCACCTGGACCAGATTGGGTTATACCTGACATGATAATTGACGCAAAAGAAGAGCTGGCACCTTTTCTACTGGAAATGCTGAATGGACTTCTCAGAGGTGACTCGATCCCTGAAGACTTGGTAAAAGCTAAGGTTACCCTTTTGTTCAAAAAAGGAGATCCCACATCAATCGATAATTTCAGGCCAATTTGTATGATTTCAGTCTTCTACAAAGCTATAACAAGAGCTCTGATGAACAGAATGGAGAAGTATCTGAATGAATGTGAAAGCTATACACAGACCGGATTCCGAAAGGGATTTGGTACAACCGATAATCTGCACACTATTAAACAGATCATCGAGAAAACAACTGAATATGGAATCAATGTTTACATTGCCCTGGTGGATTTTAAGAAGGCATTTGACAGTGTAGAGTGGAATGCAGTTTGGACGGCTTTGATAACACAAGGAGTAGAACCACCACAAGTGAGAACAATCGCCCGCCTTTACGAATCGGCTACAACCTATGTGCAAGTCAACGAAGGTGAAGTTGAAATCAAAGTGCAACGAGGAGTACGTCAAGGAGATACACTCTCGCCTCGATTATTCAATGCTGTCCTCAGATACGCACTAAGCTCAATTGACTGGAAAGACAAAGGGTTGAGAATAGACGGAAGAAGGCTTACATCGCTGGAGTATGCTGACGACATACTGTTGATAGGAAAGACCAGGCTAGAGTTGTCAGAAATGTTAGGAGAACTAATTAAAGCAAGTGAAAGAGTTGGTCTCACAGTTCATGAAGGAAAGTCTGTTTTGTTAACATCCTGCACTTCCAGAAAACAGCCGTTAATTGTCAAAGGAAAAACTTTCAACTTTGTAGAAAAAGCCAAATACCTCGGTGGTTGGATAAGTTTCCCGCTCCAAACTTCAGATGAAATAGAACACCGTATAGCGTGCGCCTGGAAAGCGTGGAGCTTGATTTCGCCCCAACTTCGAAACAAACTAGTTTCAGTAAAACTCAAAAAGAGGGCTTTTGATTCTTGTATTATGGCGACTGTTCTTTATGGCGCAGAAACATGGAATCTTCGATCGTCCGACAAGCAGAGACTGACAACGGTGCAGCGCAAAATGGAAAGGAGAATGATTGGAATTTCACTGGTAGACAGATGGTCCAACGAACGAGTCAGAGCGGCGACAAATGTCAAGGATTGGGTACAGGAAGCCTTCAAAAGAAAAGCAGCTTGGGCAAATAAGATCAGAAAGATGGATGAACGACGATGGGCAAGGATAACGACAACTTGGATTCCTTACAACTACTCCAACAGCAGAGGACAAGGACGACCCAGACTACGCTGGAGAGACGAACTGAAGACAACCTTTGGGCAGAACTGGTGGCAGCTAACAGAGGAAGAATGGACTAGACATTATATTCAGCACGTAAATCGCATGTGAAACTGAATGAATTATTATTATTATTATTATTATTATTATTATTACAGTAATCCTTGATCCCTTCGCTTTCCAGGTTTATTTATTCGTACTCTGATGACCTCAGGCGAGATGTAGGCATTCTGGGGACCTCGAAGAGGTCCCCAGAATGCCTACATCTTTAAGAATCTTCTTCACCCTTTGGAGGCAATTAAATTCTCCCTCCCACTTCTGCAGTTCCACCTGTTTCTCCGTATCCCTCGCCAGATTCATAGAAGCCACCCCCGATTTCCTCGAAGTCTCGCTGGTCCTACAAGCTACCCATTTCCCTCCTTCGTTCCATCACAACTCACTCCGGTCTGGGGTTATTCCTCGCGAATTTTAGAAGATCGGCCAACGACTGATTGAACTTTACAAGTATTTATAAAATGTTTTTAAAAGAAGTGCCTCAGGCGGATCCGACCACCCTTGGTGAACCTCTAACAGAGGCCCAATGACCTGCTACGGAGATTATCCAGCCGTTTTTGACTGAGATCATTTAGCGCACGGGGGGGAATAATTTATGCCAACGGGCGACAGATACCAGGGCTACCGTATCACGACGCATCTTTCCCGCGGCACGCGCCGACGGCTGATGGATGGACACGATTAAAGGACTGCTGGGGACAGGAGGAGTGAGGAGAGATAACAAACTACACGCGTTATCTCACTCTGTTTGTTATTTGGCACCTAACACTTAATTAAAGCAAGAACCACAGGGATCTAAGCATTTTGAGGTTTGCCAATTACAAAAGAGACATCGGCATTCAAAAGGACATTCATTTGTTTTCTGTTAACCTCAGGAAAATGAGTGAGAGGGCTCAATCGAGAGGAAGGCTAGTTAGAAAAAAAGGGCGAGAGACCTATAGAGAGATACTAAGAGACTGAGACTGAGAGAGAGATTAAGAGAGTATAAGAAAGATTCTTATTCCCGTGACCTCAGGCCGCTTTCTGTGGAATTTGAGGGCCTCAGGCCTCTTTTTTTGGGTTCTGGCAAATGCAGCCAACCTTTTCCGGATTCTGGCAATTTCTGCGGCTTCAGATGACCGCAGGCGACATGTGATAGGAAGCAAGATGTGATGTGAACAGGCTCTTCTGCGAATTACGGCTAAATTACAGTTACCCGCTTCTTCTTAAATATGACGAAGAAAAGAAAGCTAAACAGTTCAAGGAACAACCTTTCTTTGTCTCTCCCCTTTGCATATTGCGAGAGTCTCGTGTCCTTCGTCAGTCTCTCCGATCGTATCTCAAACTCGAACTGAACTCGCACCTGTGCGCGTGTCATTTCCCTTATCTCCTCGTTTTTTCTCCGATTTCGTCTGTCCATTCCGTTTTTTCTCCTCGTTTTTCTGCCTCCGTCCGTGGATAACTATCTCCTGCACGCGCCAATTTGCGATCGCCGTGAGCGAATTTCTGTCCACGCGCGTGCGGCGAAAAAAACGAGGCGATCAACCGTAAGCGAATTCAAGCGTGAGATGCCATGGAGAATGTGAAAAAAGAGGTTTATTTGAAGAAAAGAGAAAGAGGAGATACCCATAATGAGAACACGAGGGAGGTGGGGGCTACTTGGAGGAGGGAGGGCTCGAGGAACGGAGGATCTCCGCCAGACACTCGATGTACTGCTGGGCCATCTGGAGAGTCTCGAACTTGGACAGACGACGGCCGGAGTCCATCTCAGGGAGCACTGTTCGCAACTGAAAAATGAAGGTTTATTTTGAAAAAAGTGGTTTTAAAGCTTTTTTTAAAGTTTTAAAGATCTTAGTGTATCAGGGTATTTGCAGCTAAAGTCAGTGCCCAGCGAACAATTCGACCTCCAGAGATCAGGAAGCGGGAAAAGCATGTCAGACGCTGTTTTTGGCGTTTTCTCTATGTAATCCTTATTCTGCTCTCATGGTTAAATATTGTTTTTGATCTACCACATTTCTGTGTGACAGCTTGAACCACTCACTATCATTTAGCCGTCTGACATAGCGATTGGACGTGGGACACCGACTACATCATACCATAGAAGTGTTTCCCAATCAAAGTCCTAGAATTCTCCATTTTCCAAGGTACCCCAACAAATCGGAAAACCTAACATGACAAAACAATTTAAATCAATCGATTCCTGATTACTAGTTTGTTTTAAAGAGAAGAGTGACACAGACAAGTGAGAGAAAAACAAAGAGGCAGAGACAGCGAGCGAGGGAGAGAGTCTTTCTCATTTTCAACATATGTTTGTTGTATAAAAAGAATTTATAAACTATTTTATTATTACTTTTTTGTAATTTATAAAACTGGAGTTCCAAAATACAAGCTCAACTATTAACCAAAGAGTCTTTGCGGACCAAAGTCATTCAGTCACAGAAAGTAAGAATGTCCTATTTTCGGCGAATTTCGTTTTTTTTTCTTTGTAACTTAAAATTCTTAAAAGTAGCAATCTTTCAAAAAGGAAGGAACGTTTCAAATGGAGCAAGCCCAGAAAGAATCTACAGTAACCGCGCGTTCCCATCAATTTTACCGCGCAGTATTTTCTCCTTGTGTTTTATGACAAAATGCATTTTGGAGGTTTTCCAAAAAACTAATTAAATAAAAATGCATAATTAAAAGCTATTTTAACTAATCTTTTGAGTTAAAATATGATTTCATCCCCTTTCTCTCTCACCTTGTCATAGGCAACGTTGAGCGTGTCCATCCTCCGCCTTTCCCTCTCGTTGGCAGCGGATCTTCTGAAAATCAAGTTTTAGTTTCTTAAACACAAAAACAATTGAAAAACCAAAGTTTCCAAATGAGTTACTAACCTAATTCTCAGAATCTGAGGAGATGGTGTTTTGTACCGTCGGCTCTTCTTCTTCTTCTTGTCCTCATCGGAAGACGGAATCTGGGCAGAAGAGGCAGTCACTTGGTATAATTCGCTGGGGCTCTGGAGAGGCGTGGCCAAAGGAGTTGGATAGCCAGGGTAAAAGCCAGAAGAGGCAGGGAAATACATTTGGTAGGGGTCCCAGGCGGAAGACATGGCGGTTTCTGAGGACCGGAAGGGGGATTAGGGGCGGGGCTACAGGTGGAGGGCGGGGTGGGGGTACGGTAGGCGGGCAGGGTGGCCTTGGAAGGCGCACATGTTGCGGGACGGAGAACTCTAAATCACACGGGGAGACAGCGTGACGGCTGCAGGCATACGGTAGGATTTGAAAAGAAAGGCAGAAGCTGGCAGGGAACTTGAGAGAGTGGAGGGTGCGAGAGAAAGAGGAAAAGAGCCCTCAAGGTATGTTGAGGGTGAATGTATCTTTGAATGCTATTGGTGAACAGTAGGTATTCTGATAAATTAAATCTTAAAAGGTTAATTTGAAATTAAATTTAAATATGTTTTTATATTTATTTTTCACAATTTTAATGCTTTCTGGCCTTGAAATCACATGAAAAGAAGTTTTCAGATTAAAAGTGAATTACATGGGTAATAAAATCCTCCTCGGCTCCAAAATTTTCAAATCTCAGAAGAAAAAGTTGTTAAATGTAATTTGATTAAAAAAGAGTTTATTTTCAATATAACAATCAAACAATCAAAGCAAAAACGTTTTGCCTGCCGGGGATCGAACTGAAATAGTTTATGGTACAAGTCCAATCTCTTAGCCATTTGGCCATGAGAATCAATAGAAATAGAGATAAGCTTTTTCTTTTTACATAAACAAAGGAAATTTTAAGTGTCAAATTAATTTCAATTAAAATTCGATGTTACAAAGCTCGGACCAGCATTCCCGAAATTTCTCGATCCGGCCACCCTAGCTACGATTTTAACATAGTTTTTTATTCTATTTTTTTATATTAGTTTGTTATTCCATGTAACAGGTCAGATGAGTAATGGTAGTCCTTTTCTGACAACCCTATCGCAGCAGGAATCATCCCTAATTGGGAGTCTTGCGTCATTGCTTTGGATTGACACATGCCCCATACAGTGACATTCACGGTTGGGTAACAAATAGAACCATCTGATTTTGGATCGCAAAAACAAATACTTAGAAAAACAGGGTTGAAATTCAAACGAATGTTTCTCGTCTACCTTGGTATCGCTTAAAACGCAATTCTACTGTCACTCAATGAAAGGCTTTCACCTTGCAAAAGTTAAAGTGTTTCCTATTCGATAAATTTATGGTAAAAGTTTTGAAATTCAAATTGAATGTTTGTTTAAAGTTTAGGAAACATATCTTTGGGACAAAACATACTGGTCATACAAAACATCTCAATTCGGACCGGCACCTGAAGTCTCTTGAAATGGAATTCGAAAAACTTGAATTTCTTATTCACAGGTCATTTTCTATTCGAAGAATAAAAAGATTGAGTAGATTGGATTAAAATGCGATGGTTACGGTAGTTTACAGTGTGTTGGCGGTTCGGCTGGCGAGAGACAGTGGGTGTTTGCGCAACGAGAGCGATAATCGGCCACCGGGGAGCAGCGAGATAACGACGGCCAACTGACGACAGACACGGTAATTAGATGGGAGATTACCCCTCGCAGAGACGATAATCACAAGGCAAACGGCTGGCTGGAAGGAGTGAAAGCTACTTCAAAGGGAAAGAGTAATTTAGAGAGTTACAAAGATGCTACCATCAGATATGGCTTGTAGCTCCTCTCTGAGTACTTTCTTTCTTCTTTCGTTTTTTCTAACTTTCTGAATTTGAAAAAAAAATTTAAAGTTTGAAATTTTAAGTGTTAAGCTCTCAAAAACAGTCTTTTCACCGCCAGACGCTAATTTAAATGCATTGGCACTTGATATGCAAATGAGCGTGACTGTCTCTCCGTCGCGCACCTGTTGCTATCAGCCTCCGAGGCGTCCTCGCCCATTCGTCATTTCGTCAAACAGGTGGCCGACGTTTAGCTGTCCGCTGTTTAAGCGAAAGGCGGGAATTGAAAGTTCTACGGCTGGCGGCAAAGTCTCTAATTAGAGTCAGCCGGAGGAGGGTGAAAGATGCCGCCGCGGGACACAAGGTCGCCGAGTTTCACTGGAAGCCAAGTCTCGGTTTGAGGTACGCCATGCATTCAGCAAGCAAATCAAACGTTCAGTTCCACAAAACTCTCGATCTTGTTTAAAGTGTCGTCTGAGGAAATGAACTGCCACGCGTCTTTCGCAGTGTAATTTGACTGTGAGCGTTCTCTAATGAGAATTCTGATAAGTGTGATTGTTGGGAGCATTAGCCTATCTTACCGATTAGCCTAAGAAACGCGGTAACCTGGTTTCCTTGCTGTTTTTTTTTAAATTTTAACCTAACCCGGTTCGACCCCAGGGCTTGGTTTATCCGTTTAAGCGGGTCATTGTGCACCGATTAACCTGCTCCCTCCTTCCTATGAAACACGTCCGTTTGTTTACTTGATCTGTTTTTCCTCTCACAAAAATGTTTCGAAACCCTTCTCATGGATGCATTTAGGTTAGATTCAACAGCAGTGTCCCGGTGAAAGAATTCATCTGGGACAAGGAAGACTACCGTAAGCAATCAATTTGTCGAAATGTATTCCCTGCTTCAGTGGATGTGAGAGATTTGAAGAACGAAGAAATAACTGGGAGCAAAGCAAAAAGGATAAATTGCAAGATTTGGAGAAGCAGTTTCAATCTGATTTGGAAGAAATTAGCAAGGCAAAGATGGACAGGATTGAAAAATACAAGTTGGAAAAGAAGCAATTCAATGAGGACATGGACAATAGAAAGAAGGAGGAATTGAATAACTGCGACGATTACTACTTGGGAGAGATATGGACCAAATGGAGAAACGAGGTTTGTTCTGGGATGGGATATGGGTTTTTTTTCCAAATGCTTGTTTATATCTGATAAACTCTCTCAGAGACATCAATCAATCGTTTTTTTAGAACTCGGCAGCCCATCTCAACTACGGATACATGAAAGAAAGATTCCGCGCTTCGGAGAAGATCATCGTTAAGCCAGAAGAAGATCATTGGAATGCAATTGAGTACCGGACCTTCCATTCGGGCAAACCCTAGAACATTATTTCTTCGGTTCGTTCAAATGTTTCATACAGTCTATGTCCTTCTCAAGTGGTTCCTGTAGGAGACACAGTTTGGAAATTTGTGGTACAAATGCATGTGAGGATGATCATGGTCTTTGGTGGATTCAACTTTGATGCCCTCAACATCCCAGAGAAGATCGGACAAAGTATCATGATTGGAGGTATAACTACTTTTAAACGTTATTGTTTTCTTTCAGGATTGGAAGTCACCAAAATTGTGCAGGAAACACTTTGCAATGGGAGCATGACAATGGTGCAAGTGATTGTTAAAGCAAATCCTCGATTGCGATACCGCGTAGTGCTATACAATCTGATTTTGACGTGACCGACCTAAAATTTTAGTTATTTCAATATTTACAGAGGAATGTACCCATGCGCTGACTCAATGAATTCAATGGTCCATCTGGCGAAGGAGTTGAAGTGCCTGCTCCCTAAGAGTAATTACTGGGTTGTGTGCACCAAAGGGATGATGGACTGGGGACTGGTCATTCCCATAATCGAAACCTTTCAAGCTCACTTCGACAAGGAAATTTACATAGGAACAAGAGTCAAAGACTCATTCTTCCGTAGGACACTTATTAATTGTACATTTATAATCTTTTAAGGCCAGGGTCTCTCCAGCAAGCTGCCGCAGTATTTGGTCGTAAATATGGTGTTCTTGCGGTGGATTGTGACACGGATGAGGAATGGAACCGACATTAAGCAAGTGAGTTGTCTTCTGGGCTCTTCTTTGGGGAAAGGGAAACACCGCGTATCGAGCCAAACTACGATGTTCATTTTATGGAAGCAGAATAAGTTGGCATTTTCTGTTTTTTTTTTAATTTGGCCAGTGTTGTGATTTTTCAAGCTCTCCTTGCCACCCCAGTTTTTCTAAGGCCAAACAGCCCCACGTTTTCATGCAAATGTATAACACATCAGCGAAAGAAATGGATAACGCATGATGATTTGCATTTTTTTTGCAGATACTGAGCAAGTTGGAGCAAGCGAACGCGAAAGGAATCGGGACTGACTTCCCTCCTCCTTCGCCAAATGCAGCTCCCCAAGTGTTCGTAGACACCTCGTCGAGGCTGACTCCCTCAGAGGAATCGCTGCGTCCAAAGTAATCTACTGCTCTTTCAATAGCTGAATTCTCTTTCAGACAAGAACGTTAAGATCCAAGATTTGGAACTATTTCCAAAAAGTCGGCAAGGACTACGCTCGCTGCTTGAACTGTCCTGGACACGCAGACCTCATCAAATGCCTCAACGGGACGTGGGCTGCCTTTTTCTCCTTCTAATTCACAGAAATGTGGATTCCATCGTTCATCGAATTGTCTTAAACAGGGCACATATTTATTTGTAGGAGTACCCCCTGTTCCGTCACCTGGAATCCGAACATCACGACAAGTATGTCGAGGAGAAGCAAAGAAACTAATGAAACACTTGTAGCGCGGGGTGAGGAGCAGAAGTAAGTTCAGTCAACTACACGAATACGCCCTTCCCTCCCTTCTGGATGTTCTCTACTCGGATAAGTAAGTTTTTTTCACAAGCAAACTAATCACACTTTTGCAGGAAAATATAAATTCCTTCTTTATTGCGTGTCTGATCCTTGAGTGACCCGTTCCTATTGGAATCCCAATAAACGCACTGGGTCCATTTTCATTTCCATTTCCGTACTTTGCTCCTTTTACATGTCTTGCTTTTCCTTTGCGAAGAACCGAAGAAACCCCCAAACTCTTTGTCTTTCTTTCGCAGTTCCTCCGCATTTCGTCCATTTACTCAGAATCAGTCTGCACCCCTCCATCCTATCATCCCATCCCGTTTCTATTGGCGTGGGAGGCTCCGCAGTCATTCCAATAATTAATTCAGCGTTCTCTGTAAAGTTGCTCTCTTGACACGCTCCAAATAAATGATCCCGTAAAGGATTTTGGAGAGCCGATTTCTCCCACGCTCATCTCTGGAGATAGGGGACATTGGAGATTAGCCACCGTTTTACACGAGGTTTTGGAAAATAGCAAAGAATCAGCATCATCATTTTCATGATAATAGAATTTGTTAGGTTTGTGTCCATAAAAGACAAATTTGAAAAGATGAAAGCCATGTAACGAATGGCAATATGGCATTGGAAACAAAAGGCTGATACTTTGGATGACTTAGGTAGTTCAGAGGGGCTATGGACTAGAACTTATAGTATCATAATCACAACGGCAAACACACATACACATGTACATATGCACATACACACATGCACACACAGACAGACACACACAAACACAAACACAGACTCACACAGACTCACTCCTTCAATAACTTTACTCAAAATCCAAAGTTCCAGCTGCTTCCACCGAACTTTTGCTCTCGAACGTCATCTGCAACTCCCTCTGAAAAGGATTCCAAATCGAGCCCATTCCTCTATTTCTGGATCCACCCGCCGCATCATCGGCCGCAGAAGCCAGAGGATTCATGGAATTAGGCTAAATTAGGCATTGACTCACATGGATTCACTTATTTTGCCACAATTTTAATCTGATCCTACGTAATCGGAGGAGATCAGCTGGAATTAGGTTGAGAACAACGTGCTGTTTTCCACAATATCTTTCTTGAAGTTTGAGGAAAACAACAATTTTGGCTAAGGGCAGACCCGCTCACTTAGAATCGCCTGTTAAATGTTCAGGTTCAGAATGTTTAGGCGCGTGCATTCTTTTTTATTCCAAATACTCTTACTCTATACAGTAACCCTTTGTGCTTTCAGAATCGCGTGACTGTCTCCCCCCCATTCCCCAATGTCTGTTGGCCAAAGGGGACCCGCGGGAGAGGCCCCGTCGGATGTCTTTCTTTAGCCACTTTCGTCCGTCAGAAATGAGTCGCCGAAAGTCTATTAGGGATTGTTTCTGCAAATTCCAGTCTCGGGTCGAAGGGTCTGCGGGGGCACGTGGCGGGGGCCTTCCGTCCGGTCAAAAACACCTGAATTATTCCGCCATTTTGGAATATCGCGATGAGATTTCAGTGGTTGCAACACGGATTTGATCCATAAAGTTACAAAAAGGGAAAAACATTGGAATGATTCAGGTTCCTCGAGAGAATATTCTGAGATGAGGGTGGTAGAGGGATGGATCCAACGCCGAAGTGGCTTTAAGCAGCAAAAGCTATAAAGTCACACATACACGCGCACATTTACACATTAACATTTGCAATCACAACACACTTACACACGCGCACTCACACTCACACACTAACATTCACAATCACAGTCACATATACACACACGCACCGCCTCTCTTTCTCCCCCGTTCTCTTTTGCAAATTCGCCTTTCCCACTGGTTGAGTTTGGAGTTATACAAGGTCTGATCGTGAGACTGATCCTCTGAGCGTCTTTTGCGATCAGCAAGCAGCAAATCACTCTCCACCCGATGTATATCTTCAGTTGGCATAAGAAATCCTCAAATATCCTGAATTGAAGTAATGGAGGAGACTGTCAATCACAAGGTTCCAACTAGATGAAAAACTACGAAGTAGGGAAATTTCTACCTTGAACTCGTTTTTTGAAAATTTATACCAATGTCACAACCGGTGTGTCTTGTATTTGGTTCATAAATTTTAAGAGAACAAGGACAATTTTAAGAGATATTTACAACACTAAATATATAATTGGTAGCGCAGAAAGCCGCACAATAAATCCAAGACAGCCACATCCAATCATTGACGTCCGGATGGCCAAAGCAACATCTTCTGAGGAAAACCATCCCGGAAACGGCTGTTTGATGTTTCAGTTGACCGCGGAAGTGGCGGAAAACGCAATTTGAACCTGAGAATTAGGCAGGAAGCAACCCAATTGTCTCCCACTCAAGTGTTCTTCTGTTGTGAAAGCAGGAAGTTCTTGTGGAGAAAACAGAAAGGGTTCAACTGCAGTCTTCTGCAACCACTCTCTCATGAAATACTATTTCGGGTAATTCTCTTTTATCAGGAAAAGTCGGAAAGCCGTCTCAGCCGAAGAAATTGGAGATGAGTCGGGATGAATCTTAGGAGGATTTGGGGAGGACATGAGCTAGTATTGGTGTTTACCAACATGGGAAGAAGGATATAATTCGAATTACGCCCACGCCCAAGAAAACATGGACACTCAGTCACACTCAACACACGAGCGCACATACACACGCTCTCAGCACACATACATACACTCGCACTCACACGCTTCCACAAACAGGCATGCACACTCACTCTCATTCATATACACATACACATCCAACACACACGCAAAGAAGAATGTACTAGATTCACTCACAATCACACTCATACAATCACTCATACTTAAACACTCACTCACACTTACACATGCGCACGAACTGACACTGAGTAACACACATTCACGAACGCACGGAGATCCTGAATCCTGCGTCCCTTTTCCCAAGTCTCCCTAATCTCCTCCCTCTCTCCCTCATCCAGGCGTGTTTCGCGATTAGCGCACCTTTGTGTTCCCCGCCCAGACCCCGCCCCCCAGATATATAAGCGCCTGGGGCTTACCGTAAGGCGGAGAATGCGTTTCTCGTTCGAATTCCAAGCTCTGCTCCGTCTGGCCGTTCTGGCGCTGGGCGCGGCGCCTATTTCCACGGCTGCCGTTTCTTGCTCCACTTCGCCATCCAATGCTTTCGGCAACGTTTTTCTCAGCAACGCCGGACAGTCACTCGCCAGGGGACCTCTGTGAGTTTTGTTTTTTCTATAGTTTTTAACATCTTTGGGTTTTAACTTATAAGTTGTAGCAAAATATCAAAAGTAGAATTAAAACATTAACAACGATGAGATGCCCATTGTTAAATGTGAAAAAAAGAAAATCTTCAGAATCAGCTTAAGTTTCAAGATTTTGGAGAGTCATACAAGCGCAGTGAAAATGATATCACTCTGATAGCATAAAAATCTCAGTGAAAAGAGCAAAAACTCAGTTTTATACCTCCTCAATCGTACTTTTTGAGTGGAACGGCAAACAAAGAGGTGGATAAGCAAAATAGAAAGAGAAGCAGAAACAGCGACATAAAAAAGAGTGAGTGAGTGAGTGAGTGAGTGAGTGAGTGAGTGAGATTAAAAAGGGAGAGAGAGTCTATTTTAGTCCCCTCTGTTGCTCGCATTCCTCCAATGATATCATCCCGGCGAGACATACAATTGGTCATTTTGTTTGTTGTTTTTTGTCCTGAATCGTCGACATTTCCCTGAATGGCCGTCTCCATAAACATGACCTTACATCAATTCCCCCTCTCCTTCCTTAATTCCATTTATGCTTACAAAAAAGAGTTTAAATAGACGTTTCAGCTACAAAATGACTGTTTTGAAATACTTTTGTTTGTAACGACAATTCCAAATTGGGTCGATCTTTGTCATTGTTTTGCGCTCTGACGTTCTTTGTAATTGTATGCGGCAGAAACAGAAAATAGGTTGGAGCCGGAAATGTAGTTCAAGTGGAAGTAGGTCACATTTTGATCCACCTGAAGAGGGAATTTTGCACCATAAAAAAACTAGACATAAGATCTGACCATTTAGAAAACCAAAAGATGTCCGATCTTTAAAATTGTTATTCATTATGACCATATTAAGACAGTACAACAACTGTAATTAGTGCAAATCAGAGAACAGTAGAGGGATCAATCACTTTTGATTGCCCCGTCTACCCCATCCGTGGGTGACGTGTGTTTCTTGGCTGCCACTCGTGTCCAAAAAACTGAGAGTCGTCATGTTTCAAACGAAATTTCCTATGCTCACATCACTGCAAAACACTCGTCTTCAATCTGACGTCGCAGGCGACTTTTGACTGGCTGAGTGGTTTAGCAGAGGACAGAAACGGACGATAATCAGGGATAGAAACCCACGGATGCACTGGAAAAGAGCTGAACCCACACGTGCGAGGGATTAGGAGAAGGCCTTTGAAGGAGAGAACCACTCTGTCTCTCTACTGCCTCTGAGTATGTGTGAGGGTGAGTGCGATAGTTAGTGTAAGTTAGTGAGTGTGAGAATGTAAGAGTGTAATAGTGTGAGAGTGTGTGACTGTGAGTTAGTGGGTGTGAGAGTGTGTGCTTGTGAAAGAGTGTGAGAGTATTAGTGTGGAAGTGTGTGAGAGTGTACTGTGTATTTCATAACCCGCTTTCGTCTTCTTCAGCCGGTGACATTTCCCTCCATTTATTTGCCACAAAAAGAATTAGCTCCGCTGAACCCACAGCCATTTTCTCTCTCCCGACTTGTTGTCGCTGCGAGACCCATTTGTACCCGCAATCCAAAGAGCTAATTCAGGATCGCAGAACAAGCGAATTAACGTTTCCTCCTTCATCATCCAAGCCTGAAAAGAGGTGGATTGAGCCAGACAGTCAGAAAATAGAATTTTCGGAAAACAGTAGTTCAGACGGGGAGAATGTCAACTTCGCCCGTTTTCCTCGAATTCCCCTAAACAGACATCTGAATTGTAGGAGAGAAACAACCTTTGGAGAAAAAATTGTTTTCCCGAAAAGAAAGAACATCAAACCTCACAATTACAAGGATCTTTGCCTGTTTGTACTTGCCTTCGTCTTTTGTGAGCTTTGAAAATGCCACCCACGCTTGTTTTGTGGAGCGGAAGATCAGGCAGATGCTTAACCTTGAAGAAATGAAACAACACCTCTCAAATGAAAGATTGATTGGTGAAAAAGGAATTTAAATTAACACGTTTCTGCTGTCTTTTAAAATCAAATGTTTCTATTGGTTTAATCAGCGCCAAATCTATATCCCATTAGTTGGCTTTGAGCACTGACTTAATTTCAACTACTGAATTTTTAAGAAATCATTGAAATAGCGGAGTGATCTGGCAAAATAGTCAAACTTGCCCAAGACTATAGTTTGTTTTTCAGGACGATGGTGCTTCCATCGGACAGTGGCTACTCCTCCCCTCTGCCTCATCACCGCCGTCGTCGTCACGTGGTCTGTGGAAGAACTCAGAGAAAGGCCAAAGCCAAGACCTTCGAGGAGAGGGCCGTCTGTGCCTTCCACCACGTGCTCAACAAGAACGAGCGGGTGGGTGTCGTTTGCTCATTCTGGGTCGGGTCATCCTCCATTCCACGCGAGACAGAAACACACGTGCAGGTCTCATCTGTGGTCGGGTCCTCGGGGTTCTGCCGGGGAAGGTGAACTGCTAGAGATAGCTCAGAAACAGGTGTGTGTGTGTGTGTGTGTATGTGTGTGTGTTGCAAGTGTCTGCTAAGCAAGGCCATCCGCCCTTTCAAGTGAGGAAATCCATGGCTGATTACTGTAAGAGTCCTCTGCAGTGCCTCAAAATCTGATTTCCGAGGCCGAGCTTGTTTTCGCGAGAGCAGTTTGCTGTCTTTGCAGCGCTCAAAGCGACGGTGATTTTCTTTGGAATTATATTTTCTTTGAAATGAATCACAACGGCCGCTTGACGTCAAGTTTACCCGCGGGACTAATTTCGAAAGAAACTGACGTCCAATCTAACAATAGAAGACCCTTGCAAATAGGTTACTGTAGGTCTCAGCCACGAAATCTAACACTTTTCAACGGCTATGTTTAGAATCCAGTCATTGCGAATTCCAAAGCATTGAACCAATTCATCCGTACCACGCAGAGCTGGTTGACGACGTAGCCAAGGGGCTTCATTTAAGTGGCTGCGGGCTTCTGGTGCGTCAGATTGAAATAGGCAAATCTGTCACGGAGACTTCAGTGGATAAGCACAAACTAGCGTTTTCCAGGGTCAGGGGGTCTGCTTCTCAAAATCCGGGCAGAATTAGAATAAAACGGCCCAGACTTAATCGGACATGTCAACTTTCACAGTCTATCTATTTGAAAGACCCTATTTGACTGGGTGGTCTGACAGTTTGACTGGGTGGTCCGGATAGGTGACCCGAAAATGGAGTGCCAAAAAGTTCTGAAGTCAGGTCTGAATTCTAGAAGTTTGGGGTGATTGTCGAGCTCTGGTTGTGACCAACAGTGGCTAAAACGGGTAGTGAGAGGGGGGGGGGGGGTTAATTAGATTTTACTGTGACGATAGTGTTATAACTAAACAAACAAAACAAAAGCAATGATTTTCTTTTCAGAGGATGCCCGTAGTTCTGGAAGAAGTCACCTGTGACTGCGAGAGGCCCTCCCATCTGTCACCGTACACCGAAATCCGCTGCCAACCAATCAAATACCAAATCCCCGTTCTTTTGCAAGATGATAATGGCGTCTACCAACCGGCACATGAGGAATTGACCTTGGCCTGCATCCCCGTTGCACCCGTAAGTCATCTACCGTAACCCTACAGTAACCCTAGTCTTCAGAAACCCGACGATGACTTTGAGATGATCGATCTTTGAGACGACGAGGGAGAGGCAGAGGATACGAGTACAAGTCGGGTGGCGACGGGTCGATAGCAGCCGAGCACTAGAATATTGTTATGTTTCGCAGGATTCCAGTAAATATTCCGGAAATGAGGTTTATTATTGGGAAGACCCGTGAAAAATCACGAAATACAAGCATATACAGGAGGGGGCTTAGTGTGGCCTATACACATTGCGGAGGGGGAGGAAAGACGGGGGGAGGACTACTGGCGTCTGAGGATGACGACGCACACGCCGCCTAGGATGAAGGCGGCCACCTGCTTCTGTTGGGCGGTCAGATGCAGCCACAGGGGAACCAGCGAGTCGGCAGAGGAGGCGTCCGTCGTCGTGGGGAGGAAGAGCGCCCCGGCACAGACGAAGATCGCCAGGATGCACCACCACATCTGCGTGTCCTGAAATTAGACAGTCATAAGACTTTAAAATCACGGGTTTTGACCAATTATGATTCATTTTGAACTAGAATAGTGCTTAATTCTCCACCCAGCTGGCTTTCAGGCATATCCTGAAGTTACCTCCAGTTGGCTGAACGCAGAAGACCCTTTTTAGAGCATAAAAACGCAGAAGACCCTTTTTAGAGCATAAAAACGCAGAAGACCGCTTTTTCCAGCTGTCTGTCAAGTGTCTCAAAGGGCTTTTTGCCGTTTGGCTATCAGGTAGCGGTGGGTCACAATGGATAACCAAAGACTCCTCATTTTTGACCGTTTTTAACTTCCAAAAATCAAAAACCCACATTTCCACGGCGGTGTTCCTCCGTGCGAGAGGCCGTCATGCTCTCCGACATTCCGTGGAAGTTGGCCCTTCCGGCGGATGGATCCACGGGAGGGGAGCGCTCGGCCACCGTGTGCATGACGATGTCCCTGTAGCCGTGGAGCTGCGACTCGCCCCTCTTCCGAATCTCCACTCGCAGTTTGTCAACGCAGCCGGCTGGCAGGCGGGTGGTGCAACGGACCACTCTGAATTAGGAATATGGCACTGGGAGGAAGAGAATACTCACATGTCTTTGCAGCAGCTTCCCTGGATCAGACCGGTCGACTCCTGCACATTGTAGTTGGAAGGGGTGGTGCAGAGCACTGAAAATGGGGAATCAACCGGGTAAATTAAACACGCTAAGGCGGTTTCCATGAAATACAATGATGGCTTTGCCTAAGTCGGGGACCGAAAGTTTGTAAAGTCAGCCCAGCCCATGAGAAGAATAGGGATCGAGCGTATAAGCGAAGAGCCGGGTTCATTTCCACCAAGAGTGGTGGGATTTGTGGTTGTATTAGGAAATGGAATTGGACCAACTAGAAATACCAATGAACATATTAATTTACTTTAAAAGTTGTAAAAAATGTGGTCGTAAAGTAATACAAGGTTTTAAGTAAAAATGTACGTGAAATGAAAAATCGATTTTACATATTTAAACTTTACACGTGAAGTAACCGGGCTGGGTTAACCGAATTCTCGGCCAGGTTTTTGTAAAGTATGGCTGTAAGTTTGCACTTGAAACCCGTAGAAATGGGATTGAGAGATATTTGTTGTCTCAGGTGTTACCTTTGTACTGGATGATGTAGTTGTAGGGATTGAAGAGGGTGACGACCTGGCGGGGACTGCGCTCGTTTCGGAGGAATTCAATTTCGACGACCGAAACGAACACAGGCACGAGCGCAGCCTCGTCCATTCACTGCAAACCTTTTGTAGACATTGATTTCAAATGGAAATTGGGGAAATAATAAAATGATTGGGGTTTCAGATGACGATGAGGACACTGCGAAATGACCCCTCCAAGACGAAAAAAGCACCCGGAGGACAAAAGCGGAGTGTTCGCTTTGACGTGGCTTTGTTCGGTACAGTTGGAACGGGAACGACCACTATCAGCTGACTCGATCAATAGTGTAACGGGAACAGAACATTTACTTTTGGTGGAAAAAAAGAACAACAGGGCAACTAGATTACTTATTATAGGAAGAACCCGTGGTCCTGAGTTGGGACGAAACGCGTCGCATTCATAGTAATGGCTAATCACACACATTGATGACCAAATCGGCTGGGATATAAGAATAAATAGAAAACGTGCATGTAAAGCCTTGAACAAGAGCGCAGAGCGCAATAGTTTAAGAGGTCAACAACAACGAAGTAATATCCTATGAATGAAAGCCATCATAGGTCAGGACAACCGTCAGATTCGAAAGAACAAACGGATAAGAGACCATTGGGGGAGGGCACAGAGAGACACGGCAAGTCCGGCCCAGGGTGCCAGATCACCGTATACCTCGCACTAGCCCGCCCACGCGACGCGCGTCTCGCACACACGGACCGGCGGGAAAATTAGGAAGTTTAAGAGAAGAAGAAGTCGCAAAAGCAAGAAATGTGGGAGAGGGGGAGGGTGGGAGAGCCGCTTAGTTCCACCAGTCGTTGGCGGGAGCAGGGCGGTTCTGGCGGGCGGGAGCGGTGTTGACGGCGCCGCTGCGTTGGGAAGAAGAGAAGCCGCCACTGCCAGCAGAACGACCTCCGCCTCCTCCACCTCCACCGGCTCCGTTGTACTCCATACGGTGATCGCGGCCTGAAAACGAGTAGTTAGATTGGTAAGAAAAGTGAAATCACCTCCGAATTTGTTGCCTCCACCACGTCCACGGCCACCGGGACCGCGGGTTCCGAAGCGGGAAGAGTCGCCGGCGACGCGCTCCAACCAGTCAGGCAGCTCCTGGTTGGCCTCGACGATCAGGTCCATCAGATCACGGGCAATGTTCCTGTTCTTGTCATTGAAGAACGAAGTAGCCAATCCGATGTTTCCCACGCGACCAGTACGACCGATACGGTGCACATATTCGTCGACGTCGGAGGGGAGATCGTAGTTGATGACGTGCTTGACGTTGGGGATGTCGAGACCACGAGCCGCGACGGCAGTAGCCACAAGGACCGAAGCGATTCCACTTCTGAAAAACAAGAAATGAAATATTTTGGTGAATCAAACTACCGGAAGGTCTCCAAGTGCTTCTCACGCTCGAACTGCTTGAGATCTCCGTGGATGGCGACGACCTCGTAGTTGTAACTGGCCAGGTAGTAGGCCAAGTCAGAGGCACCGCGCTTGGTCTCGACGAAGACCAGGGTGAGGGAGTCGGTTCCTCCGGCATCCAGCAGGTCCATTAGGTAGGAGCGCTTCTCATTCTCCTCGACCCAGACAACCTAACAAAAGTTTGTTTTAAACTACAAACAATTGGTTATCCAACCTTCTGCATGATGTTTTCAGAGGTGGATCCAACACGTCCGACGGCCAAGAAGACGTAGTTGGGCATGAGGAAGTCCTGAGCCAGGACCTGTATCTCCTTGGGGAAGGTGGCTGAGAACATGGCAGTGACGCGGTCGCCCTTGCGAGGCATCTCGGACAAATCGACGATCTGACGGATCTGAGGCTCGAAACCCATGTCCAACATTCTGTCGGCCTCATCGAGCACCAAGTAGCGGCACCCGTTAAGTCCGATGAGACCCTGCTCCATGACGTCAATCAGTCGGCCGGGAGTGGCGATCAGGATGTGGCACCCCAGCTGAAATATATTTATATTCCATGACCATATCTTAAACGTACGCGGAGTTTGTTGATCTGGTCCCTGTAGTTTTCACGACCTCCGTAGAGAAGGGCAGAAGTAATGGGAGTACGGTAAGCGAACTTGCGAGACTCGTTGTATATCTAGATACACATTATAATTATTTACAAATAACTGGATTACCTGGAGGGAGAGCTCGCGAGTGGGAGAGAGGACGAGGGCAGATGGGTACTGCTTACGACGACCACTCTGAGAGAGACTGGACCGGTACACGGCCTCAGGTCCATCGCAGAGGATGGAGTTGATCAACGGAACGAGGAAAGCGGCAGTCTTTCCAGATCCGGTCTGGGCGCAGGACATGAGGTCTCGGCCGGCCGTGAGGGCGGGGATACTGTACTTCTGCACAGGAGTCGGGCGGTTGTAGCCCGAATTCTTGATGTTTTCCTCAATCCACGGGTGCAGCTTGAGATCCGCGAACTGGAAACATTCCAATTAATGACACTTTTAACAAATCGTACCAGAGAAATAGGGGCGGGGACATCATCTCCGGTGGCTTCGACGGGAATCTCCTCGTACTTGTCGAAGTTGATTCCAGAGAGCTGGCCAGCGAAGAGCTCGGCCTCGATGCGCTCGTCGCGAGGCAACTGACGTTCCCAGGTCTCCTTCCGGGGCCCGTCGTCACGAAGCGAGTTCCAACGGCTAAACAAATAGGTAACGCTTGTATATGACATCAATTACCTATTCTGCTGAGGCTGTTGCTCCTCGCGGTCGTTCCCCCGGCGATCGTCGCGGAACCCGCCGCCACCGCCTCCGAATCCACGACCTCCTCCGCCTCCATTGTAGGAGTCACGGCCGCCGTAGCTGCCACGGTCGTCGCCGTATCTGCCACCTCTGTTGTCGTCATAGTTATTACGGCCACCTAAAGGTGCAAGTACTCTTGATATCAGGAACATCCTCAAAGTGCAAAAGAAGTAAAACCCACCACCGTAGCCTCCACGGTCATTGCCGCGGTCGTTGTAGTTGTCACGGCGGTTTCCACCGTTGTATCTGAATTCCGTACATATCACAGTTTAAAAAAGATAAACCAACCCTCCACCGTTGCGGGGTCCTCCTCCGTAGGAGCGATCGTCCTGACGCTCTCCGCCGTCCTGTGCCCCGCTACCACGAAGGTGCGGGGGCACGTAACGACCTCCCTGGTTGTTTACAGCAGCATTCCTACCGCTGCCATTTTCGTAAGATCCTTTTTCCATCAAAAGTTAAGTCGCAGACGCGAACAAAGTTTGAGTTGCCCTGAAAAAAGCCAATTTGAATGGTTTAAACCATGCATTTTTATCCAAGTATCAACAGCATAACATTGACACTATATTACAATACTATACTAAAATAGTTTATAAAGAGGACACATCACAAAAGAAGGGAGAAAATTCAGGAAATGTTGTAGACGTTTTTGAAATTCGACGGAAATTAAAGGACTGTGCGTTTTTAACAAATAGTCCTGAAACGATTTATGAAAACCATCTTCATTAACGAATTTTGCGCGCTTCCTTCAGTTCTTGAGGGAATGAAAATTGTTCTTTGATATTTTAGACTTTCAAAGATTGTTTAAGATAAATATTGTATTTTCTAGATGAGTGCACCTAGAAAGACCAGGCAGAAGACCGCCGCCTCGAAAGACACAGGTAGGCATTTTTTTATTGGAAAAATGAAAAAAGTTGATGAGCAAAGAACAGTTTGATTATTTCGAAGCGGATATTGTGAAATTGTGCGCTGGATGGTTACATAGCATAGTCAGATAGATTTCCGATGATTGGTTGTGTGTTTTTGTTCGATTGGTCATGGATATATGGAAGTGAAAGGGAATAATTTGGGACGAGCGTCGCGGGTAGGGCAGCGCAGCTGTAGCGTCGCTGTGAGACCGCTTGTCTGGCGGCGAGGCAGAGAAGAAGGGCGTGGATCGATACGTGTGCGGTCGGCGAGACGCAGAGAAACGAGCCGCATTATTTCGGGCAATACTGCCCCCGAGATATCGAGCGAGGAGAGGAATTCCTTTCAGCGTCACTTCGGCAAATTCCGAGCTCCAAGAGAGGTAAAAGAGAGGTTCCGGGTGCCAGAGAGGGCGTTTCGAAGGTTCTCGTCACCAGAAATTGCGAAATCGCGGGGCATTCTTTTGAAACTCACCGCTCTTGACTTTTATGAAATGGAATTTCTTCTTTAAGGTTATATGTCCACCACGTCTGGCCTCTTGAACGACCGCAATCCTGGGAATCTCGCAGTACCATCGAACAGGAAAAGACAGTCGCCAACCAGTAGGTTTTCCTTGATTTTTTGGATAAAAAATGTTTCATTGAGCAGTGTTTCCCCTAGTTACTAACTGAAGGATGGCATGTAAATTACAATGTGATGCAATATTCAGATTCGAAATTGGATTCCGACGAGGTTCCCTCCTCTTCTTCCACTTCTGCCATCCACAGTGCGTCCAGCTCGAAGCAACGCCGAATCGCTGTAGGAGGTTCGGTGAGTAAATTTTAATATTTTTTTAATTTATAAAACATGTGAAGTCATTAAAGTACGGAATAACCCTAAAGGATTCATGAACTAAAAGAGACGTGGCTACGATGTCGAAAAATCTGATTGTGTGATTTGACGATTCGTTGCTATTTAAACGTTGACTGCTTTTTATCTCAAAAACGAGAGGCTTGATTTCAAACTGTTTTTTCAATCGAGATACATTAAGATTAAGGTTTGTCAATTAACAAATTACTGATTTTTTTAAAGTGAAGGTTATATTAAACCTTCAATTTCAGGGTCTCGATGAAAGCCACGATTCTCTGCGCAATCTTCAGGATTTCGAGCAAGAGGGCGTTCTCACTCGTTCCCGTGCCAGACACAATGCTTCGCCAATTTTGGTGAGCCCAACTCTTATTTTACTCATGTTTCGTTCAGAACACCAGCAATGCTACCATTGATGACCCGATTGCTGCGCCTGTCGAGAGGTGATTTCAGCCGTAGAGGAATCAAATGGGGATTATTTCAGACAGCGTGGGAAACATCGCAAGGCCGGAACAGCGAGTGTCGTGGCTGACGCTGCTGATGATTCTGAGGTTTTGCCGGGCGAAAAGGTGGCTGATTCCACCATCGACTTTGAGAATCCTGAGGATGCCATCATTCCCGATCCTAGGCCTCGGTAAGTTTATAAGCAATTTTTGGTATTTTCTTAAATATGGGTATTTAAATAATGTGTGTAATTCAGAATGCAGCGCAGTCGTGCTCAACCGCCTCGGGTGTTGGATCGTCGCACTGGACTCGTCGTCTACCAAACTACGTTTGTTAGAATAATATTTTTGAGATAGTTTGAATATTCAGGCGTCACCGCGTTCGTGACCGCATCGTCGACCCGCCCACCAATCCCTTCTACGTCCAACCGCCTCAGTTAAAATAATATAATTGTATTTAAATAATGTGAGTATTCAGCGCTCAAATGAATGCTGCCGACGCCGTCCGTGCTCCCGTCCTCGAAGAAGCCCCTGGTCCCAGCGGCCAGGGCCGCGAAATGGCCGCCGTCTCCCACATCGGAATCCACAGCGCTTACATCAATTCCCAGGCAGTGCTCAATCAGGTAGCCTTCATAAGAGTCTAATGCTGTTGTTTGCGAGATGTTGTCGTTTACTCGCGAGCAACCAGTGCTCCGACGGGGGGCGGTTGTTTGTGGTCGCATTGGCAGGTAGCACTTGGCACGCCTAGGCGAACACACCGAATGTGTGAATCCGGGTGGCGGCGTGGTGTTTATGAAAACACTCACTAGGTTTGGCCGTTGACCATTAGTAGTCCCTAGACCGAATCCTTTTACCTTACGATGCATTTAACCTACGTTTTAAACATTAGTTCAAACGAGTTTCACTTATGGAAAATATGGCGTAGGAGGACATCTCATCCGTCTGATGTTTACAACCGTTGTATACACTGGAAGGTTTGGCCTAAAATGAATTTGTCGACCAGATTTTTAGAATGTGTGAATCTCTGTCTTCTTTAATCCGCTTTTTTTTGAACCAAGTTTATTTTAAAGTCGATTATTGAAAAATAGCTAAAAAGGGGAATTTCGACACGTTTTTGCTGTTTATTTTCGAATATTCTATTTTAAGTGAAAAATAATATTACTAATTCTCACACAAAAATACTTTTAAATAAATGAACGAATCTCACAAGGCAGCGTTATTTGACTTATCGAAAATCAGCGAATAGCCTTACAATCGCGTATTTTACCAAAACTTGGTTGTTTGGATTCATTTTCCGCGGATGTGCCTGGGGGATGTGTTTTCAAAGGCTACTTTGGCGATCCTTTCTAGGGCGAACGTATCAACAGTGTTGTTAATCGATCGAACGGGAGATAGCAGTCCCTACACAATGTGTTTCCGTCCACTCGCCGTTTTTAAATGTCACGGCTGTAATCATCCGGGTTTTAATGAAAAACTTTGGCTGATCACTGGTCTCTGCCATTCACAGTTCTCTTTGTTTGGCTACAGTAAATATTTTCAGATCCCCGTCATTCAAAACCCGCTGCACGCCGCCGGAGGAGTGCCTCTGGAGCTCCAGGGAATGCTGTTTGACCCGATGCAGGGCCCGCCGGGCCAGGGTCAGCAAGGCAGGGCCATGTCGAGGTAAAAGAAGCAGGGAAACTGATTAATCTGGGTTTTAAGGTCTGCTGCTTCTCAATTCATCCACGGTTTGGTTCCCAGAATGCAACATCTCCTCGGAGGACACAAGTCGATGCCTCAAGGTTTGTTTCTGAGAAAAAAAGCTATCAGACTCTAAAAGCGGATTTATGATGGTGGGATGGGAAATTAAAATAATACAAGCGACTGACGAAACTACATTAGTTAACTTTACCATAAATTGACAGAAGAACATTTTGAATGCCGAGATATAAAGAATACCCCATGGAGAGAAAAATCATCTGGGAGAATTCAGGTCTCATAGATTCCGATGACCTAAAACTGTTTTCTGACAATCTCGGGATGCTTTCTGCAAATTATGGGAAAAGCGCACCGGTTTCTGCAGATTCGGATGACCTCGGTTCGCATTCTGCTTTCTGGGAACCTCGGGCCCCTTTCTGCGTATATGCGTGACCTCAGGCATCGGCCTTTTGTTTATTTGAACACAGTTATGGTGCGAAGCCGGCAGATTCTCCAATTGATCGAGATATATTGAGCCAAACGTGCCATATTATAATTAATTCAAGTTCATTGCGAGTGTGTAAGAGAGAAGTGGATTGTAACGTTGACCGTGTAAGTGCGGCCGGAACCTCAATTATGCCGTCGAGTGTACGCACAACCTGCTCTCTGTGTCTGCCTCTCTGGCGTGTCTGGTTCTGCCCGAGTCAGCTGATGCTGCCGCGGCTATCGTAGTTGTCCGCTCTGACCTCTGCGGACACCCGGAGAGGAGTATGTTATAATCTGATCCGGCCACTTCCGTTACTATATTCGTATCTTCTGCTGTCTTTCACTCACCCACGGGTCTCTCACGGGCCGTCATGGATCTGGAAATGAATCAGGAAGACATGGAAATCGATCCCCCACTAGACAAAGATATCGATAGCCGATTGGATGCAGAGACTATCAGAACCCTCGGTTGCTCGCAGTTTCGCTCTATTTTGGGTAGGTGTTTGGTGCAAGAAACAGATGACGAAATAGGCCTAAAGTCGGGCGGAATGGGCATGTTATCATCGATTGTGAGTGATTCCTGCAAGGAGGAAATGCTAACTTCGAGGGTTTCATAACTTCTCTTCTCATTAGCCTCTTAAGAGTTGGAGCATCAACTGGCTTGGCTGTATCTTAATTGCAAATATTAACAAAGCAATGTTTTCTGCATTTCGAAATAAACATGGTCTGTTTTCGCCGCGAGAGTGAGTAACTCCTGGTGACGGGACAGGTGGAATTGTGACACTACAGTATCCCGTAGGAGACTTTTCAAGGCAGACACAAAAAAGCAACACAGAAAGAAGGAATTGTACCATTGAAATTTGGTCACGTGATGGTCAGTTGTAGGAGTTATCATGGGACGGGTCGGCCGGGAAATTATGATGGGTCCAGACTGGCCCAGAGCCAGCCTCGAAAATTCCTCGGGCGTGCCGGTCCATGATTTAAAAACGGATCGGACCGGCCCGTGATTTGAAAACCCTGACATTTGGTCACGTGACGGTCTGCTGCTGGGTTCTCACGGACCTGGCCAATTGATATTCTCGTCCGAATTCACCTATATACTTTAAATACAGTGCTCTTTACCCGGCCCGTAATTATGATCCTGGTCAACTACATCGTGGTCATCTGAAGACTTAGCTTCCGTTTAAAAGTCCGCAGATGACAGACTGTTTTCAACTATCCGTTCCTGAGGTCTATCGAGAGGTGCAGGCGAGCTGTACAACGCAAACAGACATGTTGTTTGTCCGTTATTGGCGCAGTCTTTATCTAACCGCTTTGGAGTACTGGATTCTCCCCAAAATTCAAATTACGCGACCCTGCTTTGCTTTTTATCGCCATCTCGGCTTTGCCCGCACTGTTCATTTACATCCGCTGCTCCTATGGATTTCGTTGTTACTTCAGGTATTTTTATAATTATATTATTAAAATCACTTAAATAATGCATAATTCACATAAAATGTTCACACAATACAGAGGGTTGTATAAAAAACATGGTTCTATGGTATATTCATAATTTAAGTTATAATTTATTGCTAATAATAAAAAAATTTTTAAAAAAGAATATCATAAATATAGAAAGGGTATTTGCTAATGTATTTATTTTCAGATTCGCGTGTGGTTGGCATTATGGATGGGCTTCGCTCGTCGAATGAACTCCGACAGGCGGAGGCTGCGGGAGAACTGGCCGAGTGGCTTCTGATGGCCAACGAGGACAGTCTGCCCAGCCACCTCCCCATCAGGGACATCACCCAGGCCCTCATTCAGCTTCTCCAGATGGAGCACAACTTTGAACTCGTAAGTTTAAATTCCCTCTCAAATCATGAAATCTTCTTCAGATGCTGACCGCCGCCCGTTGCATCCGCAACCTCCTGGAGGCCATACCCAGGGCTCAGCCGATCGTCGTCGAGGCAGTGCCCTGTCTTCTGGAGAAATTGAAGAGAATCGAATGCGTGGATGTGGCCGAACAGGCTCTGACTGCCCTCGAAGAGCTCTCCAAGCGAAACTCGAAAACCATTCTCACTGCGGTAGTGCAATATGCGCATTTGGTTAATCGATTGATGTTCAGGGTGGAATTGCTGCCTGTATCTCTCACGTGGACTTCTTCTCGATCGCCTCTCAAAGACTCGCCTTCTCGATCGCCTCCAATTGCGCTACTTACCTCGGAAACTACGAATTCCACTTGGTCCGCGACTCGCTCTCCGACCTCACCGAGCGTCTTAACATCGGTAAATTTCCACTTTCAAAAATATTGGGTTTGGAGAATGTTACCGGCTAAGAACTGATCGACCCGGTTTCAGTCTGAGAACCCTGATGACCACTAAAACATGATAGAACCCATCTTTTTGTTGCTTTCAACGCATCCCATTTCAGAAGACAAGCGCTGTCTGGAATCCGTCTGCCAGCTGTTCTCCCGATTGGTGGAAAACCTCAAGAACCACCCGGACAAGTTGAGGGAAATCGCTGGAATCAACCAGAGGTACTGTATTTCTCTGTATGCTTAAATCGTTGTTTTTAGGCTTCTGGCCCTGATCCAACAGCACCTGGTGGCCCAGCCGTGCCAGCTGAGCTCCAGCACCTTCTCCTCGATCATCAAGATGCTCCGCACGTTGGCCTGCAAGTGCCCCGACATAGCGGCCGCTCTCATTCGCATGAACTACCACGTAGGCTATATTGCCGAATGCCAATAACTCAGTTCATTCAGATTACCCTGCGTATGCTCTTCACCGGAAGCGACGAACCCGACGAGAACGCCGAGATTGTGGAGAGACCGCCGAATCAGCTGCAGGACATGGTCTTCCTCATTGGGTATTTATTCTTCCCCGAATGTTAATCTTTTTATTTTTCAGAGAACTCTTCCCCAGTCTTCCCACCACGGGAATCTTCGAGATCGACTCGGTCTTCGCGAAGAACACACAGCCGGATGCCCAGTGGTACTGGCAGGACGACGAACAGCAGTGGCAGGCGTTCCGCCCCCACGATAACAAGACCATCGAGACCGTTCAGGTATTCAAATCACTCCCAGTGAATTAAGGAAAAGGGGCAACTGCATGTTGTTTACAGCTTGTGCACGAATTACCCCTTATTCTATAAATCCAGCTTATTTTGGACTTAGTCAAGCATCGTGAAATACTGAATTTTCAGGAGAACGGCGGCAATCAGACGCACGACATGAACATTGGAATGCACCTGTACCACTTCGACCTAGCCCAGATGACTCAGAAGAACGTGCAGACGGGAAAAGTGCGTCCTCTTCAGCGCAGGAGCAACTCCAACAAGAGTAGGCTACCGTACCCTTCTCTTACCGTAACTCTTCAGGTGTGCCCAAGGTGTCCCAGGAGGAGGACGTTCGTCTCGTTCTGCACAGGAACGCCCCCGGTGCCATGGAGAAGGTCGCCAACGTACTCTTCCCCATCCTCGTCGCCATCGACGGCAGTTCTGTGCGTGCATTCCAATTTCCTTTCACAATCTCTTTTTAGTCGGGGCCTGCCCTCCGCTTCGAGTGTCTGCGAGTGATGCTCCGTATGATCTGCCCCATGGCCACCGCCGCTCTCCGCGATATCCTCGCCGACCTGCCTCTCTCTGGCCACATTGCCTCCGCTCTCGCCAGTCCTCGCAGCAAAGACCTCCCGATAGTGGTCGCCGCCCTTCAGATGGTTCACCTCCTCCTCGAGGTAATTATACCGCGTTTTTCCTGTATATATACACCTTCAGAAACTCTCCGACGTCTATTGTCCTCTCTTCCGCAAGGAGGGCGTGGTCCACGAGATTCAGAAGTTGGCCGGTCTGGAATCCAAAGTCGAAATCAGGGCATCCAGCGTCCGTTCTCCCGCCAGTCCCATCCAGGTATCATATTCGGTTCTATCCTAGTATAGCGTTCCTTAAATCATTTCTTCTATGTTTGTTCTTCAGGTCGAAGCTGGTCGAGTTACTCGTTCTCAGCGCCATCGCCAGGCGGCTGCTGCTGCCAACACAGCCAGTTCCTCCGAGGATTCCTCGCGTAGTTCCAAGACCCGCCGTGACAAGGAGACCAAGGAGCTCAGCACCTCCTCCACAAGACTGAGGAAAAGGGCCAGCCCCGACGGGTAATCGTCAATACATTATCCATTAATGATCTTTCATTTTCAGTAGCCCCGTGTCTAAGAAGGAGAAAGAGTCGCGTCGCAAGTCGTCCGGTTTCCTGAGTGCCCTGCGCATTCCCGGAATGGGAGGTGCCCGTACCTCTTCCTCCTCTGCCTCTGGAAGCCCCACCGCTCCGTCGACCCCGCCCTCCGCTCAGCAACAGGCCGTGGGCAATTTCATCGCCCAGATGGTGGCCCAGTCCTCTTCCTCCGCTTCCGTCAACCGAGCCGAGGTGCCCGCCGCCGAGGTCACCCCTCTGACCAGCGGAACCAAGGAGAAGCTGCGTGCCTGGATCAAGAAGGAGGCCGCCTCCCTGCTGAAGGCCTACTTCTCCGATGCCGGCGCCAGTGGAGACATAGTTGACTCCCTTTCCTGGATTTCGGAGGAACTGCGCAAGGAGGACGAGGATGGGGGAATGGAGCCACTGACCAAACTCCACGACATACTCAAACAGGTACACAACAATAGGAATGCAATATTCACGATTATTTTAGGATTCCGTGAGTGCCTTCGAGATGATGCACTCTGGCGTCATTCCCACCCTCCACAACTACCTGGTTAACCCGGATTTGAAGCCTTCGCATGAGGAACGTCTCAAGAGATTCGCCAATGTCTTCATGCATCTCGAGGTTGTCTTTTAGAGTCTTTCTGTAGCAAACTGTATTCAGGAAGACCAGCTGAGGCCCTCCAGCGGAGATGACTGCTTCAAGTCCTTCGAAACCCTGGTGGCCAAGGTCAACGCCTCCGTTGCTCAATTGGAGCAGTTCCAAGTCAAGGTGAATGACATGGGTGGAATCGTCACTGGATCCAGTGGTTGTCTGCGTGGAGCCCAGGCCCTTCGTTTCTTCCAGAATCACCAGATCAAGGTAGTTTTTGTCATTTTTGATTCAACAAAAAGTTTTAGTGTTTCCTCCGCCGTCACCCGAACTGCCACGACTTGAAGGACTACCATCGTCACGGCGGAAGTACCATCAAGGTCCGTTTTATGATGTTATTGATGCAGTATTCCATTTCAGGTTGATCCGTTTACTTCCATCTCGGCTATTGAGAGGTACCTTGTTGACAAGGAACTCGCTCGTCCCCGCGCACCTGAAGAAGAGACCAGCGGGGAGGAAATGAGCGACGATGACGTAAAGAGTCGATTTGTTTGTTTATTTACATTCATTTTCAGGAGCAGGTTCTGTCTGCTGGAAATGGAACTGAGGAGAGGAGGATCGAGATCCTGATAAACGACAATCCGCTGCCCAGTCAGATGAGTGTCCTGCAGGCTCTTCGCCAGTACGCTCCCTACATGAACAACGGAGACGAAAAGTAAAACACAAAATCACCAAAAGTAATTTATATATCTTTCAGCCAGTCGGTTGGTAGTTCCTTGTGGATGACCACTCACACCCTTTTCTACCGTTCGGCTCCTGAAGGATCCCAGCAGGCCGCGGCCAACACCACCGCCGCTGTGCCCGCGAAGGAGAAGAAGAGAAGGGTCAACGATAAGCTCTGGAATGGTAGGTTTTGGATGCATTGGCGTCATGTTTGGCCTGACAATTCATGAAATCCGCAGAAAGCGGTGTGACGTTGTTACGTATCTCTCCGTTTCAGATGGTGAAGTGCAAGAGGCGGATCAGCCGCTGTTCCACTTCCTCCAACAGGAGATGCCCTACGAGATCGAGGACCCCAGTGTCCCTGCCCTGCTGCTCCTTCGTGCCCTCCACGGATTGAACCGCTTCTGGTACAGTCTGTTCGACACGGACAAACTGCCGCCGACCACCTTCGCCCCCATCCTCCCCATCAGGTTTTCATTTGTTCTCAGTCTTCTTCACCGTCTTTTTTCAGCACATTCCACTCGTCCAAGTTGGCTGCCAAGATGCAGCGTCAACTGTCGGATTTCATCTCTGTTGCCACCCAGCAGCTGCCGCAGTGGACGACCAACCTGGCCAATGCGATGCCCTTCCTCTTCCCCTTCTCCCTCCGCCGTTCCCTCCTCTACTGCACCTCCTTCGGCAGGGACAGGGCCCTCATCCATCTCGTCTCTCAGACAGAAGGCGCCCATGGTATTTGATCCTGTTGGAAATTTATAACTTCTTTTTTTTAGGAGATGGAGAGTCTGGTCGTCTGAATCCTCGTCTGGAACGCCGCAAGATCGTCGTGAAGAGGGATGACCTCCTTCGTTCTGCCGAGTCCGCTCTTGCCAACAACGCCAGTGCCAGGTAAAGTGTGGTATCTTCTTGATTCTAATTATTTATGTTTCAGAGCCGTGTTGGAAGTCAGCTTCGAAGGAGAGGCCGGTACTGGCTTCGGTCCGACCCTGGAGTTCTACTCGACGGTGTCTCGTGAGCTGCAGAATGCCATTCACAAGATGTGGAGTGGTGCGACGCAGAGCGAACAGTGCGGGGACGAGCAGGTGGATTACGTGGTGGCCGGACATGGCCTGTACCCCGCGGCCCAGCCCCTCTCCCACAGGAAGGACAACGCCAAACTCAAGAAATTCGAGGTTTCCCGCCTATTTGAACCCACAATAATATTTCGTTTCAGACCTTGGGACGGTTGATGGGACAGGCTTTGGTTGACTCTCGCATGCTGGACCTCCCTCTTTCCTCCGTCTTCCTCCAGTGGATTGTGGCCGAGCCCGGACCCATCGGCGTCGCCCAGCTGGAGCTCCTGGATCCCCAGTTGTACCAGAGTCTGCGCCAGCTGGCTCTCACCGGAAGCGAGGACTTTGAGTGTCTGGAGCAGTACTTTACTCTTCCTGGAAACGAGGCCTTTGAACTGATGAAGAACGGCCGCAACATTGCCGTTTCCAAGGACAACGTTCACAAATACATCAAGGTTTGTTAATTGACAGAAAAGGGATGTGCACCACTCGAGGCACCAATTACCAGTCTTCTACGGACACCCTGAGTTCCTAAAAGCGGTCCTGCCTCTGAATTGATGTCGCATTCGGTGTGCATACCGGCATGTCTTATATGTTTTGTTTCCTGCATGTTAAACACCCCCAGAATAACATCAAACGTTAATTTCAGCTCGTCTCGTGGTGGAAGCTGGTGGAAGGTGTCTGGAGGGAGATGGATGCCGTCAAGAGGGGATTCGCCCAAGTCGTCGACCCCGCCCATTTGTCCTTCTTCCTCCCCGAAGAACTCGACCAACTCTTCTGCGGCTGCTCCGATGGGGGCGAGCGCATCTGGGGAGAACAGGCTCTCGTGCACGCCATCAAACCCGACCATGGGTAGGTCACAATTACCCTTCTTCTCTAATTGAATATTGCAGCTACACCCACGACTCTGAACAGATCCGCTGGTTGATCTACATGCTCTCCACGTCCTCCGTGGAAGAGCAGCGCAAGTTCGTGCAGTTCGTCACCGGCAGTCCTCGTCTGCCCGTCGGTGGCTTCCGTGCCCTGACGCCTGCTCTGACGGTCGTCCGCAAAACTACCTCCTACGGGTCTGGGGATGAGGAGTTGCCCTCGGCTATGACTTGCTACAACTATTTGAAGGTATTAGACTCTTGTCTGTTGTTTCTGACCTACCGTATTCTAGGTGCCCGCCTACTCGTCATACGAAGTGTTGCGCGAGCGTTTCGAAGTGGCTCTGCAGTTCGCCTACTCTTTCCATCTTACTTAACTCTCCTCATGTATCCTTCTCACGCTGTCGGGTTCAGTGCGGGTTCGATCCATCTTCATTTAGGTGCCAGCCTAGTCCTCCCCTTGTTTTTTGCACCCAAATGTTAATTGTAAAGCTTCTTTCGAGGCGGTTCTTTTTGTGTGTCTGCCCAGTCCCCCATTGCCACCCCGATGGGATCCGGGGCCAATTGCAACAATGTGTAAATAGTCGAATGTGCACGGCTCATTCGGGAACCATGCCTTTTCCTCTCAGTTCCGTGGCTGCGGTGATTCCTAGAAAGTGCTTTCCCCTTTCTTTTTTCCACTCGTTTCATGTACTCATTGGATTGAGCAAATAAATTCTGAAGTTCCAAAACCCTCTTGAAATTGGGATTCTAACTAAAAGAATGGTCATGGGCTTGTCTTCTAAAAACAAAATTCAGAGCCAATTTCTTTGAAATAAAATTACGAAGGGATGTTGCTGACATTCTCATGCACTAAATAGCGCCTGAACAAAAACACTTGGGCACTGACCGATGCTTCAATCGACCTCTTTATTAGGAAACTGCCTTTGACTATCTGCGTAGACCTGGTTTTGATCTGCTCGCTCTTTCCACTTTCCGTCGAGCTTGGCTACCTTCTTCCTTGGGAGTGTGTCCATCCGCCGGCCTCCCTTGGTCGACATGGAATTCTTCTGAGATTTAGACTTCTGGCAAATGATCGCCGCCGTTTGCTAAATGAATGAGAAGTGAGATGTCTCTTAGGCACCCAACTGCTGTCCATCGGAGAGACAGGGTTCTGATCCAGCAGAAGAAGAATGGAGAGCTGGAGACATCTAGAAGAAGTCCAAGGCAACTAAGGGACACGCCGAATGGCCAAAGCCCCGAGGAAGGAGGTGGCCAAGCACATGTCTACCGAAAGCAGGAAGAGCGAAGAGTTCAAAACCAGGTATATGCTTGGGAAGCTTTTCCCTTTTATCGATGTGAGCAAGACGCGAGTAGAGCAGATCAAGAAGATGATCTCCGAGATGGAGGACGAAGACGAATCCAAGCGCCAATAGTGGTATCTACCACTATTTTGTTTGTAATACATCAATGAAACGTTTTGTTTGCTAATTTTGTATAAAAAGCGAGACGCGAAAGGCGTAAGGTGTTTCTCTGAAAAACACTATTTTTGGTGTATTTGCTCATAGGTTACGGTAGGCTGTCCGCCTATTTGCATGGTGCCCGTGTTCGTTCGGCGACAATTCATCCGCGACAATTTATCCGCCCAAAGCGACAATTCCTCCGCAACAATTCTTCCTCGCGACAATTCATCCTTACAGACTTTCATGTAAAATTGCTTTAAATTTTTAAGGCTTTTTGGAAATGCAAACGTTGCATCTTAAAAATTGTGTTTTGTAGTGAAAATGGGGTTCACATAAGTAGCCTTTTCGTCCAGATGAATTGTCGTTTCCCCGGATAAATTGTCGCGTATTCGCCGCGGATGAATTGTCGGGGAATCCGCCCGTAGGCTTCGTCTAACAGAGCAGGTCGCTTTTCATCAGGGCGGACTCTTGAGACATCGGAGGAGAGGGAGAAGGGCACCTGGGAACGACATTGGCCACTGAAATAAATGAAATTTTAGGGGTTTTAATGAAAGGAATTCAAATAACAAAAAAGTAGAAGGGACAATTGCGGTCAAAAGAAATTCAAAGAGCAATGTTGAAGAGAATTAGAATGGCCTAAGATAAAGCAAATGATGCAGAAGTAAAAACACAAAAATTCTAGAAAGAGTCGTTTAAACACTTGTGGGTGACACGCTTTGCACTTTAAAATTGACACAACATTCTTCATGGTTCTTTTCAATCTTAGCGGAAAATTAGCGGACCTGAAAAATATTTACGAGCCCATGGAAAATTGGCTGACACATTGAAATTTGGTCACACATTTTTGACGGGCGGGGTTGAAAGATGGCTGGCACGTCATCCCAGAGTCCAACTGCCAACAACACGACCGGGATTCGATCACAGTTAATTTTCATGCGTTTTTGCTAATCTTTTGATTATAAACTGATTAAAAGGTCAAAAAATCGCCAAAATCAACTGGGAGAAAACCGTAATCCAATTAACAGTTCGAATTAGGGCAAGTTCCAACAACTGCTTCGTTATCTCAAAGGACTCGAAAAAACTCACTTCAACGGCGGCTTTTCGAAGTCAACCACCTCATCCGAGAAATTGTGATGAGTTAAAACTACTTAGTTATTAAAATATGAATTCGAAAATCGACAAGGGATAATTAAACACAAAGGAAAGAATATAATAACACAAATTTCATTCTCATCATATTAGGAATCACTTAATCTTACATCACCAAACAAAAATCATCATGCAAAAAAACATTAGTGCCTCACAATTGGCGTCATCAAATACCACACCGAATGTTGAGAAGTAGAGGGAATGGAGTGCTTCTCAGTCAGAATGCCTCCTCCTGCGGGGCGAGGAAGCGCACTAAAACGCTTGAATGTCATAGAAACATGCAATCTATGCCTTCCTTTCGCTTTCTCTCCTCTCTCAATCTCTCTCTCACCTCCGAGGTAGATTCCGCCTCCTGAAGTACCTCCCGCCGCTGTTCAGTCAGCGGGGCCAGACGCTCGTCCAGTCCATCTCGACGAATACTTTCGTTCATGGAAAAAGTGATAGTCGTCCATATCTGAACAATTTGTTATAACGGTGACTCAAACCAACAAACCGAGACGCAGAACAGAAGACTTGTCACGGGGAGTTCGATTGAAGAGGTGCACATTGACCGTGCTAGTGAAGCGAATGGCTCTATAAACAACCAAAATAGCAAAATTCGCGTAACTTTTTGACCAATTGATGTTGGGGGTGTGGTTAAAATTGATTTATTGCAAAGCATAAGCAAAATATAAATTAGAACGATACGCTAGCAAGGTTTTTCAAGGATAACCTCCATCTTTCAGGGGAGAATAAGACCCGTGTTTAAGGATGTGGTTAAAGCGAAGGACTGACTTTTAAGGTAATTTAAACATCAGTAACTTACTTCACTTCCTCTTCTTCTTCTTCCAAGCTGCTCACTTCCAAGACAGACTCCTCCGTCGACTCACTTTCCTTTTCGTCCTCTCCCCAGTCAGAATCAACCCGAAACCCATTTATATTTAAATCACGGCAACATACAAACCTTAGCGGTCTCAAAAACCTTGAGGGTCACAACGTCGTGGTCAACATCTTGGCACACACTCTTCTGCCTGAAATCAAATTCATTTTAAATTCCCAGCAATTAAAGACCTTCTCCGAAGAGGGCAGACGAGGCAGAATGGCGACCTTTCCCCGCAGCTGCTTCAAGACAGCCGCGAGCATCTCTTCGGCGGTGGCGGAAACGGGCGGCAGGGCGTTCAGATCGAGGAAAGCTGTGAATTCACTCGAGAGCCTTTTAGAGGACTAAAATCCGAATAAATTTGGTTAAAACAAAACACCTTACTTCTACCACGTCCTGCGTGAAATCGGAGTGAGATCCGGAGGAGTAGTGATTATTGCGATTCGGAAACATTTCCTCACACGACACGCAGAAACCGCGCGCCCGAGACGCTTGAAACGGTCGCATCGGAATTTCTGCAATCAAAGAAAATGAGCAGATATTTAAGGGAGTGACACTTTAATAACTCCTTTAAGCTTAAGATTTTGCACGCGCGTGGGGTTTCTCAGTGATAGAGGCATAAAATCACTTATAGAAGAACGCACACCTGCTGCAATTCCTATCTTGGAGCACTGCACGTCGAAGGCGTTGCGTTCTTGTCCAATTGGAGGACCAGCTTCCTTCCGCTCCGATGACAACAACGCGTCTTCGGGCAGCATGTCAGCTATTTGGGAAGCCTTGAGAAACTGAAAAATATCTCTTGATGTCCTTTCTTTCTCTTACCAGGATTATTTGCACTTTTAGGTGCGACGGTTAAAATTCTTTGACGAGAATGCGTCCGATGCTCGTGATCTCGAATTTCTTGAGGTAGTTGAGGAAAGCCGTCACCTCGTTCTCCTTGGAAACCTGAAAAATCTGATTACCGCACGTTTTTGGAGGTAATGATGATAGCGGCACGGTTTTTTGTTGGTAGAAAAGTTTTTGAAAGAAATGCGGCTGTCGTTTTTGAACATAATAACGACTGCTGCACGGTTTTTGGAAGCGATGGTGTTGACCGCACGGTCTTTGAATAGAAAGACGAGTGCCGCACGGTTTTCGAAGTAAATGCCAATTTTATGAAGAAAAGACCGCTTGTCAACTAAACAACGATTTCCGCACATATTTTAAAAACACATGCCGATTTTCGCACGGCGGATGAAAAAATGCGAATTTATGCATAGTTTTTCACGGGTTTTGAAAAAAACAAAGCATGCAGGTATTTCGGAAAAATGCCAATGTCTGGACGTTTTTTTTGGGGGAAAATGCTGTCCGCAAGAATTTTGAAATAAATGTGTTGATATGCACCTTATAAACCTCTAAAACTTCGATGGCGATCTTGCGCTTTTTCATGTCGACCCTGGCTCCGCTTCTGTCGAATCCGTTCAGACGGCTCTCATCATAAACCGCACGGGGTACCAAAACAGGGATGGCCTGAAAAAATAAACCTGCCAACTGCCAACCAAAAATTGAAAACCTTCTGGGAGTAAGCGTGTTTAGAAATCATGCCTCCACTGGGTTTCCTGAAAAATACGATGTGAAATCGGACAGCAACGACAAATTCATTGAAAATAATCATGTTTTTACCCTTGGTTAACTCAATAAAAACTTCTAAGGTGATTCTGAATGATAATATATACAAAAAAAATCAACCGCGGCCCAAAACTAACAAAAGCTACGCTCGTCCGCTGCTGGGCGGTTGGAGGTCGTTTGCCATGGGGTCGACCGCAGCCGCGTTCGGCCGCCGCCTCAATTAAAACACGCGCCGTAGGTAAAAGTCATTTAGTTCATAGAAACAGCTTTTAATTTTGATAATCAACTAATTTTATATTGTTTGCACTCGTTTAAATACATAAATGCTGTAAAACACTTTTGAAAAAAATTACTGAAGGTACTGTTAGTTTTCTCTACCTTCAGTAAGATATTACTGAAGCTTTCTCTACCTTCTCTTCATCTTCGGCACGGGATTCTGACGACCACGCCTCCATGTATGTACTCGACCTTGTTCTTTTTCGTAGAATCATTTAGGTCGAAACGAAGACTAAAAAAGGCAGATTATTAGTTTAATCGATAAAATAAATATTAAAATAACGTTCGGCGACAATTCATCCACGACAATTCATCCTTACGACTTTCATGTAAAAATATATTCAAAAAAAATTTCAAGGTGTTTTTTTCGTAGATTTATTTTCAATATGATCTTCTACTTCAGTTGTGTGCAACATTCTCGCCCTACTTCAAATATGCAACTATACAACAACAATATGTTCCAAGCTGGTTAAAACACAACACGGTGGGAGTTGAAGCCTCTTACGACAATTCCGTCGGGCGCACTTCAATCCTTTTTTAAAAATAATCCGCGGGGTGGGGGCTCGTATACTCCCACGCACCCCTTCCTAGCTAAAACAGCTTTATTACTTTTTTAATTGCAAGCTATTTTTGGAAATACAAACGTTGCAAAAAATAGAAAATCTTAAAAATTGTGTTTTGTAGTGAAAATGGGGTTCACATAAGGTAGCCTTGTCGTCCGAATGAATTGTTGTGGATGAATTGTCGCATTCGGATGAATTGTCGTTTCCCCGGATAAATTGTCGCGTATTCGCCGCGGATGAATTGTCGGGGAATCTGCCCGTGTCCCATCGTCCTTCTGCCTCTGCTCCTATCTGATGCGGGAGTTACCTCCCGACTCGCCGCCGACACAAATGGGTCGTCCAGGCCAAGGTCGCCGCCGCACACCCATCGATCCTCACCGATTATGCTACACTTTACTCTCTCATTTCTTATTTCTGAAGATTACTCTGTTTTAAATAGAAAAAGAGAGAAAATGGTTCTCTGGGTCAAGGCCGCATTCCACTGTGACGTAGATTACAAAGTGTTCGCCGGTCGCGTTTCTTTCAGACGATACGAAGTAGACCTACCGCGGAGATTCCTGTTCAGAAGGGAATTAGCTAAACTGTGACTGAAGGGAACTAATCTGCACCTTCTGGTAGCAAGGAACACATGATTCTCAATGTATATAGGTATCTCTCTCTCTCTCTCTCTCTCTCTCTCTCTCTCTCTCTCTCCTCTCTCTCTTTGTCTCCTCTCTATCGGTATCTGTTTCTGCATCTGTGTACCTCATAAACACATACACTCCGAGTCGGATCCTTTCCAGAAGCCCTTTTTGCCCATGTATCTGTTGGTCCGTCCCATTTACAACATATTGATAGCACAAACGTAATTTTGCAAAGAATTCAATTTTCACCTCTTTTATTTCAACATGGTCCATTTCTTTTCTCAGAAAACAGATATTTCCATTCTCTTCTTTTGTCCAAAAAGTTTCGTCCAAAAAGTCTAGTGGGTGGTGCCAATTCCACTTCGCCAAGCAACAGTTTCTGCAGTTTGCCAAAACATTCTCTTCTCGTTCGCCCCTGGTTCCGCCCTGTCTGCCCTTCCCCTTCCTTCGCCACGTCATCCTTTTGCCCTTGACTCTTCCTTTTCTTCCCGGAAAGCGTGCAAAGTGCTTTACAGCCGCCCGTCGATTGATTCCATCCGCAGATCTCCGATGTCCATCACGTCGCTCGTTCTCTTCGTCGATTCCATTATAGCATCTGCAGTTGGAATATTCCTATTCTTCCAGCCGCATGTAGCCGCCAATTTCATTTTCGTAAGTTTTCACTACCTTCTTTCTTACGATTGGCGGTTTAGAACACAGCTACTGATGGAGTTCATTGGCATTTGGTCAGATGTGTTGGGGGTCAATTATTGGCTTCTGGATATGTCACTTGGAAGTTGAGGAAATCCACGTCCAATACGGCGTTTACCGTATGCCATCTTCTGAGGATAATGGTGAGTGATATAGAGGCCTTGTATGTGAGTGAGTGTGAATGCATGAGTGCGGGTGTGGCTGTGATGCGATCTGTTTGTATGTGCGTGAGTGTGATCGTGAATGGGAATGTGAACCAGTGAGTCTAAGTGTGCCTATAAGTGTGAGTGTGTGTATTCGTGACTGAGAAGAGAGACATTCTCTCAATTCACAGTTTGACTTCCATTACTATTTCAGCCTGCAATTATGGTGTTGCTGTTGGTCTTCCAGTGCCGTTCGATGACTCCCCACCTCATCAGTGCCAGCATCCTGGAGCTCATAAAGAACGTCTGCTTCTTCGGAATCGCCATCAACGCAATCCTCCTGGTTGCAGCCGGCTGGCCTGTTGGTGAGAATTCCATTTGGCTACTGTACTCTTTGTCTTCTAGGAACTGCTCTGGCAGAGGGAAACAAATGGGGCAACGCCCTGTATCAGTTGGATGCCCTGGCCTCCATTTGCATTGGAATCGCTTGGCTCGCCTTCCCCAACTGGCTCCTCCATCGACAGGTGAGATCAGCTCAGAAGAGTTGAGGCTTCTTCTTCAGGTCATCGTCACCCTTGACGAGTCCCACGAATTCGTAGCCCGAGTGATGGGAACCCTCTTCGTGGCCTCCTACTGCGTCTCCACTCACGCCCTCCACTGGCAAAGTGCCAGCGATCGAGGAGTAGCCATCGATGGACGCGTTGTGGTAAGAAATGGAGAAACTCCTGTATATTCTTGTTTCAGTGTTGTCTTTGCATCATTTCTGCCCAGGTCTGGTCTCAAATCGCCTACGGAGCGGATTGGAGCAGCGGCCATTGGGTGGGAATCACCCTGTTCTCCATCTGGACTGTGTCAGCCGTCATCTACCGAATGTGTCTGGCCTTCTTTGCGTCAAAGAAGCAGAAGAAGTTGTAGATTTTGGTCACTTATGTTTTGAAAAGTCATAAATCATTCTCCTTTCTCTCTCTCCCACTCTCTTTCTCTTCTTTCTATCTTGGCCGTATCGTCCTAAAGAAAACGTAGAAATTAACTTGTGCTCCATCTGGACTTTTGCCCTAATTGTTCTAATTGCTTATTCTAATTGCTAGAAATGAGGCCATTCAGACTCATTCTAATTTCTGGTAGAAATTCTAGAGCTCCCGTGATCCGCCAGCCTACGCCACGTCCCGTCATTTTCCCTATATAAGGCCCTCTCCCGATCATTCCCTTTCATTCTCTTCGCTCAACGATGACGTCTGCCTACTTCGGAGTCAACGGTTCTTCTGGTGGCGGTGCCCAATCGGCCTACTTCGGCGTCGGTGGAGGAGCTCCCAAGCCTGCTGGCCAGCCCCTCAACGCTGGAGGAGGCTCAGTCCCCGGCCAGTCCTGCTACTTTGGAGTCGGAGGAGCTGGCGGCGGTGGTGGAGCCCAATCCGCCTACTTTGTTGTTGGAGGAGCCCCTGCTGCTTTCCCTCCACTCTCCACCTATCTTCTTCTTTTTCAGCTGCCCCTGTGGCCGGCGGTGCCTCTACGATGACTGCCGTGGGTGCTCCTGCCGGTGGCCGTTCCACCATGACCGCTGTCGGCGGTGCTCCTGGAGGGGCCTCTACGATGACGGCCGTTGGAGCGCCGATGGGCGCCTCGATCATGACTGCCGTCGGAGCCCCCGCTGGTGGTGCCTCTACCATGACCGCCGTGGGTGCTGCGCCCGGAGGCCGTTCGACGATGACCGCCGTGGGAGGAGCTCCTGGAGGAGCCTCCACCATGACCGCCGTTGGCGCCCCGATGGGCGCTTCCACGATGACTGCTGTTGGAGCCCCTGCCGGCGGTGCCTCCACCATGACTGCCGTGGGTGCCCCCATGGGCGGTGGTGCCTCTACGATGACGGCCGTTGGAGCTCCGATGGGAGGTAGGAGACCACGGCTTCAGAAGACTGCCTTTTTCAGCCTCTACCATGACTGCTGTCGGAGCCCCCGCTGGTGGAGCTTCTACTATGACCGCCGTGGGCGCTGCGCCCGGAGGCCGTTCGACCATGACTGCCGTGGGTGGTGCCCCTGGAGGAGCGTCCACGATGACCGCTGTTGGCGCCCCCATGGGTGCTTCTACCATGACGGCCGTTGGAGCCCCGATGGGTAGAGGAGCGTCTACCATGACGGCTGTTGGTGCTCCCATGGGAGGTTGGCTGTCGTCGTAACTTCTGAATCATCCCGTTCTTCAGCTTCTACCATGACTGCTGTCGGTGCCCCGATGGGCGCTTCCACCATGACCGCCGTTGGCGCTGCGCCCGGAGGCCGTTCGACCATGACTGCCGTGGGTGGTGCCCCTGGAGGAGCGTCCACGATGACCGCTGTTGGCGCCCCCATGGGTGCTTCTACCATGACGGCCGTTGGCGCCCCTGCTGCCGGTGGTGCTTCCACGATGACCGCCGTCGGAGCCCCCCTCGGTGGAGCCTCGACTATGACTGCCGTTGGAGCCGCTCCCGGTGGCCGTTCCACCATGACCGCCGTCGGCGGAGCCCCCGGAGGAGCCTCTACCATGACTGCCGTCGGTGGCGCTGCTGGAGGACCCATCCCAGCCGGAGCCCCCGGTAACCTCTTCTCTCAATCACTTCTAAAATCTATTTTCAGTGCCCGTTGCTCCCAGCGGGGGTGGTGGCGGTGGAGCCACTTCTGCCTACTTCGGCGTCGGTGCTGGAGGCGGTGGCGGTGCTACTTCGTGCTACTTCGGAGCCCCTGGAGGCGGAACTGCCGGAGGAGTGCCCAAGGCCGCTGCTCCTGCTGGAATTCCCGGCCAGTCTACCTACATGGCCGTCGGAGGAGGTGCTGGAGGCGCTGGGGGAGCCACGTCTGCCTACTTCGCCCCTAAGTAGACAACTCATAAAGACATGGCATAAAAATGTGTCACGATTTCATGGTCCTCCGATTTTCCTTCATCTTGTGTTCTATTATGAAGAAATCTTTTTTCGTTATAAAAACAAAAATACCCTATTCCCGACTGTAAAGTTTTGCATTTGGTTCAGTCTGAAGAAAGTTACAGTAACCCGATTTCATCTATTGTACTCTAACTGCTTATCTGCATCTTGGTTGCCTCATAAAATCTAGATTGAACTTTTCAAAAAGAAAGTAACTAATGAAGGGCGTTTACGCATTTTATTTTCAGCTGTTCTTAATCAAAAAGTAAAAGAAAACGACATTCAGACCAAATACCGAAAGTCACGGGTTGTCTGTCGCTGAACTTCAATTGCACTCTCCAGGCCAATGGAACTTGGAAATAATAAGTTTTTCATAATTCTTCAGCAATGAGTTAACAATTATGACTAATCTAGCAGATGTTGTTTAAAAAGGAGTTATAAAACCAATTTCATACTCATAGGAGGTTTTTCGCACCGCTGCTTCCGCCTATTCAGCTGAGGTTCTCATTTTTCGTTACTTTGACATTTATGAAACCAGCCAGAGTACAAAACCTTTATTTTTCGATCCGCAATTAGTCCCCTTCATTCCTTGTTTATATTCCAATTCTTTAGCCCCTCCTCCGCCAGTGGCAGTTGTTTTCCCACACTTCTTTTTATTTTCTGCCTTGAAAACAAATTTTAATAGTAACTAATTGCCCACCCACAGATCACTTTGAATTTGGCATCGTTAAGTTGTATGGAATGCTTAGAGTGGACTTTTAAAGGTCTAGCAGGACAAGAAGCTTCTTAAGAAGGATCAGGAAGACGCTTCTTGTGCTGTCTCTTCCCTGCGTGGGTGTTCCTCCGAATGTACCGTGATTCTGGAAGGCTAAGTGGGTTCGTCGGGAGCTCTGGGCGGGGCTCCGGTGCTCTCATCGCGCATTCCGCCATCTCTCACCCGACATGCACAACTCCTCGGCCAATTTGTTTCAGTCGTCATCGGATGAAGCACCAGGTTCAGTCCCCTTCCCAAGCACCGCGTGCACTTGTCAGTTTTGAACTTGACCAATCGAGGCATCGTTTGTCCTGGCTTCTATGAAGATAAAGACATGGAATGGGCATCTAACCCTCAAGCAATGTCAAATAATTCGTACTTTTAGTCCACCAAAGGGCCAGAGAGTGCAAAAACTGATTTTGAATAAGTTATGACTGAAATGCTTCACTTTAGGTCACAAAGACTGTTCCCCAGACCCAAAGTATGTGACAGTGTGAGTCTAATCCAAGCATGGCTCAGGAGCCCGGGCCGGCCCACTCTCCAAATCATCTCGGACCGATCGGCCATTCTTTTTAACGCTTCCTGCCGTTTAACCTTTTTACTCCGCCCTGCGTGCGTGAGTGAGTGAAGGAGTGATGGTCTTCAAATTCTGATCGAAGAAGGACCCCACCTTTCCTTCACTTGGCTTCCAAACAGAGGCAAAGGGGCATACGTTTTGAACTCTGGAAAACAGTTTCTTTGTCCAGGCAGTTTGTTGTCAATTAGAGAAAAGGCTAGAAAGTAATTCAATCAACCTTTCGATTGGAAAACACCTAGACCTTCATCATGTTTTTGTACTCAAAGGCTGAACATTGGAGGATTAAAGGGAAAACGCATTTTACTTCCAGAAAGGATTATGGGGTCACACGCAAACACGAACACACACACATATGATAACACATGCACATACACAGTCATAGACATATAAACAAGCACAGATTCACATTCACATGCATATGCACACACACTCTCTCTCTCTCACACACACACACACACACACACACACACACACACACACACACACACACACACACACACACACACACACCCACACACACACACACTTTAACAAATACACACAAAACATCTCCCTTTTGGGACTTCACAGGTTCTTCTACATGAGAAGGAAACATTCGGGCTTCGAATACCAGAAGCTGGCTGCAGCTTTTTCCGTGCCTTCGTTTGTATTCCGCCGAGTGACTCTCCTAATTGTTGATCAGCCGCTATTAATCTCCAAAGAACATGTAATTACCCCGCCACCTGTCCTTATCTCATTTTCAGCCCCGGAGGCCCCGTGAAACTAAGTTATTCGCCCTTTGATTGCAACACTGTCTGTCCCTCCTCCTTCTCCCTTCCCTGCTGATCTCCCTGCCAATGTTTTCGTCGCTTTGCCCATCATCAATTAATAGCGCATTCAGGCTTCTCGGTAAATACGCCGAAAGCTCAAAAGGCGACGCCCGGTCGACACAAAAACGACAGCAAAACATGTGACACGCCGGGTGGAAACGTCGTTTGGCGGGGCCGAATTCGGTTTGGAAACGAAAACTTTGTAGGGAAACGGGAACAGCAGGGGAACAGGGCTTCCGGCTGACGACAGCCACGGTTTATTCTATTAGACAGGTCTTCTGCCCTCAGTTTGTGTGGAACTATTCCATCTCGTGGCTGTTCCTCTCCTTTGGAGCTGACTAAGATTGTTTTCTCAATCTCTTGACTACAATTCCGACACACGCGACCTCAGTCACGGAAAGGGCTTGAGGAGACCTCTTTGGTTGCCACAATCGTCAGTTGTTGTCCTCTCTGTTCCTAAGCAACTTCTCCCACTGAAAGGTATCGCCCCCGCTTTGTGACGTCCCTGCGCGAGTTGGCATCCCACTTGACAACACACACCCCCGTGGGAACACGTAGGATTACTAGTAGGATTGCTTCATTATGAAGCTCCCCCGCTCTCTCGCTCACTCACTCATTCACTCAATCACTCATTCTCCCTCTCTCCACCTGTCCCTCCCTCCTTCTCTTCTTCCTCTCCCTTGTTCTCTCCCTTGTTCTCTCTCTGTCTCCCTCTCCACCCTCTCCTTCCAGATGCTGTCTCGAATCGTGGTCCTCGCGGCTCTGCTCGTCGTCAGTCTGTCCTCCCTGGTCCTGTCACAGCCCGACCGTTCAGTCGTAAGTCACTTCCGCCTCCTCCTCTAATTCCCCCTTTTCGCAATAAACGCATTCGACCGGGTGCAAATTCATTTCTCCGGCCACAACTTTTCGTTAATTTCAGGCGAGACTCCTCGCCGAGAGGGAGCGAATTCCCCTTTACGACGTCTACAGGTTTTTAGAAACTCACTCGGTTGGTTATTGCCTCAGAAACATTCTAACCGTGAGAGCCTAGGGTCCACAGAAGAGGAACAACGCAGAGGTGGTTAATCACATTCTGAAGAACTTTGGGACATTGGACCGCCTGGGAGACGTCGGAAAGTAGAGAAAGCAGCCCTTCTTCCCTAGTGACAGCTCTTGGTACAAAAGGACGATAATGAATGTTTGGCCGCCGTTTCCGAGATGTTTTCCCTCCATACTAATTCTTCCAAATGTAGCCTCAGTTGACCAAGCGAAATGGGAGAAGAGGGGGTTTTAGACGACGTTTTTGACTATAAAGTGAAAGAGTTTATTCTTTTCTGAAATTGAAAATGAAAACTTATTTGTATTTAAATATCATATATGCTTGCTATCTCGCCGCAATAGTTTCTACTCGATAAATGACAGTCCCACCCTTTTAGCGTTGTGCCCCGGTGGCCGAGCGGTCAAAGACATACGACTTATGATCGTACGGAGTAAAATCCTTCGTGGGTTCGAATCCCTCCCGAGGCAAACTCTTTTTCCTAACTTATTTTACAATATTTTTCAGTTTAAAGTGATTTCTAGAGATATCTAGTATATTTGCAATATTTTCTAAGCGTTTTTGACTTTTAAAAACGCTCTGTTGTTATACAAATTGCACATTTTAGGCGTATTGTTTCTAATTTCAAAAGACGAAGTTAATTTAGTATTTATAACTTAGATAACCACTTTTAAGCAAAACAAAACATTTTGCCTCGGGCGGGATTCGAACCCGCGAAGGATGTTACTCCGTACGATCATAAGTCGTATGCCTTTGACCGCTCGGCCACTGGGGCACAGCGCTGAATAGGTGGGACTGCCATTTATCGAGTGGATTGGGGGCAATTTCAATGGAAATTCCTGTTTAAAAGATAAAATAAGTATTTCATCTTAGTTTCTTCAACAAATGAGGGGATTTAATTGGCCGTATGGCTCACTCTCCCTGCTCAACCATCCGTCTTTAACAACTGCATAGTTATGACCTCATAGATGCTTCTTTGATATTCCAATATCTTCTGCCAAATGACACGGAATAACTGCCTTGCGTGCAAATCCACAAAATGTCCTTCGCTCCAATTAATGTTGTTTATTTTCGTTGTTCATCCACCCGGATGAGCAATAAGAATGCCAGCTGACGCATGTATAGTTGTGATTCAGGAGGGATTCTAAAACGGGAGGAAGGTGTCAATGGAGAAGCGTAAATAGGGATTGTAGTGACGGACTTGCAGTCATGCGTACAGAAGGATTTGGAGCGTACGATTTCAAATCGGAGAAATGAGAGGGAGAAGAGAAATCGAGAGTCACCTGGCCTCAGCAGACACCCGTGGACCAGTTGATTCCCCTGATTCGCCAGAAGATTTCCACCGATTTCCCAGCCACTGGCCATGTTTCTGATGACTACCTCTCCCAGGTAGAATCCTCTTTCCGACTTAAACCAGATTACTTCAGGTGATAGACTTCCTGAAGACACACGAGGAACGGTTCGCCTATCTGTCGGAGTTGACGAAGGGGGCATTCAGTTGGTTCTTCAGCGAAGCCACGTCTCCAGAGAAGATCAGAGAGCACTTCGACAGCCAGCTGGCACAAAGGGTTCTGGAGGAGATGGCCAATAGAGGTACTTCATTTTGACTGCCATCTTTCAGAAAACATCGTTTCTTTAGATTCCTGGTCGCCGGAAGTGACAAAAGCGGTGGCGTCTTCTGCCGGCCTCCCCTACCCAAAGTTCATGCAGCTGCTGCGTTTCGCCCTGATCGACAGCAAAAGCGGACCGCCCATGCAGGAACTCATCTCCTTCTTTGGAGTGGCAGAATGCAAATTCAGGGCGGAGAAGATGGCCGCCTTCCTAATTGAATAACCATTTGTTATTAAATATCTCGATAAATCTGAATTTATAGACTTCTGGTGTTTGCTTGAAATCAGAGAAATCAGGTAGCTTGAATACAGCGAGTGACTCTTCAAATACACCCATTTCTGAGAATACACCTTGATTCGGCAGTTTTCTGCATTTTGGGAAAGAAGGCAATCCATTGCATCATTTGTAATGTGCATTACAAATATGCTATTAGTCAGTTTCAGTTTCCCCGTCGAATTGGCTTCGTCCGTTTAACTAGGCCACTCAGCCCCTGCGTCTAAATCAACGAAAAAGTGGAACCCAGGAGGAAACTTTTATATACACAAACAAGAATAAGAGATCAGTGGATCCTCTTCAGCTGGTTGCGCAGTTCGATGATCTTCTCGCGGTCGTTCGGCGGCAGCATGGCTATCTCCTCGTCGGAGAGCTTCATCACCTGCACCAGAAGACTCGCGTTCTGCTCATCTTCCGCCGACATTGCCTAAATTCAGAGTTGAATGAAAGGAAGGGCGAGGGAGAGACCTGTTGCTGCGGCGGCTGCTGCTGGGGAGCTGGCGGATGGTGGTATCCTGGCATGGAGGCCGGTGGCTGGAGAGAGGGCGCCGACGACGGAGGCATCCTCATGCCACCCGGCTGGTTAGGATGAGGGAACTGACCGGGAACTGGCACTGAATGAAATTTGTCTACAGGGTGGAACAAGAAAACGAACGGTTCTGCTGCGGGAATGCCTGGTGGAAGGGCTGGGTCTGGGAAGGAGTATCCGAATGGAGCATGGCTATGGCTATCTGAGGATCGATCATCCGCATCACAACCTCTGCCTAAACCACTTTTAGCTATGCACTATTCAAGGAAACCTGAAGGAGGGCGTAGCAGAGCTGAGGATTCGTCTGCAGCATCAGGTTGGCCTCGGTGGGGTTCGAGCGGAGAACTTCCTTCATCTGCTTCATCAACTCGAACATCCTCTCCGGAGGCAGGGAGGCCACTGTGCGGGCGATCGCTTCGGGAGCCTTGCCCTCTTCGGGTTCTGGGCCGTAGGGACTCTCCTCCACTTGTTGCTGGGCACCCAGGGCCGCCTGAAACAACGAAAGTTGGTAAATAATAAGGGGATAAACCTGAAGTTGGGCGATTTCATCGGCGCTCCGGTCACCGCCAGCAGCACTGTCGACTCGGAGAGCTCGGCCGTTGAGGTCATATCTGGAAACGTCAGCTTTCCTTTGGATTCTTTTATTCGTGGTTTTAAGAAGAACAAAGGAATAACACGCAAGTTGCCCTGTGTCCCATTGAAAAGGCGGTTAAAATGGAGCCAGTCGCCTGTCTGGCACGACTTCTTCCGTGCAACATTCACATTACCAAGGCACAAGGTGGGGGCCATGACTTTTTGCTTGAGAATTCCACTTTCTGGCAACTAAGGGATGCTGATTCCGCGTCTGTCTTCTGAATCCGGCTCACCCGTTCAAATTCCTGATAGCCAATTCGGCCGTCTGCACATCGGGAAACTCAATGAACCCGTATCCCTTCGGCTTTCCAGTGTCACGATCGAAGACCATTTTGATGGACATCACGGGGCCGACCTGAATACGACAGGTAATGTAGGGTTACTGTAGCTCACATACCTTTGAGAATATCTGACGGATCGTGTCTTCAGGCACTTCGTACGATATGTTTCCAACTGAAAAGTAGGCATTTCAACTTCAACATGCTTCCGGACGCGGCAAACACGCCAAAGTTTTTGCCACCGAAAACATGAGACAACGGGCCGGGCCGAGGACTTACCGAAGACGGACCGTTGGGAGCGGTCGGCTACGGGAGCCCCCGGCTGCTTTGCGAAATTCATCCCCTTAAACATAATTAGATGATCAATTGCAGCAAAAGTAGAAGTATATCACGAATTCGCAGTGATTCAAAAAGAAAAGAAATGGAAGGAATGATTTATTGAGATCCCTAATGCATTCGCTTGAGCTGCCTCCTCAGATCGATGACCTTCTCCCGGTCGGCCGCCGGCAACATGGCGATCTGCTCCGGAGAGAGCTCCATAACCCGTCGCAACAGCTGGTCATCTTCCTCTGGCATCTGCGGCTTCTGAATAACCTGTTTTATAGAAGGTTCCAGCGAAGGATTACCTGTTTCGGAGGGGGCATCGCCGGTTGGCGGAATCCACTGGGAGGCGGCATGTTCATCGAAGGAGAAGGCATGTTCATCTGGGGCGGAGGCATGTTCATCTGAGGAGGAGGCCCCCTCATCTGAGGAACGGCCGGCTGGGCGAACTGAGGAATAGCTGAAACGAAATGTTGAACGGTAACATTCTGATAGCAAACCTGGCGGTGGCTTTGTGAAATTCGATGTTGGAAGGGGAGCCTCGCGCTGGAGCATGGCCAGCGCCACCTGGGGATCCACAATTCGCATGACCACCTGCGCCTAAAGAAACTATAGTCCAAGGATATTCTTATAAGAAATTACCTGCAGCAGGGCGTAGGCCAGCTGGGGATTAGTGAGCAGCATGTGTTTGGCCTCGTTTGGGTTAGAACGCATCACCTAGACAATTTAGAATTCGAGAAGAACCAAGGAATTACCTCTTTCATCTGTTTCATGAGTTCGAACATCTTCTCCGGAGGCAGGGAATCCACGGAACGGGATATCGACTCCGAGTCCGTGTCAGGAACGGCGCTCTTCGAACTTCCCTGCATTTGCTCGACCGGAGTACTCATAAGCTGAAATACAAACTTTAACCTAGTTTTAATTTAATAACACCAAAAATAAAAATAAATCAATGAAATAACCGTTAAAAAGCAAATAACTGAAAGAATTTCAAGCATACGAAAATGCCGCATGGTATAAAATGGATCAAGGAAAGAATCGTTGCAGGACCCAACGTTGAAAACATTTTGAAGATAAAGGAATTCCCTCGAGAAAAAAGTAATTTGAATACCGCTAAAATACAAATAAATTTGATTAACGGTACGTTATCTACAAAATAACGTTAATTGACGTAAAACACGTTGAAATGGAGTGAAACACAATGGCTGGGCTCATTTTCCCTTTTCCTGTGATGGCGAGCAGTCGACCGACCAACGGACCCGATGGGTTTGCCAAGGGTTAGTTTCTCCTTTCCATGTCTTAAACTTATAAATTTAGCCCTCAAAAACAAAATGAACAAAATGGCGCTGCGAAATGGAATGAAGAACTACCACAGGAACAAGAAGGAAGACGCGGAGGCCCAGAAGTTGTTCGAGTACGTCTGGGTTACTGTAGTTTGATGTCTCTTTCCAGAGGTGGCAGTCAGAAGTTCTACGAAAAGAAGAACATCCCAAAAGTCAGCGAGGAGTTCGGGACGAAGACGGTCTTCGAGGTGATAAAGGGCGATGTGAAGCCGGCGGTTGTCCTGGAGAAGGAGTTCAAGTTGCAGTGGAAGGAGGGGGTATGCATGGAGGGGTACTGTAGAAACTGGGCGTTTTTAGTGTAAACCGGAGAATGAGGAAGGCAGTGAGAGTGCCTTCGAAGGAGTGGCCCCGGATGCCCTGTCGAAGAACAAGGACTTTCTAATTGCATCCAGGGTAGGCCATTCTCAGATGAGAGATGGAAAGAGAGGTTCAGTTTATGATGGAGATCCGGCAGCACAACATGATGGAGGACGTGCTGGGCTACGAGGGAAACAACACGATGAGAAGATTCTTCGAAGACGGAATGGAGAAGCCCACCCAGCAGATCCTGGACCTCCTCCAAAAGGCCATTGAACACGTGTACAATCGGATCGTCTTCTACAACGACGACTATAATATGATCGTGGATGCGGAGATGAGGACGTTCCTCGTGGACAAGGACAGGGCCAAGCTCATCCTCCTGGACGTCATGATGATGGTTCCCGACTTTATCCCTCTCAACTGGGGAGGAAAGGCCGTCGGAATGATGCTCTGCGGTGAGGAATGGGTCTGGGACAGGACGGGGCAAAAACTGGAAAGCCAGGGAATTCAATCCAGTTTCAAGCGGCCTATGGTTCCCAAAAACGCTACCCGCAAGCACCTGTGGAATATATAGGTTTCAGATGACCCCGAGGCCATCAACCACGTCATGGCCAATGTGAACACCAAGAAGGCAGCCGGAGCAACGGTGCTGGCCCCTTACGAAACGGCCTTGGTTCAGGCAGTTCCTGAGGTGAAGATGACCTCCTGCTTTGATGATTGGGAATTCAGGCCAAGGGAGAGAAACAGGAGGAGACGAAGAAGGACGAAGAGAAGAAGAAGCCGAAGGAAGAGGAAAAAAGAAGGAAGAGGAGAAGAAGAAGGAGGAGGAGGGCAAGAAGGAGGGAGAGAAGGAGAAGAAGGAAGAGAAGAAGGAGGAAGCGAAGGCCGAGGAGAAGAAGGAGGAGAAGGAGGAAGACAAGAAGAAGGAAGAGGAGGGGAAGAAGAAGAGGAAGAGGAAGACGGGGGACAAGACGAGGGAGGAGGAGCGGACGAAGGAGGACGAGAAGACGAGGGATGAGGACAGGAAGGAGGAGAAGAGGGAGAGGAAGAAGGGCAAGGAGGAGAAAAAGGAGGAGAGGAAGGACGCCAAGAGCAAGCCGGACAAGGAGAAGGACAAGGTGGGGTAGACGAGGATCAAGAAAGGTTGTTCAGGACAAGGCTAACAAGACGACCAGCGACATTGTGGTGACGAAGGGGAAGAAACAGGAGGTGAAGGAGAAGAAGTCCGACGACGCCAAGTCTCCCGACAGGGCTATCCCGAAGGTCCACTTTCCCATCGTTCCTCATCATGCAGTATTCAGAAGGACAAGGAGAACTTGGCCAAGTCACCGGACAAGACCGTCACGCCGAAGAAGGACAAGAAGCCGGTTAAGAAGTCGGGAGACACCAAGTCTGGAGACAAGCCCAGGTCCCCCGCCAAGGTATTTTGGTTACATTCAAAGAAAGGACAGTATTTCAGGCCAAGAAGACGCCGGAGAGCAAGAACCGCCGAAGGCCCAAGGCCTAGAGGGATCAGAAGCAAATTCACAAACAAATTGAATGAAGAATTTGCTCTACATCATAAAGCATTCGACCTCATTTGCTTCTTTCTTGATTTCTGTCTGTTGTTATTGCTATTGTATACTTTGAGCGAATGTGTAACTAGAATCTTCGTTTGGCTATTGATCACATGCCTTTACGGAATTGTCGAAAGCTAAGAAGGTGGCAGTTTGCCTGCCGTTTACGCGCGTCATTTGTGTAACACCGTCGGTTTTTAACCCGAGTCGATTGTAAATGTCCCCTTTCGGTCGCCGTTCCAATTGTTTTTGTTCTCTGCGAACCGTCCGTTGTCAGAAAATCGATCGATATTTCAGTCCATTCCATATGATCCTCCGTCGTCTGTGCCCCTTCGGCCCCTCCTCCTCCCTCCGCCTCCACAGCGTGGTAGGACCCATTCCCCTGTCTTTACTTTGTCTTTTTCGGATGTCCGTGTCCGATTCGCCCCCAGTCCGACGGGAGATCTCCATCTGGGGAGTCTCCGCACGGCACTCTACAACTACCTCTTTGCCCGCAAACACAAGGGCAGTTTCATTCTGCGGATAGAAGATACCGACCAGACCAGGAAAGTGCCCGGCAGTTTCGATCAGGTAAGCTGTTGTGGGTGTAAAACTGGGTGTAAAACTGGGTTGTTTTGAAATGGGTGTAAAACTGGGTTGTTTTGTAGATTCACAGGATTTTGGAGCAGTACGGCCTGAATGTGGACGAAGGGCCTCGCGTGGGTGGACGCCACGGACCCTACGAGCAGTCACAGCGATTGCACTTGTACAAGGATCAGGCGGAACGCCTTATCTCCTCAGGACACGCTTATCGCTGCTTCTGCTCCGAACAGGTGCCTCTTTTTATTCAGAAATATCACTTTTGCTATCGATAACAACAGTGAAAGTGGGTGTTCGTTCCAGAAAAAGCAAAGCCGATTTTTCAATTTTTAAAGAGATGGCTCCCTAAGAATTTCAATTTGAATTATTTTTATTGTGCGCGTATGTTTCAAGTTCACAAAGAATTCAACAAGACTTGCACATGAACGAGTCAGTCGGTTGGATAGGGTCTTCTTAATTCTTTATTTTCAGCGCCTGGACATCCTGCGGAAAAATGCGGCCCGTAACAACGCCATTCCCAAGTACGACAGGAAGTGTCGCTCCATTTCCAAGGAAGAATCGGAGCAGCGGGTTCGAAACGGCGAGGCTCACGTGATTCGCTTCAAAATGGACAAAAGCGAGGTCTCCTTCGAGGTAGGAATTCCTGAAAGATCTGGAAATGGTTTTGATTTTTGGACGAGGTATTCGGGCCGATCAGCCAGGTCCTCGACGAGAGCGACATGATCATTCTGAAGTCGGACGGATTCCCCACCTACCACCTGGCCAACGTCGTCGATGACAGGTCAAACCAGATGGCTGGTTTAAATAACCCCCTTTTCAGGGAAATGAAGATTTCCCATGTGATAAGAGGGATGGAATGGCTGAGTAGCACGGGAAAACACGTGTCCCTCTACAAGTGGGTTCTTTTTCTCTCTCTTTACCTTTATTTTGTTCCAGGGCCTTCGACACGAGCCCTCCGAAATGGGTGCATCTGCCGTTGATCACGAGAGACGGGAAAAAGAAGTTGTCGAAGAGGGACAAGGACGCCTTTGTGGACTATTATTCCAACGAACTGGGGGCTCTGCCCATCGCAGTACTCAATCTGATGGTAATTAGGGAGAGAGAAAGGGAAATGAAGGCTTTTAGATTAGGAACGGAAGCGGAATCTCCGGTTTTGACAGCGGAAGACTCTACTCGAAGGAGGAGATGGTGGAGAACTTTGACTTGAACTGCATGGGAAAACGGAACCTACAGGTGGGTTTCTGAAACCTTTGAAATGAAGTGTTAAATCATCTATAAATAAAAAAGAAGTTGGTTTCAGTTGGATGAGGACGTGCTGCGGAGACTCAGTCGCCTGGCCTTCCAGCAGACGCCCGTGGACCAGTTGATTCCCCTGATTCGCCAGAAGATTTCCACCGATTTCCCAGCCACTGGCCATGTTTCTTATGCCTACCTCTCCCAGGTAGAATCCCCTTTCCGACTTAAACCAGATTACTTCAGGTGATAGACTTCCTGAAGACACACGAGGAACGGTTCGCCTATCTGTCGGAGCTCACAAAGGGGGCCTTCAGTTGGTTCTTCAACGAAGCCACGTCTCCAGAGAAGATCAGAGAGCACTTCGACAGCCAGCTGGCACAAAAGGTTCTGGAGGAGATGGCCAATAGAGGTACTTCATTTGGACTGCCATATTACAGAAAACCATTTCTTTAGATTCCTGGTCGCCGGTAGTGACAAAAGCGGTGGCGTCTTCTGCCGGCCTCCCCTACCCAAAGTTCATGCAGCTGCTGCGTTTCGCCCTGATCGACAGCAAAAGCGGACCGCCCATGCAGGAACTCATCTCCTTCTTTGGAGTGGCAGAATGCAAAACCAGGACTGGGAAGATGGCCGCCTTCCTCAGAGATTAATCCACTTTTATTCTATTGTTATTATTGTTATTAGGAATTGTTTTGTTAAATCTCGAATTAATCGTGTTCTGCGACCGGCGGGGTGTGATTTTCCCACGCTATCTTCTCCCATTTCTCTCTTTTGTTTCAATTTCGATCGATCCAGGCAGGCACTTTATGCAACGACTCAGTCCACGCTAATCAAGAATCCTCCCTCCCTCTCTTCAGAAGCCATGCCTTCCCCCGTGAGGATATTCGCCCTTCTGCTGGCCCTTACCGTAACCAATGCGGAGATCAACAAAGTCGCTCTCAAGTAAGACAGTCCTTTAATAAAGGAATACCGTAATCCTAGGGAGAAGGCTTACAATTTGTTTATGTATGGCTACCGGTCATACATGTACTACGCCTATCCGGCCGATGAGCTGATGCCTCTGTCGTGTAAGGGCCGATTCAGGGGTGTAACCCCCAGCAGAGGCGATGTGGACGACTCACTTGGAAAGTAAGTTTTTTTCTAATTTAATTTGATTTTTTATTTACTTAAAATACAATTTTTAGTTTCTCACTTACACTGGTCGACACTTTGGATACTCTGGTCGTCGTAGGAGCCCTCGACGAGTTCGAACACGCAGTCAAACTGGTCGTAGACAATGTGAGTTAGGCCTTTTGAAGGCAAAATACGAGTCAGTTGTCTGGCATGCGTCTTTCGTTTTCCAAAAGTTATACAACCTGCCAGTGTTCTGGCACGATTTGTTTTGCAAGTTTAGCAAAGTATCTCTTTTTCAGGTTCGATTCGATAGTGACTTGGTAGTGTCTGTTTTCGAGACCAACATCCGAATGCTTGGAGGTCTTCTCTCAGGTAATTCCTGTCATTTTCCTTCTAAATCCACCTCCTTTAGGCCATTTAATGGCTGAATTGGTGAAATCCCGCGAACCGGGGCGTCTCCAGTGGTACAACGACCGCCAGCTGCTGAAGATGGCCGTCCTCATTGGGGACAAGCTGCTGCCCGCCTTTAACACCACTTCCGGCATTCCCTACAGTAGGGTGAGTATTGGCAGTCCTTTAAATGGAGACAGTCCTTTAATGTATTTTTGAATTCGATGGTTTCAGATAAATCTGCGCCACGGGATGATGGAATACCTGAAACGACAGAAGGACACATGCACTGCCTGCGGAGGAACGATGCTCCTCGAGATGGCCGCCCTTTCCCGTCTTTCCGGCAACCCGATCTACGAAGAAAAGGTGCTGTCCTAATATGCATATTCCTTTATATTTGTGCTTTAGGCAAGAAAGGCGATGGACTTCCTGTGGAGCCAGAGACACCGCTCATCCGACCTCATGGGTACGGTATTGAACGTTCATTCGGGAGACTGGGTCAGGAGAGGTAGGCAATATGCAAGGAAGAGGCTAATTTCCTTATAGAAAGTGGGATTGGAGCAGGAATCGACTCCTATTACGAATACTGCCTCAAGTCTTACATTCTACTCGGCGACCGCAGCTATCTCGAACGATTCAACAAGGTAAATCACCCTTCTTTCCAAAAGGAACGGCCGCTTTCTGCGTTTTCTGGTGACCTCAGCCTTGCTTACTGTATTTCAGCACTACGACGCAGTGATGCGTTACGTGAACAAGGGCCCTCTCTTCATAGACGTCCATATGCACCGTCCTACTGTGGCCACCCGCTCCTTCATGGACGCCCTCCTCGCGTTCTGGCCAGGTCTCCAGGTCCTGAAGGGAGACGTCCCGCAGGCCATCGAAATGCACGAAATGCTCTTCCAAGTGGTCAAGGTAGACTGAATCAGAGGCTGAATGCAAATGGCTCTTTCCAGAAGCACAAGTTCCTGCCGGAAGCCTTCACCCACGACTTCCAAGTGCATTGGGGAGAGCACCCGCTGAGGCCGGAGTTCATCGAAAGCACCTATTTCCTCTACAGAGCCACGAGGGATGAGCACTACCTGGAGGTCGCAGAACAGGTTGGAAAGGATTCTTTAAGTGCCTGGGCCAGCAGCCTTTTGTTGCTAAAAAGCGGTTCTTCTCTGTGTTATCCTCTAAATTCTAATTTGCAGGTGATGGACAGCATCGAGAAGTACGTAAAGGTTCCGTGTGGCTTCGCAGCCGTCAAAGACGTCAGGATCATGTCCCACGAAGACCGGTAATTCCGCCCAAAACAAAACTACAGTACCCCTTCAGAATGGATTCCTTCGTTCTTTCCGAGACCTTCAAGTACCTCTACATGATATTCGCCGAGCCGGGAGATCTCCTCTTCGATCCGGACAACTACGTCCTCACCACAGAGGCCCACTTCCTCCCGCTCTCCATCGGGTCTCACGACGATTCTGTAACTTTCCTTTAAAACTGCAACTAGTCCTTTAAAGAGCCTGCCACGACGCGTCTTCATCCATCCGGAAGATGCCACTGACGCCGTGTACATCTCAGCCAACCCAGTGGCTCCGGACGCGGTTCCCACCCTTCCCGCCGAGGCCCATCGCATCAGGACGAGGACCCGCAACGTTTTGGAGGATCTTCTGGATCTGCAGAACCAGGCTTCCAAGGAACAGTGCGCCAGACCGTTCGTTTTCCTTTGTTCGATGCTAATTCTGGTTTTAAGGTCTGAACGCCTGCGTGCCTGGGCCTTCTCCGCTTCGAATGCAGAGCACATCCAGCAGCTGAGGCAGATGGGCATCGAAATCACTTTCCAGGAGGACGGGAGGATGATGCTCACGCACAACCCGGCCACGGTAGGCATTTTTGAGGCATTCTGCTTGGGGTTCTTAGGGAAAATGGATAAATTGAGTTATTGAACGGTCAAAAACTAAATAGAAACCCGTTGGCAAAGGTAGCTCAAGGCGGGCAAAATTTTCGGAGGTCGGTCCGGCCCTCAGCTACCCTTGTCCGTTAGTATATCGCTGGGGTACGGTAGCCGAAAGGCAGAAAGTACCGTTACCTACAACTGAGACTTTGGAAATGTTTAGTTTTACAAGCAATCTTGCCTTCATTGGGCTACAATTTATGTTTTATCTCACTGAAACTCCTCTCTGCCTCATTTTTACTAAAACACGCGGTATCGATTGATTTTCTGGAAGTATTCCTTGAATTCCCCGCCGCGAACACCCATTTTGGTACAAAATATCACTCGTATCCTTTTTCCTGTTAAAATCATTAGTACTGAATGAGCCACTGTTTGACACAATCTGGTCTCAATTGAAACTGGCTCCCCAGTTTAGCATATATCACCCCAAAAAGTAATCTTTGTTGAATTTCCAGCAAGTAGCACCTCCCATGACTGTTTCGAACCGAACATGTCAAACATTAGGATGAGCTGGCAACGAGCTCATGTAAAATGGAGAATTATGATTATTGGACTTGTGCACGAGAAAAGCAGTTTTTTAAAACACTATTTTTATATCTTCCCTCAATCATACTCTGCCAGATGACTGTCAATAACCACTTTTCGTTGCAACATGCTAAAATTCTTCAAGACTGTTAGATTCTGATGGCGTGACTCCGGTAGTTCTATAGAAATCTCCCCAACACAATATACCCCGTAAACCTTAAACCTTTCTCTTTCGGGCTTCTCTCTCGCTTGAAATGCTGTATTTTAGGGAGAGGTGGTGCGCTGTGCGATGGATGTTGATGCGGCGGCTGCTGCGATGCATCCCTTTTCCCTGAATTCCTCCCCCTCCTACCTCAACCAGACGTTTAACCTCCTCTCCTTTGTCATTCTCATCTGGACTATTTTTATGGCTAGCGCCGTACTCTTGTGCTGCGCCGGGATGCTAATCTCTCGCACGATGGAGAGCAAAAAGAATGTATAATAGTGGATATTTTGTGATCTCTTAGGTTGTGATATGCCATCTCCTTTGTTGTGATAACTCATGGGTCTGTTTTGAACAGGTTGCGTAATACTTTGTACTTATTTCGAATATAAAGCTTCCAACACGGATGTCTTCTTTTCTTGGGGAAGGGGGTCACGAAGGGGGCAGAAGTCTCCAGAATACTGATCATTTGCTTCTTAAATTTGCATACAACACCCCAGAACAAGTTTTTTTTGTGTAATCACAAGCCGAGTAGCACCAACGGCGGTTTCGAACAGAACTTCTCAAACGGTGGAATGAGCTGGGAACAAGCTCATGGAAAATGGTGCAGACATTATGTTTATTGAACTTGTGCACCAGAAACGAAGCGGTCAGAAGTGTGTCTCCAGAAAACTGTATTTTCAGGTGTCCAGCACTGGAATGCTGAAATGGGGAGTGGAATTCATGCAGGAAATGGCCACCTACGCAGCCACAGTGGAGAAGGAGACCGGTGGGTACTAGCCCTTTTAGAGGGCTACTGTAGCTCCCTATATTAGATTACTCTAGTTTCAAAGTCTCTTTTCCAGTGACCGATCTGAAACAGGACACCGTTGTGCAGTTGCTGTCCGCCCCGTTCCTCGGAAAACCCGTCTTCCTCGCCTCCCCAGCCCAATTCGGACCCTCTCTCTCCGAATTCGATGTAAATCAGACCTCATTTGATTACAGAGAGACCTATTTCAGGTGGAGGCCGAAGTGGTGGCAGCCGAGCCGTTCCGTGCCTGCGAACCCCTAACAAACGCCAATGAAGTGAGGCTTTTAGAGGCTACAATTAATGATTTCCTCAGATTCGTGGCCGAATTGCGCTGATCGAACGGTCGGACTGCGTCTTCCACCAGAAGACCCGCCACGCCCAACTGGCAGGAGCAGTGGGAGTCATCGTAATAGGTCGGAAGGGGTTCAAGCTGCTACCTACCATAAAGCGGTACAACCGCCCTTGGCTTGGCAAAAGCGGTCTTTAATAGCAAAAAAGGCCGTAAGCAGGGCCTGAGGTCATCAGACCACTTGGCGTTTGAAATTAAACAGTTCCCCGAACTGCGGACGGAAGACATGGACCACCGGCACTGAACTTGGATTAAGATGGCACTCGTTATTATGTGGCCGTATTCAAAGAACTGAAGAAATACAGGCTGGACATATCTTTATTTCGCAATTTCAGACCACACCGCTGGCACAAGTGGGCGTGGCCAGCCCCCCTTTGCCATGGCTGGCGACAAGGACTCCCCGGACGACGTGGTCATTCCCTCCGTCTTCCTCTACCGCCTCGAAGGAGAGACCCTCCTGACGTCATCCAGAAGACGGCCCCTCATCGCGAGATTGGCCACTTCGCCCGTCGAACCAGGTTTCAACTTCCCTTATCACTCCAATGTTTCGTAACAGAGTTGGTCCTACGCGCCGTCTACAATGGAGTTCTCTCGCGACGGATACAAGCCAGGAATACGGTATTCCATTGTTTTTCTGTTGATTCGCCTTGTTTAGGAATGTCGTCCTTCTGAGGGAGCGATGGTTGTGGTGGACAAGCCAAATCTCCGCGTGATATTCAACTTCCGCTTCGAGAAGGTCACAAAGGAGAGCGATCCCTCCCTCCATCAGGCGGTCAGATCGCCGTTTTCTGTGCAAGATTCCGCCTATTTTAGATTGTCGAACGGCATGTTTCCGCCCTGGAGACAGTGTTGGCCTTCGGAAACACGCACCAGAGACACGCCTTCTTCACTCTGCTACGGACGGCCGCCTACGGATCGTTCGACCTCAACGTCAAGGTGAGCCTTCGGATGACAGGGGAATCTTGCCCCGAACTTACCAAACGAAAGCAGACACGGATTTTGCGTTTAAAATACTAAATTTTAAGTGAAAGGAAAAAACACTTTTTCTTCGTTTATGCGACTATAGTTCAAGATGGAAAAGATTCCATGGTGACCATATCACCGATGACAGCCAGCTGGCAGAAAATCGGAGTTTTTAAGATGACTCACAGCCAGCTGGCTGACTTTTTTGAGAAAGTTAGCAGCCAGCTGGTAGAACAGCCAAGCACCGGATCGCAGAACCCTACTTCCCACGTCTAAAGGCCTCTGACAACCAGCTGGCGGAAAAAGAAAGAAAAAAGTCAATTTTAGGACGAGAACATCGAAACAGTGCGAGAATCGTTGGAATCCGTGCGGATAGGAAGCCATATCCTAGATGTAAATAGACTCTTCAGCGGTGATATTACCCAGGTACGCATCCCTGTCCACCGTAACCCTAATTCTTGCAGGTGAGATGCCAGCCGACTGGCGACCAGCTGCAGTGTGTGCGCATATTCAGATGACCTCCAAGTGCCATTCCGCCTGTTATGTGTGCAATTTCCAATTGTCGGGTAATTCTTGTTTTCTTTTTGGGAATAAACATTCACGTGTACTTTCTTATTTTCTTACTTTTCCGTGTTTTCCGCACTTGCTTATCTTCATTTCATGATGAGATTTGTGAATCCAATTGGTTGGCAGATGTACGGGAGTGATAGCTTCGCTTCTTCCGACGAAGAGTGCGATACCATCTGTCTTCCGAGGGGAGACCCCAGGTTTTCTCCTCCGTCTGCCTCCTTCCACCACAGGTAATCTGCCCTCTTCTGAAGAACGACGTGGTTCCAGCTCCACCCAGCCGAGCACTTCCTTCAACTGCTCTTTGGATTTCCTCTCTGGTCATCACAACAAGTTCTGCCTCGACCTCAACGTCGACATGGTAGGTTTAAGATCCCATTTGGAAAAAAAGAAAGAAAATCGGTAGTTTTTTCACAGGCATCCTATGAAAATGGATAGATAAGCCAGCGAGTAGGACAATTGACGGATGGGTGGCTTGTGTAACTGCTACAGGAAAGTCAACCTTTTGAATTGTTTAAGTACGAAAACCATGTTTTATTGTAGTGACCTCAAGTTTCCGTTTGATCAAATCTTGGTTTCAGTGCTCTGCGTACTGTACCTGCCTTGGCTCCGGCGTCTGCGGTTTCTGCTCCTTCTCCCCGAATGAGGTCCTCTCCTCGTCCTTCAACATCGGCTCCTTCTCCCTCAACGTCTCCTCCTCTCGTCTCTCCTTCCGCCGCCGCGGATTCCGTGATCACGTAGGTCTCGAAAGAAGCCTACAATACTCCTATCTGTTCAGAATCGTGAGGAAAGGCTGACTTCGCTGCGTGGCATCGTCAAGCACCCCAAGCTCTACCGTACGAAGAAGATGCACAACATCAGCGAGGTCTTGGCCTATTCTTCAATGGCTAATTCATCCCTGTTCAGGCGTTGATCTACTCGCTGTCCTCGACTGCCCATGTGCCCCGTTCCCCTCGTTGGATGTCCACCCACAGGTCTCTTGCCAGGTCGAGGAAGATGCACTCCGGCCGTTCTCGTATCCCCGTTTCCACCAGTAGGTCCATCCTGGATCCCTTAATTTGCTTATAGCATTGAGCACCATTCTGGAGGTAGTCGAACGGGAGGATGACCTCTTCTCTTCCGCCCACACCACCGACGACCAGTTCGGTCTGCAGAACCTCCACATCCAGGAGGATACCGTCACTTTCCGCATCAAGGAGGAACCAGTCGATGTGAAGCCGGTGGTGGAAGCTACGCAGGCCGTGGCTGTCAACTACGAAGGTTTCAGATCTCTGGACAAATATTTTAATCGTTTCGTTTCATATGACCTCTGCAGCCGAATGAATGTGATGCATCCCAGCCACGATGAGCTCGACGAGAGGATGGTTGCCCAACTGCAGCACGGCCTCGAGACCTGCACGCTCTCCACCGACATTTGATTCTCATTTGCCACTTTCCTCGAATTATTCAATATTGTGTAAAGTGAATATTTGGAAAATAACACTTGCTTCCGTGGGGATTGAAATCGAGAAACGGCCGTCGGCCACCGACTTTTGGCCGCTGTGACTCCTGTGGATCGGCGAACGGTCATTTCGGCGCCTAAACGATGACCGTTTCTCAACAGCGATCACCCACTCCGAAAAGAATTGACTTTCACCACTGGATTAACTGTTGCAACGTGATTTATGTCTTCACTGAACTAACAAATGAACTGACGAGCTGGTCACATAACCAACCCTACAATGAACTGACACACACACCCGCATACACACACATAGATAGCAGTGCCCAAAGGGACAGGGCTACGGGATGGAGGGCGCGACAGACGCAATGACTCATCATTTATAAGATAAACACAATTTCTCCAGCTGCGTATCCGCGAGGCCCTTGGATTTACAATGCCGATGCATAGCATTGGGCTGCATCTCCATTTGGTTAAAATAGCCCAAATTCTCTGTGGAATCCCTACGACATCAAATGTAGTTGCCATTCCTCCATCAATGAAGGGAAACTTTGCTTTATTATCCATGATCATTGGAAGTCTTCAAGATGAAGGAATGCCCGGCTGCAGAGTTGCCTCGAAACTTGCATGACGTCAACAGACTTCAAAACTGTGTAAAATGTGTAGATCGGAAAATTTATTGTAAAATAGAACATGCGAACAAACAAAGTGGAGACCAGTACGATTTGAGATACGGGTTGGAGATTGCGTGGACTCAGCGACAGGCCTCGTGGAAGGACTGGTTAGGCTGACGGGGGTCGAACATGACGCAGGGCAGGAAGTCCTTCATCACATTGCTGAAAGAGGGAGATAGAAGGGGAGATCAATGTGACCTACTGGCAGAAACGGCACTTCACTTCGAAAAGTTTGTGGTAGCGGGAGAAGACCTGCAGGGTGGTGTACAGCTGGTGCGACTTGTTCGGATTCTCCATCGTCTGGAGCAGCAACTGCAGGTTCTGGTTCGCCTGCGCCGTCAGCTTCTGGTAGACGATGTAGCGAGACTTTTGCAAGAGATCCAACTGAAAGCGACATTGGGTCCCGGTACAAAAGATACACTCGCCTTCCTGCCACCGTACTCTCCGTAATCATCCAGGTATTGCCATTCCTCGTGAGGAGCCACGAAGATGACCATTTCGATGTTGCCCTGGTTCTCGAGAATCATCATCTTCTGCTGGAAGACGGGCTGTCTGTCCACGACCACGCCCACCTTCATCTGAAACCGGAAGTTATTAGGGTCAGGAAGGGGACAACCTCGATGACGCAGCCGAAGGCGGACTTCTCGAGGATCGTAGTCCAGATGCCCAGTTTCTTCATGGCCATCTCCTTCTGAACGGTGAGGAAGGCCTGCTCGAAGATGTTGTGAGGGGAATTGCAGGCATTCCAATTGGTCGTCTGAAAGAATGTTTCAGTCACTCGCATTCATAGCCCAAAATGGGAGACTCCGGCCGCCGCTTTCTGCTGCTGACCTTAAGCCGTTTTCTGGTTTATCTGGTGACCGGATCTGATCCGAAAAAGCCAGCTGGCAGGAACGTTTTATGCTATCTGACAACCAGCTGGCTGAAAACCCTTTGAGTTAGACAGCCTTCTGGAGACTCCTGACAGACTTCGTCGTTTGGTGACCGTAAACACTAACCGAAAGAGAGCGGTTTTCGAAGGTATACGGCTTCCTCCTCAGCCCATTGCGACAGAACTGCTCCGCGAAGTACATAAATTGCTAGAAAATGGTAGTCAAATGTTGTACAGTTGGACTAACCACGTAGGACTCGTTCCAGTTGACAGAATCAACCATCGCATCCAAATTGTCACGACCAGCGGATGTCTGATCGTCCTGCAATTAAAAAATCTTCAAATCAATAGAAGTGGGGAAACCTGGGCTATGCGGCTGAGGGCGTCGACAGACGGCAGTCTATCGGGCATTTGGTTGGCGAGCTGTTCCAGTTTGCTGCAAAATTCCCGAATATAATGGATAGAATTGGTGTCCCACTGATAGTATTCCTCGATACGCCTGGAGAACTTGTCGTAAATGTTCTGGAACTCTTCGACGGAGGTCGTGGCAGGCACATTCTCGTGCACTTTCTCGTTGAGGGTCAGCACGGTGCTCTTCAGCAGCCGAAGGTAGCCCTGACCTACAACAGAATCACAGTCTGAGGCAAAAGAGACACTCACATTGGGTGACCTGATCCTTGAGGTTTGGAGGACCTCCACCTGACATCTAGGAGGAATTTGTTGGTATAACACGGTTAAAAATAAATGCACAAAAGGTAATCAATAGTTAAACTGAAGGAAGACGGGGATTAAAACAGGAAAGGAAAGGTTTATTAATGCAAGTGAGATTACAGGAATACCCATGGATGAGAGGAAAGGGAGGGGTCACCATCTGTTCTCCTGGAGGGCAGACGAGACCGCGCGTTCGTTGAAATTCGTATCGAAGACGAAGAGACTCCATCTGAAACATTGACTATTGTTTAAAAGAAGAAGGAGAGTAATCAATAATTAATAAAGAAAGTGCAGATTTTAAAGAGCCAGAACTAATTCGTGCGCTCCCGCCCGAAATGACATCGACAAAAGGCCGTGGTGTTTTCACGCTATGTGAGTCATAGGGTAGCGCACGTGCATGTCTGCGTAAATAACGAGCGGAGAAGAATTGAGAATGATGACAAATCCAAGGAATGGCGGGAACATACCTACTCTCCTCCAACTCCTCGTGGTAGCAGTCTCCGTCGGCTATCATCTTCTCGTTTGCTTCTTCGGCCGTCGGATAGTGGAGGGCTAGATTCCAGATTAAAGGGCAGGATACAGTATACTTACAGGCGTACTGTGGCTGTGGTGGTTCGACTGGCTGCTGTGGGATGATCTGCTGTGGGAGGCCACCCATCGGAGGACGCATATGGCCACCCATCGTCTGCTGGTCGTGGATCTGAATTCCCAGATAAGCTCAGATGTTTGGATATCTACCAAGAAGGGCTTCTGTCCCTGGCTGATTTGACTCCTGGGCAAGCGTTGTTTCGCAGCTGCCAGCTTCAGCTGCATCTCCATTCCACGCACTATCGTCCTATTCATTTCCACCTAAATGACCCTTTCATTTCCACTGAAGGATGGGACAAACCAAGGCCATCTGCTGTTCCGTCTGATCTCCAAAACGGACGAATCCCAGTCCTCTGGAGGAGCCATCAGTGTTTCTGTAGACTTTGGCTCCGCGACAGGACTTGTACCGATGACCGAACACCTCAAAAAGGAGATTTTAAGAATGGATTTTAAGCAATGGATACCTGGTAGAGATCTGCGTCGTCGATCTCCAGACTGAGGTTGTTGACGAAGAGATTGTATTCAATTGACCTAAGGGAGTTCATTGGCTGGAATGGGGCTAAACTTACGGAACTCGTGGATCATTCGCGAAGGACAGGTTGTAACGGGCCGGAGGGTCCGAATTGAACACCTGAAAGAGGGGATGAAACTAGGCCACGTCTTCTGGACTCACCGTATTTCCATTTGCATTGAGCATGGCCGACCTGGCGGCATCGGAATCTGAGAACTCCACGAAGCAATAGCCAGAGGTCTGAAACAGGCTGAAATTAGATACCCAGGCAACCCACGATTCCGCTGTGTTTGTCGACTACCATTTTGACTGTCATCGGGTCGTGGCCCAGGTGCTGAAAAAGACCTCATCGCCTATCAGATGACACCCAAACCTTGAAGGAATTCGCCACGAAATCGGCGTCCCATTCCTTGTTTAGGTCTCCCATCCAGAGGGTTCGATGGGAATCCAGCGGAGTGGACATGTTGCTCATCTGAGGATGAAATGAGAATAACCCCGACATTAAAAGCGACCAATAAAGCGGAAACCACAACCCAGCAGAAAAATAAGAACAGAACAATAAATAAATATTTATAAATTACACCACTAACTCGAGACAATTTAATATAAAACAATCACAACGGAAGAAGCACGGCTTGACTACAACAATTATCACATAGGGATGATCAGAGCACAGTCAGAGCCTTAAAACACCCATCAGGCAATTAAGTCATAGAGTGCTTGCGAATGCAAGCATGACGGAATCCCACTTACAATTTCAGTAGAATAGAAATTAAGGAGCTTTGAAAAGGAAATCCGGGTACCGTAAACCTATCACAGTCGAACCAACGAAACTAAATCTAAGACAGGAAAGTAAAGGGGGTCTGGGCGATCAGCTGGAGGCAGCCGTGTGGTCAGCTCCGTGGACTGTGGGATTCGCTTCTCCGCTGAAGGGGTCCACTGTCTCTCCGTCGTCTGAAAATAAAGCAATAAGAATAGGAGAGGAAATGGAAACAAACCAGGCATCGTGGGGATGAAACTGAACGACATTGGTAATGTGGGAGGAGCGACAGGGACAGGCACGGGGGCTGCAGTGCTGCTGGTGTCAGCCAGGGGGTTGAAGTACCGAGATCCTAAATCACGCATTAACCAGATGGCCAAAGAAAGTGGAAACCTCCGCCACCACGTGCAGCCCGGAGACCTCCGACAGCGGAGGAAGCAGCAGGTGGGAGAGAGGAAGCTGAATCCATCTTTGGCGGTGGTGCAGCGACGGTCTCTGCCTCGACTCCATCTCCAACCCATTTGCCAGAGGCAGCGTCCCATTTGATCTGAACGTATTTTCATTAAGAAGCAGGTGGTCTTGACACTACCGTAGGAGCCCTGTCGTCGGGGAGCTTCATTTCGTTGTTGCCAGGAATCGCAGTCCTCACTTTGTTGAGAATCGACGAGAACATTCCAGAGCTGTTGTTACCACCCCGCTGAAAATGACGCGGTGGATAATGACAACCGCCTCCACGTACCTTCAATCCGTTGACCTGAGGTTGTGTCGGAGGAGCTGCAGCCGGAGCGGCGGATGAGGCAACGGGTTGCTGCTGCTGCTGTGGTTGAGGCTTGGGTGGAGCCTGAGGGGCAGGCGGCTGGTAGGAAGGCTGGTGATGAACTTGAGGAGGGTGCTCGATGACGGCGGGCTGCCACTGCTCCGTAGTCGTCGACGCAGAACTGGATATCGTGTCCCTCTGAAATCCAAGGTACTGCCAAACTACCAGATCAGCGTACCGGTTGTCTGACGGGCGTCGACTCGTGCGACGTGTTCTCAGCCGAATCCGTGGTGGATTCCTCCTCGTAGCCATGGTGATCGTTGGAAGCAGCGTACTGTTTCTGTTGTGTCCTGCAAAGCTGTTCCCCGTAGCTCATCTGAATATTCCGTCATAAAGAAGAAAGGCTGTCCTTACCCTGCTCGTATGACTTGTGTGGCTATCCGCTCGTTCCCTAGGAGTGGCGTAGTTGTCCAAAGGAGAGTAGACCCCCGAGGGAGTAGTCATTCCGTGTGCCGCGGCAGGCGGTGTCACCGTCGATGCCCTTGGGCTCATCTGGATGGGGTCCTGGTGCTCTTCGTGCCAGTCGCGGGCCTCAACCGCCAGAGATTCCGTCCGAGAACTGGAGAACATATTGTTTCAGAAAATTTATTAGGACTACCGTGGTTTCATGGGATTAAATTCCGGTTCGACGTAGGCGGCCTGCGCCATTCTCTGAGTCGCGTTGCAATCGGTGGTATTTGCACTCTGAAGGCATGTAATTAGACATCAATTCCTATCCACTTACGGGTATTTGTTCGTAGGATTGCACAGCCAGAGAAGACTGTTCCTGCTGTGCGGGGACAGACTGCGACTCAGTGGCTGGAGCAGCTGGCTGGTAGTACTGCATCATGCTGCGCAAGTTCTCAATCCACGTGGTGTCAGAAGCATCAGCCGTTGTGTACAGACGAAGGCTAAAATATTGTCTTCTGTGAATTAGGGTGGTGTACCTGTCGGCCATGTCCGTCAGCAGTGTCAACTCAGCTACGGTGAACATGTTGTAGTTGTTCCAGATGGCGCATGCGATGCTCAGCAGATACTTGAAGGCCTCGGTGTTGAATCCTCCAAAGTCGGCCAATAGCTGGGAGTACTGGAGGCGTCTCCTCTGGTATTCAGCGGAGTATTGGAGAGGACTGACAAAGTCCGGAGCGGCGGAGAGACGAATGGCGTAGTCGAAGATCTCGGTGGCGTGGAGATCCATCAGCGAAAAGCTAAACAATGCATTCTTCAGATGCAACTTGAATAACACACCCGAAGCGGCAAGTGGTGTTATCGCAGTCGTCATCGGGCAGACTGGCGTGGATCAGGAAGACATGCTGGCGCTCGTTTCCGTCATCACTGAAATATACAAGTTCTACAGAAAATCCAATGGGTAACCTCTGGGGCAGCGGCTGGAAGACGTTGATTCCCTGGAAGTTGGAGAGCAGGGTGACTGCGAGGAAGCAGAAGTCGGCGGCCGCGTGGTACTCCCTCTTGGCCAGGACGCGGCCGAGGCGGTAGACAGTCTCCAGGGCGTGGCTGGTGTTCAGGTTGGCCAACACGATGGCGGCGTGGGAACGCCAACTGCCGGTGTCGTCGATGGGAGGATTCGACTGAAACAATGAGTGGAATAAAAATAAGGGAAATACCAGGACGGGTGCTGGCTGTCCACTCGCGACGGAGACCAGGGTCATCACGGGGTTCGAGGAAGGCCTCGTGGTGAGGAACCGGGCCTCAATGTCCGCCAGTTTGCGCTCGTCGCCGGCGTAGATGCGTCGCACTAAAACCATGGCGTCTGCGTACAGCCCATAGTGCATGGCGTAATCCACTGCCTCCTGAAATAACGAATGTACTACAATTCGGGAAGAAACAAACGTCGACATGTCCGCCGAGCAGGAACTGCGTGAAATTTTCGAATGCCTTTGGATCGACGGGGCCGTTCGACTTGGTGCTCTCGAGGGAGGGCGTGGCACTCCTCTCGCGGTGGTTCGAATGCGCCCGTTTCGATGAAGAAGACCCGGCCGAGATGAGCAGATGGGCGATGTCCGGCCCTGTCACCCGCTAAACACGAATATAATTCTGTCCAAAATCTGGCACTAACCCCTTGCTGCTGGACGACCATTTCGAGGAGCTGCCAGAGGAGAAGGCAGTCGACGACATCGCAGCTGTTGGGGTTCTCCTTGGCCACCTCAGATCGACGGATATTCTTGATCTGGTTCTGGATGTAGAGCGTGATGGATTGCTTGGCCGTACTGGGAGCCAGGGGACCTGAAACAAAAAAATCACTTTGGGCCCTTCAAATAGCTACCTTTGAAGTTCTGGGCGGCGTAGATGATCCTCCTGTCGTGGTTGTCTTTCTTGTTGCGGACTAGGATGTTGCGAACATCCTCCACACAAACCACGGACACCGACAGATCTGGCTGGACAATCACTTTCTTTCCTCCACGTCCGAAAGTGACGAAGGCGTGGGGAGTCCTATGCTTCAGAGGAGCTTAAAACACAATTGATTGGTTGTTTCTACACACAATTCACCTCTATTGGTGTTGTCGACACTCATGATGTCGGACACGTCGTCGTCCTTGTCGTAAACACTCGCCCGGTCGCTCAGTCTGAAAACAAAGCTAGAGCTGAGTTGCAGCAATAATCGCCAGAGGTTCTAACCAAGTAAGAGAGGAAATCACCCAAAGTTCCCGTAAATCACTTACACTCCGTAGTTTGGCTGTACATACGGGAAGGCAGAATCAGACCTACACAATTGAATCAGTTTAGGAATCACGAGGAAACCCAAGGAATAGAGGTCTTAAACTAACCCGTCGGCACTGTCGCGGTCGTCGCTGAAGAGCTGCCTCTGGCTGGCTTCGTAGGCTTTCTGCTGGCTGTTCAGACGCGTCATCTTGTACTCCTCCATCATGGAATTGCACACCTACGCCACAATTACACTACGAACTGCAGGGAAATCACCGCGATGAGGGCGTTGTTGTCATTCTTCTCATTGCAGCGGTTCTTGTAGAATTCCCGTCTGTACATGTTGCGGAAGTTGATGACGCCTTGCGGGAAGAGCTTGTTGTAGACCACTCCGAAATAGAGGTAGGCCACCTTTTCCATCGGCTCCAAGGCGTAGAACTCCCTCGGAGGAGGGTTGTGGCGAAGAAAATGATCGACTTCCCTCTGAAACCACAAGTAAATTGTTCTACTTGGAAGAGTGAATACCCTATCCTGGCGAATGACTCCGAAATAGTACTGCTCCTGGGTACTGTAGAAGCTCCTGGGTTCTCCCTTGCGAGGATGACTGGCCAAGGAGTAAGAAGAGAAGGTGTTGTTCATGGGATGCGGCTGAAAATCCACAATAAGCCATTGAAAGAATGGGATACCATGTAGGTGCGGATCTCATCGTCGCTCTCTCCCTGCTCATCCTCCATCTCCGACTCTTCGCTGAAGCTCTCCTCCAGATCCTCCGCCGCAGGTCCATGTCCGTACACGTCATAGTTGTGGCCCTGGCCAGCATATCTACAATCACATCTTTTCCAGAAACACGTGGATTTCACTACCTCTTCTCCATGTAACGGGGATCGATGGTAGATTGAGGCCTATGGGCGAGGTAGTGGTTCTGCTGATGGTATTCCGTGGGATAGGGGACGGCACTCATCCTCCCATGACGACCAATCGCGTGATATCTGAACTTCTGTCATTGGAAATTGGCTTATTGCAGTCCCACCCGTAGTACTGGTGGTGTCCGGGGTAGCCCATATCGGAGGGGTATCGGTTGTGGTGTCCCCCGTGGGGCATGCCATGTCCCCGGTGGAAAGGACCGTCATCTCCGACGTCAGACTTGGCCCTGCTGGGAGGGCGACTCCTGTTCAGACGGCTCCTGAAGACAAAGGGTAAACAAAGGGCTTCTGAAGACAGAATTACCTCCTGGAGGCATCCACAAAGTCCTCTCCGTAGCCGACCTGGCTCCTGCCCAGATCCAACGACTGGTCTAGGGAGGCATCCACGTACATCGACTGGTCCCTGCCACTGAAGGTGGAATTCGAGGGATCCACCTTGTTTCCGGAACGAGACGAGATCTGCAGGGCAGAGCGACGACCGCCAACACTGGAAATTGAATTTTAAAAATGATTACAAATAAAATAGATAAAATAGCAAATTGTTTAAACAGAAATACCTTTTCACGCGTTGGAGGGGTTTTCGGGTGGAATTAAAGTGAAACATTTGAGGAAAGTATTCTCAAAAAAGAAAGCGGGGTCGCTCTGTGGAAGAACCACGTCGAATGAGGGAAAAGGTCGTGTGCTAATGAGGAACAGATATGCAAATTCATAAGCTAATGAAGAATAAAACTATGCTAATTTGAACTGATTGGTAAAACCAAATATTCTAATTTCAAGGGTCGTAAATGTACGTTCCGTGATTATTCGTGTATAATGAGGGGCAAAAGACGCTTCTCACGGGTTACCCAAAGTCATTTCGATAACAAAGAAAAAGCAAAGTAAACCCTGCATAACACCGGAAAAGCCCGGTTTCGCGGCGCATGCGTACTCTTAATTATATTCGTTATACTACCTCATATCAGCGAGTGGGTTGTTCCGCATGGCCCGCGGGGTCTCCCTCCGCTGGTCGAATCGCTGCATGGCAGGAGAGGCGTCGGTCCGTCGATCCACGTACTTCTCCCGCATCGTCTTGTACCTCTCCTGGTAGCTGCCTCGAACGCCGCCCCGGATGAGAGCCAGGGAGCCCTGGGTGCTGTCACTGTGTTCCCCGTTGGCGATGGAAGGAGGCTTCGGCGGAGCCACGACGGCACTGCGAATGGAGGAGATGGAAGACCGTCTCTCGGGAACACTGAAGAGAATGAATGGGTTAATCTCTAGCTTCTCCCTTTTACCGTTCCTCCTCCCGACGATCAGTCAGTGGAGTACTCGTCGCCTGTGCCTCTCCAGGAGGACTATCTCCATTCAGAAGAGCCGCGTTGTCGGGAGTCACACGGTCAACGTCCGGCTGCACAGCAATCCTACAGAGAAAACAATGAATTGTGAGAGTACTGTCTCACAGATGGTCGTCAGAAGTGGCCAATGGCGGTGTATCCTCTAGATCCACGTGGTGGTGGACGGGGACCTCGGCCACCACGTCGGGAATGGATCCGCCGCGGGAACCAACCACACGGGCCTCAGCCGGCGCCACAGCGGGAACCACGTGAGGGACTTCATTCACCTTCAATAAGAGAAATAAGAATACTGTGGAATGGAATACCTGGCTATCTGTCACAGGGACAGTCGGCTGGCTGGGCTGAACGGGTCTGGTGGGAGCCACACGTCCGACGTTGGAGGCTTGGTCGACAGTCTGGGAAACGGGGCCCACACGAGCCACCGGCTGCTCGAAAGCCTGGAAATGGATTTTCTGCCTGGGCACATTTAAAGGATTAAGAAACTATGTAGAACATATTTAACTATGCCTCTTTTGATTTATGCGCATTTCTGCCTGAAAACGCGATTCTATTTACCTCAACGACATGGTTTTTGACCAACGGGGCGACCTGTGCCACCGGCTGGGCATCGACTGGCTTTTCAGTTTCATCTGAAAAAGAAATCAATGGCGAACTGGATCGAAATCTACGACTGTTGTACTCATAGCCATTCTGCTGCAGGTCGTAGGCGCTGGCGACGGAGGTTTCGCGGCCTGAAACACGGTGATTAGAATCAAAGGAGTGAAACTCACTTCTGTCGCTGTGGAGCATGAGAACCGGCTCCGACACTGTGCTGCCCACTTCGTGCGACTTCTGAAAGCAAAGATCTGATAAAGGGTTGAGCGTATTCGTTGTGGGACCATTCGGGGGAGAAGGGAGGGAATCGAGGACTATCACAACATGTACCTCGTGGTCTTCCTGCGGCGTCTGCTCCCAATCGTCCCACTCGTCCTCCTTCTTCTCCTGTCCCTGCTGTCCCGACCCGAAGGTATCCACAGAATACGTGGATTCGGGGGTCACTTGCGACGACTGCTTCGGCGTGGCTTCGACGGGAAGGTCGACTTGAGGATACTCCTGAACGATTGGAGCTACCACGGGCACAGAAGGGTCGGGGGTGACGGTGGCGGCGGGGAATTCAACCGTTTCAAATTCAGGAATCGAGGTGAGGGAGGCCACTGGAGGGACATTCTGTTGGCAAGAAGGATCATAGTAAGAAGACTCGTAGTTGTAACTGATTTCAGTTGTTGTTCCATAGGGTTGTTCGTAAGTTGGATAAACGGATCCGTCAGTATTGTACTGGTAGGACACCTGATTGAGCGAGATAAGGAACGATAAAAGGACAAAACGCCGCCACCATCACCACCGTCGGACAACCACAAACTACAGCTGTTAGGTGTTAAGAGAAAAGGACTGGTTAGTAGGGTTAGCAGAGAGAAAACTAACGGGCACATTGGCGTGTGTGTATTGAGTGTTCAACAGTGGAGTGTGTTGAATTGAGCCATTCGAGTTCGATGGCGTGGCAGCCTGAAAAGATGAATAAATGTTTGATTTAAAAATGATAGTAATTAAAATTTAATTAGATGACTACCTGATAATGTTGCTGCTGGCCATAACCCGCATGCTGGTCGGCCTGGTGATGAACCTGCGGAGCCGTCTGCTGGTGGTACTGCTGCTGGGGATACTGATGATGATGCTGATGGTGGGCGTGTTGAGAATTTTGTTGATTCTGCTGCCCAGCCCCCTAAAATGACGATATATAATGTTAAACTTTTTTAAAGAAAATTTTCCGATAAATCGATAAAACGTGGATTCCCGCATATTTAAATCGGGATTAAAACTGACCGCACTGACAGGCTCCTGGTTCCAGTAATTGGTCTGATTCGATCCTAGGTTGACATTCTGCCAGTGGCCTCCATTACCATCAGCTGAAACCCTCTCATTTCCCTCGTCTTGGCTAATCTCGTACCTTGGCTGTGGCCATTTCCGTGGGCGCCCTGCTGTGGCGCTGTCCCTCTGTTTTGGACGGCCTGCTGCCAATAGAGCGACATCCAGTGGCGGCCCGGTCGTTCTGAAAAATAAAAATGAAATTTTGAATATTGGGGAATGAGGGAATTAGTAAATAGGTCAAAGGCAAACAGTTCATTGCTGGAACACGCAGCGCAGACGCATCGCTCTAGGGAAACGGTAGGAATTTTGGGCGTTCCTTTGCGTACCCACTGACCAGCGCCGATTCGAGCCTTACGTAAGGAAATTACTACCTTTCACTCCAATTTACATTTGTTCCGCCAATTCCTTATTTGTTTTTGTTATTTCTTTTAATTTTAATCAATAAACATTAGGGTAACTGTCCAGTAGGCAACTACATGGAAAATTAGCGAGTAGTGGCGACCCCATTCAAGCGCATTTTAGAAGTGCCGGGTTCCGAATCTGAATTATAGTGAGACTAGACAAGCTGTGTGTGTTTAAGCCAAGTAATCGTATTGATTAAGTCATATTTCATCGTTTAGTGGAAAATTTGTCACAATTCTGTAGAAATAGTTATAAAACGGCCAACCAGGCGTGATTTTGAAGTGTAATGCGACCGTAACTGTTGAAACCATTTTTAAATTGCTAGAAAATACATTTGTCTTTATCATCCAGGAAATTCACAAGGCTTTGTCCTCCCTTGGAGTGGTTGAGGTCATCCAAAGACCCTTGCGCAAGCAATTGACGTACTTACTTAAAATCCAAAGTTTTTGAATATACTTTCTTTTAACTTTTAGTAAACAAAAATAATATTTCAGGATGAGCACTGAATCGTCTCAGCCGAGTACGTCGTCCATTCCTCCCGAGGTTGTCGCGAACCTCGCGGAGTTCAACAAGGCCATGACTGAATTGGAGGAGGCTCTGGAGAAGCACTTTGCAATTCCCTTCGAGCAGCATCTTGAGGTGAGTAAACCAATGTAATTTGGCAATTTCCAAATACTTTTTTAAAACTATATCGATTTGGTAATGGGTTGGAGGAGGTGTTTCGATAAATATCAGAAATGTTTAGTACCTGATTTGATGCTGTCCTTTTAGCGACCGGCTCTCGAGATGGCTCGTGTGGACGTGATGTCCCAGTTCACACTGAGCTCCCTGGGCTATTGTATTGCGGCGATGAAGGGCCAGGACCCCAACGACAATGCGGAGATCCGCGGCGAACTGGTTAGTTTGATCTACTTTATTCAATTTGATGGATTCAGAACCGCACCAAGGAGTACTACGCCAGGTTCAAGGCCCTGGAGAGCAGGAAGCAGGCTCCCCGCGTCAATCAGGCCGCCGCCAAGGTATACCCAAGCTCGGCTCTATTAACTCACATTTTATTTAGAACTTTGTTAGGAACGCTCTGTGGGAAGTTCCCCTGACTGACCAGGAGGGTTCCTCAACCGAACAGAGTGTAGGCTGCTCTTTCTGAAAGGGGTAATTGGCGTTTTAGACCGCTAATCCTGGTCACCCTGCGCCGAAGAGGAAGAACAAGAAAGGAGCCAACAAGTAGAGGATCGTTAGTTGTTCAAGTTGTTGACCGTTATTCGATTTTCGAAATTGTTGTACTTTGTTGTTAAATGAACTTCCTCATTTATTATTATTAGAGAGATCCAACGCTTTCACAATACTGTAGAAACACTGCGATTTGATCGCAAGTGACATTCGGGTAGTACAGCTTAATCAGGGGACAATTGCTGGATGCGAATGCCGTCACATCATGGATCATGAAGGTGCTGGCCATCTGTTTCGTCTGCCGACACATCTGTCTGAGGTCCTCTTGACTGTAGGAAATCCCGCTCGCTTTGTCGTAGATGACGGGCTGCAATGGGTTACTGTAGTTTCTAAAGGCGCTGTACCTCTGGAGTGGTGGTGGGAATGGCCGTGGTCGTTCGAGTGTAGACCTCGTTCTTCTCCATCAGATGCTGAAATAGAGGTCAAACTGGTTGTCTACGCACTCATTCAAAGGGAGAATTCAGCTAGTTACATTTAAAAAGTATTCCCTGATCTCAATTTATCCCGATTACATTTGGTATTGTTAGAGAATTTCTTAAATTCGGCCGATGAGTGGCCGGCATTACTTAGCCAATAAACATAAATTCCCTTAACCTGCTATCTTTCCTTAAGTCCCCTAGGGACTTGCCTGGTAGGATTTCGGGTGTTAACCAAGTTGGATGGGAAGACCCGGGATCATTTCCAACAAGTGATATTGGATTTGCGGTTGTACTAAAAGTAACATAGTTAGACTTCGGCTAGAAACCCTAATAAATCAAAGGGTAATATATTCTAGTAGTAAGTAGTTTCATCAGAATCATGTCTAATTATACCATTTTCTAGAAATTGAAATTGCAGTTCAACCGGTAAAAGAGCTAAAGTTTAGGAAATGCACATGGGCCGCCCATCCAACTTTTCCACCTCCCCTCCCCTTTCCCCCGTTTCACCCCCTTTGTGATCATGTTTGTAAGAGCTTCCAGAGGCCTTTATCCGTCTCCCACTTAATTAGGATCATCATTAATAAGGCTGACATATTATATACCTCTAGCGTCAAAAGATGCGTTCACTCTGGGTTAATTGAAGACGCCGAAAAGTATGTATCCCTGTGTACAGGGCATATGTTCGTGCAGAAACGTTTAACTTCCTGTAGTTCTTAAAATCGTAGTCTAGTAGGTATGGCTCTTGTTCGTGTCTTCTTGGAGTCTCCGTGCCCACTTCGGAACTCAGTGGGATTACATGTAAACCTCCTTACTTTCATCGTTTTACTCGTTTCACTTCTGCTTTGAAATCTGGATTATTCGACCTTCGACCTCTTCTTGAGCCGTTTCATATGCCAGTTCAGTTCAAATGAGCTCCCCGGCCGGGTTCCAACGTACGACCGACCGATCTGGAGAGCAGTGCCAGAGCGGATGGAGGGCGCACTTTTACTGCTCCTCTTTTTTGTCCCACCGTACTTATGTTTTCTTAAGTGGAAATGAGAGGCGGGTTTGTGCAAAGAAGAAAGAAAGGGAAAGAGATAATCTTAAAGTATTCATTCCTTCCCCCTCATTTCTACCTTTCTCCTTTCACCAAATCACCGCACCTCGCTTTTTACAGTGCGGTCAAGTATAGAGCACCCTAGGTAACAACACTTTGGCAGTAGTTTTCCCTTCCAACCCTTGATTTCTCATGGCTGTCTTTCAGTTTAATATGTCAAGAAACGTTTGAATATCAAAGCGGACATCCAGCGGCTTTTGTATCCCATCCTAATTTGTGTGGGGGCAAAAATGGATTGCAATTACACCTTGATTTAGTATTTCCTTCAGAAGACTCTTACCTGCATGTAGGATTTCCTGTTCTTCTTCCCCTTCTTTGTCTTCTTCGGTTTCTCCAACTCCGCCGTCTCCTCCACAACTGCCACCTCTTGCACCACTTTGGGCGCTTCCGTAGTCGTCGTCACCTTCTTGTGCTTCGATCGCTTCCTCTTCTTCAACTTCTTCAATTTCTTAGGAACGGCGATTGGTTTTATCTGGAAGAGAATTGTGTTTTCAGCTGTTTCCCCTTCATTTCCCTAGTCTTTGCTATTCACCTGTATGAATTCACCTCAATTTTCCCCTCTCCTTCGCCCAATGAGGACGTGGTTGTGGTGGAAATGGCTTGAGATTCCTGAAATAACAACTTTTAAGTTAAAACCCTTTTTCTACCTCAATTGTGGAAGCCGCTTCTTGTAAAAATGAGGAAATCGCAGAATCGATTGTGCTGGGAAACGCCTAAGAATAAAAGTTCAATTAGTTGTTGATTCCTTGGAGATTACTGTAGGTGAACATGGCTGTCGAACCAGTTCTGTCACCTTTGACAAGTCATAACAGAAGCCGTTAGGCAACTGTGACTTCTGGTTTACAGGGATCGTGTTTTTTTTAAAGATTAGGTGTGTTTCATACTTACATTGACATATAGGGCAGGGAGAAGAAGGAGGAAAGATAGGTGCATCTGAAACTACTTTCAGTCACGAAAAACATCAAACAACTTGACAAAGAAGAGGAAGAACAAATATTTGGAAAGTTGAAGTTATGAAACATAAAGGAAAGAAACGTATTGGCTTTGTCAAAGAAGAAGAACTATTTCCTTGGTAGTCTTAGTGGGGGTGGCACGTCCAGGGCCAAGTCATCATTGGATTACCTGCATCTATAACAGAGCGGACTCTAGGAATGTTGCTGTGGGGAGGAAGCTAAGGGAAGGGCTTCTGTGTCTGTTTGTCTCTCTCTCTCTCTCTCTCTCTCTCCAGTTTACCACCCCAGCTATACTCCTTCGCCAACGTGTCCTTTCTCCTTTCACTTTTATAACAAAATTTTGTATTCAACTAGCAAAAGTGATTCCCTCGAAAAGGGCGCTTCTTAGCACTATCTCGTGTATTTTACTGTTGTCAATTCAAATAACAAGATCAGAGTAGTTTCACCCATTTCCTAAACTGGCCGAAATGTGGGTGGCGTTGAGTATAAATGACCGCGGTTGAGAGACCTCATTTCTAAGGAGTTCGGTTACGGGAAAAGCATTTCTGGCAACGAGTATATGAGCTTGTTTATCTCTTCTAACCCTCTTCTCCTCAATCATCTCAGTCAGTCAACTTCAAACTCTAAAAGTTTTGCAGAACTGAGATTTGGGGATAGGGGTAGTTTTCACTGGCAGAAGGCAGTACCTACAGTTTTAAATTGATTGACCGACACTCTCAGAAACATAAACATAGCGAATTGTAAATGTGGAAAAGAATAAGTATCCCAAATGTTTTTGGCAGCTAATTGGAAATGTAGGGAATTGAGATAAATATTTTAGGAGACCAAGACGAGGGCATAGGATTCATTAAGTGCAAAGCCAAAAGAAGCCAAGTCGTCGAAGATGGATTGCGGTTGCTGGGCGGCAAAGTAAAATCACGGGGTCAAGGAAATCTGGGAAAGGATGGGTGGCTCTGGGCCAGCCCTCTCCATCAAAAGCCTTGGCACGGACGTTGGTTGAACATCAAAAGTTCGGATTTGCCTTTTTTGCGCGCACTTGAAAGATATTCGATGATAAGTGATACATCTTATTATTACTTTATCACTTTGTATAACAAAGAAAAAACTTCTGCCACGGGGCAGATTCCAATCCTCTGTTTGCCTGGCATGGTTGTTGATCATCGGTTCGGACCGGGATTCGGCTACCTTTGGCTCTGGGTTCTTAAGTTGTCTCAAGATATTCATTTAAATTATATAGTTTTAAAGAATAATGTCTTTGAGTTATAAATGCAATGAACAGGCAATAAGCTTAAGAAGAGGTGGTTAAGTAAATTTCTTCCAACGTAGAAATGACAGAGAAGCGAGTAAGTCGAGATGTGCAACACGATGGAAATGACCATGTCTGTTGCGGGCGTTCGGGTTCTCGGAAAAACTGTGAATGGAACTGAAATGGCAGATTGAAATTGACGTCCAATGGGGTGGATTCTCGGAAACTGGCCTTGGGCGGTCAGTCTGACCCGAATGACCGAGGCAGTGCAACTTCTGCGATGGCTAATGCAGCCGAAAAAGGAAGGCGGACCCGCCGCGACCGGATCCGCCGTGTGCCCATAAACTTATTCTCGTGGGAAACACGACTGACCCCGTTGTGAATCCCCCGGTGATAGGGCGAAGAGACATTCTTTATCCATAGGCAAAGTAGACAAATACAAACTATGTGAAAAGGGGGAGATCCAATGAGAAATAAATAGAACGGGGCCAATGCGGTCACAATCTGAGATACCGGCTCCGATTTAGTATTGTAGGGGGTGAAGAAGAAGAACCATTGTAGACACCGTCAGCCACAGGCCATCACTGAAACAGGGAAATTAGAATGGAGAAGTTTACATATATAATGATAATTTAAAGGTCTGCTACACAAGGGACTTGTTTCACAAGAACTGGTTACTGTAACAGATCGGGGATGTTGCAATCGACCCCGCAATCAGGCTTCAATGATCGCGGAAAAGCCAATGAAACTGAATCCCCGTTCCGGCTAGTTTCGTCCGATTGGAAAGTGGATTAAAAAGTGAAACTGACATTTTCGCGAACCCGTTTCGCTTCGATATCGCCGTCGTCGGCCTCTGCGGCCCTCTTGGCGTTGTGCTCATTCCGTCGGTCGTCGCTCTCCGTCTCTCCGTCGTAATACTCTCCCGAATCCTGCACCACACTGTCCATAATCGAGGCTGAAAATTAGGAATATTGCACGTACATAGAGGGAAACATACGATGAAGCCGCACGTCGGGGTTGGCAATGTCCCTGCCCAAACTGTCGTCGTTGAGGCATTTCAAGGCGTCCTCCGGGATGGCTAAACACGAATTTTAAGGGAAACTATTTGAAGCCACTCACGGCGCATCTGGACACTCGGGACGAAGGTCAGTTTCTCCAGATTGATGATCACTTGTTCCCTGAATGCTAATTTTACAAAATAGTCGACTGTCACTCACTGTATCTTCAGCAGGTCATCGGCTGTGTTCGCATTCGCGTCGTTCGAGGGCTCAATGTGAAGTCTGTAGTTTGGTCCGAAATACTCAAAGTAGTCGTTGTAAGGCAGTTCTGAAATGGGAAATAATAAAGAAAAAGGGGAGATGAACCATCGGGGACGTCGCGGTCGACAGCGAGCGTCGTTTCGTAGGTCCAGCAACGGGCGACGTTCCTGGGAGTGTAGCCACCGCCTCCGACCAGCATCAGGGGGACGTTGTAGTTGCGGAAGAACTTTACACATTCTCCGTGGCCTGAAATTGACAATTTTGTGTTTGTAATAAAGTATCATGAAAGCAAAAATGTGCGCAAAGTGGCCTTGGGTCACGACCAAATGCAGAAAGCGGCCTGAGGTCATGATAACATGGAGAAAGCGGCCTACGATTGCCAGAATCAATCTGCTGACATCTTCAATGCATTCTTAATTTGTAAGAACGGAAAGATCCTAAAGTGGTAATGGGATGCTTTTCTCACCTCTGAGAGTCAAATTGAAGGTGCCCAATCGATCGCCGTTCAGGGAATCCGCTCCGCATTGGAGTACAACGGCACATGGCTGGAACCGCTCCATAACCTTGGCCATAACCTGAATTCTTCCTCATTTCCATTTAGAACTTCCACAAACCGGCTTGAATATGCTCTGGTACGTGTCGTCGGTGATACCGTCCTTCAGAGGCACATTCACAGAGTAGAGGCGTCCCTTTCCTGCCCCGATATCCTAAACAAGATCATTATACTTCAGCACCGGGGAAAGTACCTTAATGTCGCCTGTTCCGGGGAAGAAATCGCCGAATTTGTGGAAGGAGACCGTCATGACGCGGTCTGTCGTGAAAAAGGCCTCTTCTACTCCGTCTCCGTGGTGAACGTCGATATCCACGTAGAGGACTCTAAAACATAAGAATAAAGGAACAACTAAGGGGAATTACCTCTTGTGGTACTTGAGTAGCTCAAGAATACCCAGGACTATGTCGTTCGTGTAGCAGAAGCCAGAAGCCTCGCTCTTCTTGGCGTGGTGGAGGCCGCCCATCCAGTTGACGGCAATGTCCGCCTTCTGCTTGTTCAGTTTAACTGCTGCTGCTGAAATCAAAGACAATTAATGCATCTTGGATGATCCTACCCAATGAGCCTCCACTGCTTAGCTGGCAGAATTCATACAACCCGTCGAAGAGGGGGCAGTCTTCGCCGACGTTGACTGAAAGATTGGATAGAGAGGTCTTCAACTGAACCTACACTTCATCATTTGTTTGTGGAAGGACTTGAGATTGTCGGGACTGGCGCATTTCAAAAACTCCATGTATTCCACGCTATGAAACCGGGTCATTTCATCGAAAGTGGCGGGGAAGGGCCTCTGAAATAGAAAATGATTAATAATTAATATATAGAAGACTGTTTAACTAATAAGAAGAATGTAAAACTAACGTATACGTCTAGGTCCCTGTAGATACCGTAGTTGAGCAGCAGATGATGGGTCATTCGGATGCGGTGGGGCTTCATCACATGGCCCTGCCCGTAGTAATAGTTACCAATGTTCGCTGAAATTAAATTATGAATTTAAAATAAAAATAATAAAAACCCACAATCATAATAATAGGCAACCCTGCGCTTCGAGTGCTCCTTCACGGGCGCTATGTTGGATTCCATTTCTGAAAATTAAATTTAAAAAATCAATTAAATGAGAGAAAATTAGTACAATTAAAACATAATATAATAATAAAAAGCAATACATAAAAATCAGTTAGGTTACAAAAAAGCTTTTGTAGCTTTTGTGGGAAAGCGTCGAGTAGGATTAATCGATAGCCCCGCCCACCGGCGGAGGCGGAAGAGGTTTGAAAAGGGTAGGTTGGGAATTCCTGGGAAGGAGCATCAAGATAAGGAAATTGGCCAAAATGGAGGGAATCTAGAGAATTTGGAACTGATTGGGAGGGAAGAACGATTACGAGAAGAACAAAGAAAACTCGTTAGTCATATTGCGGTGGAGAACCGTGGGAAACATTCTCCTATGAGTTTGATTTAGTTTTTGGATTAAAGATGTCTAGAAGTAAGAAAGCCCTAGAAATAGTTGTCCATCCATAATGTGTCCATCCATAACCATGTGAGGATATGGAAGTGGCTGAGGAACTGGTTCGTATTCGTGTCGAGACCATACTCTTGGCACTTTGTTTGTGTGAGAGACAGTGTGAGAGTCTGAGTATGTGAGTGTGAGTGTGTGTTTCAATCTATGTTTGTATGTGTAAGAGTGTATATGTCCGTGAGTGTGATTTCCTAATTAGCATGCCTTCTGGAATCATCTTCCCACGGCCATGCCCAGCGCACGTTCAAATGACGTGACCCCGGCTAGTATAAATAGGGCTTGCGGAGGTCATTGTTCATTTCTTACTGCTCCATGGCTGACGTCCGGCAGAAGAAGAAAAATACCCGCCGTCGAGGAAGAAACGCAGACGCCAGCTACGAGGAAGGAGACGAGGGCAGCACGATGCAAGCGCCCGACGTCCAGAAGAAGAGGACGAAGACCCCGACCCGTCGGGTCTCTCGGAAGAAGCACACGGCCGACGACGATGCAAACACGACCACCGTCCAGGGCCCTTCCCTGGCTGCTGCGACCTCCAACTCCCAGGTCCTGTCGGTCCCCGGTCTGGCAGGAACCTTTGTCTCTTGGGCCACGGAACTGGGAGTGGATGGTCTCTCGAAGATGTTCAATCAACAGCTCATGCACGCCATCCCTCCCACCAAGCCAGCACCCGGGTTCGAAACGAATCCGGACAAGAACCGCTACCAGGATGTGATTTGTCTGGAGGAGACGAGGGTGAAGCTGACGAAGGAGAATCCAAATGACACGGACTACATCCACGCCAATTGGATCAAGTTCAAGGACCACGACAGGACCTACATCGCCACCCAGGCAAGTGTCATCTGCCCCTTAGACAAAGAATCCTAGGGACCCATGGAGAACACGATCGAAGACTTCTGGCGGATGGTGTGGCAGGAGCAGTCTCCAATCGTCGTCAACCTCACCAAGTGCTGTGAGGACGGAAAGGCCAAGTGCGCCCAGTACTGGCCGGAGCCGAAGGAAGGAGCCTACAAGCAGTTTGGAAGATTCACGGTGGCTGTGAAGAAGATTGAAATCGAGGAGAAGCAGACGCTCTACGTCTACGTGCTGGAGGTGCTCCCCGATGGGTGTTCCAACAGTCTGATCGTCCGAATGCTCCACACGACCGCCTGGCCAGATGGCCACGTCATGCACTCTTCTGTGGCCGTCCTCAGACTCATCAGGAGCATCTTCAAGGTCGATACTTTGGCCAAGTAAGGCTAGGAGGAAGTGTAGAGGCCAAGTGAGTCTTCAGAGGACCCGTGGTGATCCACTGCTCGGCTGGCATTGGCAGGACGGGCACTCTTGTCTTGGTCGACTACATCCTCTACGCAATCTTCACCTGCAAGCAGGTCTCGGTAAGGGTCCCTCAAGATGGGAAATGGCTTGTTTCCAGCTGAAAGACGCGTTCCTGCAACTGCGTGCTCAGAGGGCGTCGTCGATTCAGAGGGAGAGCCAGTTCATCTTCGTCGTGGTGGCCATCATGGCCTACATTGGGACGAGGTACCCGCAGTACGAGAAGAACTGGAAGGACCTCGAGTTGGCCTTTAACATTCGCAACACGAATGCTGGATAATCTACAGATAAAGATGAAAGAATTCGCGCAAACCTTTTGTTCTTCCTTCTCATGTTCCTTACTTTGTAATCTTTGTTAGTTAGAAAGTTGGCATTCTGTTCTTATATGATATTGTAACCTTACGAGGGAATGGACCCTATCCGTCTTGGTCCAGCCCATTTTGCCGCGTTTACCCAGACCACCCAGTCAAAACTGTCAAACACGCGACCACTGTTCGATCCCGACTGGTGCACTTCATGTCTGTTCGCATTTTGGAAAGTATGGCGGTATTGGTAGTGCTTTGATAGTGTTCCCAACTACAGCTCTTCACTGTTCTGGTTCGAACCAACTTCCCTGCCTTTCTCTTGGCCTTTTAAAAAGTGTCAATTCAAGATGACTCCCTTGGAAGTCCCTCATCGTGGAGTGATATGGGTTTCCGTGGCGGAATCCTCCGAAATGCATGTGTCCTCTGCCCGGACGCACTTATCCCCTCGTTAGCTCGGCCTCCGTCTTTTGTCCGCCGCACTACAACTTTGTCCATCTGGCGCCGCTTCTTCAAGAAAGAGGAGACTGCCTCATAAAACACGGAGAATGGCCGATTTTGCAGTCGAATTGTTGTATGTCAATGCAAATTCGATGCGTCGCTGGGAAATTAGATAAAACTGCCACTGCGACTACGCATCCATGGGTCATTGCAGCATTCTTTAGAAGGCAACCTTTTACTTCTGTCCTCAGAAAAACTATAGAACATTAAAAGAAAATACATATTTTATCTATTAAACAGGAATTTCCATTGAAATGTCCCAACTCATTGGATAAATGGAAGTCCCACCTATTCAGCGCTGTGCCCCGGTGGCCGAGTGGTCAAAGGCATACGACTTATGATCGTACGGAGTCAAATCCTTCGTGGGTTCGAATCCCGCCCGAGGCAAACTCTTTTTCATAACTTATTTTGCAATATTCTTTAGTTTAAAATGGTTTCAGGAGTTGTTTAAACTATTTGTATTGTTGCATTGCGTTTTTGGCCTAAACGGGTCTCTTGTTACAGAAAGTTCAAAGTTTAATCGTATTATTTCTAAATTTTAAAATATCGGGGTTATTTTAGTACTTACAACTTAATTAATCAATTTAAAACAAAACAAAATATTTTGCCTCGGGTGGGATTCGAACCCACGAAGGGCCACCGGGGCCCAGCGCTGAATAGGTGGGACATCCATTTATCGAATGGATTGAGGGCGATTTCAATTACAAAAAATTAAACTTGATCGAAATTGGGGATTTCATGTAGACTTTGAATGTTTAAAGTAATGACGACAGCGACTCAGCAATTGCTGGCAGCCGCTGACCCATTGTCGATTTCACCGCCTTCCGCAGTCCTCCTCCCATCCTCCAACTTCCTTCCCATTTCCACCGTTTGTTTTGCCGTAGGCGATAATTAGTTGGCTGCCACCTGTGTGATTGAGCTGCGATGTTTTCCACAGCTTCTCTGCCTCTCCTCTCTTACACACTATTTCGCTTTCTTCGCCTCGTCAGTTGGCCGCATCAAAACCGAGTTTACAACTCACACGCCACACACACGCGCGGACATTGCCACACATTAATCCAGGACGCTGTTTGTGTACTTTTGCACCCTCTGACCACACAAACCACGCCTTACAGTTGAACCATCGGACAGTTTACCCGGTTCATCTCACTCACTCATTCTCTCTTAGGCATTTGACCTTCCACCTCTCTCCCAATGACGTCCGTGGACAGACACTCCATAGCATTCGAAATCACTGCCCATCCCACCCGAAATCCCTTTTGTGTCTTCCCTCCTTCGGCGGGTCGGCGGAAATGAGCCGTAAAGGAAGAAATTTACAGTTGCCCAGCTGTCGTCTCTTTTTGCCTTGCAGATGACAGACGATGCCAGCCGGCTGTCCGCAATCGTCTCCTGCCAATCACTGGCACTTTTTCTTTTGAAAAGTGACAGCAGGTGTTAATGGATACTGTAGCTGGGAAAAAGAGATGAGTATTTCATCGAAATTTGTCTGGCGGTCAGTCACAGCTGTTTCTCATTTGGAACGAACGCCTCGATAATTCTCAGACGTTCTGGGATCATTTTGGGGCCTTCTCTCTCTCTCTCTCTCTCTCTCTCTCTCTCTCTCCATCCCTCCCTCTTCAGTCATTCTTCCGCCCTAAATCCCTATCAATTGCCCTGATTGATGGTCCTCTGCGCCGAATTCGGCTTGCCCCCACAATTACCAGCCGATTATTGCTCTCAGCTGTCCGCTCCCACCATATCTACCGTAATCCCTCACAAAACGTCGCAATATGCGACGGCTGGATAATCAGCTGCGTTGACCTCTGCTCCATATTTGTCTTCCTCTTCTCAGCCGCCAAAGACCCTCCCAGCCCATGATACTTCCTTTATCTCAATAGACACGACTTCTAATCCTCTCTAAATCAACAAATGGTTGCTTTATAATTGTAATATAGAAAGTATTGTAAAAGAATCGCCGGGGCAGGGCCATAAATCCATCAATTGGTTGAAATGCCGCCACTTTTCCTCGACTGGCAGGTGGTCGCCATCGGTGGCCGCCACCTGTCCGTGTCGCCTCTCTCTTGGTCTTCTGTTGCCACACAGTTGAATCATACCCGAAGACTAATTGGGTTACTTAACCCAACGCCTGTCTCTACCGTACCCCTCTCGTAAACAACCTCCCTCCAGTTTCCCATTCCGTTAGACCGTACCCTCCGTTCTCCGCCCAGTCGAGTGTCCACTCTAATTAAGCGGCGACGATTATGCAAATTCGCGCATCGGCGGTATCGGTGACAGATTCGCTTTCTCAAGCGACGAATCACCATATGCCTTTCCCTTTTGTTCCCTCTATCTAGCCTTCTTTCTCTACTTTCCTTCTCCTTTCATTCTCCCAATTCCAACCGCCTCCGATGCTTTCTGTGTCATCGCGTGTGCATCAAAGTTGCATTGTTTCCGTCGATCCGCCGCCCATTGACAGCCGTTTTCACGCTTCTGAAGGGAGCCCTCGTGACATCCTCTGCTTTATATACATTCAGAAGACCTAAACTAACCGATAAATCTAAAGAAACACCTTTTTATAGATATTGAGAGCGATAAAACCAATGAACAGCTGCAAATTGTTGAAGCACACGTTGAACCAATTTTTCTAAACCTTAGTTTGTTGAGTTTTCTTAAATATTTGATGTTTTTGTAAAATCTTATAATAGGTATAGAAAGTGTTTTGCTTAAAAACACACGTTAAAACCCAAAAGCATAGTGAGACCTTGCATTTTCCATTTCTTGTCTTATGTCTGCCAAAAACCGTATTTCCAGCGGAAAATCGACGGTAATTTTTCCGTTCCCTAAAAAATGTCTTAAAATCTATTTAAAAGTTGCATAAAATGCTAAAAGGAGTCGTTTGAGTAGCATATGTAAGGGTTTCGTTCCTGGAGAACAGACATTGTGACCATCGCGCGCCAGATGAATCTCCAGAAGATGGGTGGTCCAAGGTGGGGGTCAACTGGACTCAGTGTGGTCTAGGACCTTCTCATGTCATAATATATCTATTTACAAGTTTAAATAGGACCAAATGCGGGAAATAAAAATAGAATATAATGTTTCTGTGTGACGAGGGCGCTCGAATGTCATAGACATCCATTACAAAGTTACTTAGAATGCTGTGATGGCGTTTTCCCTACGATCTTAGGCTTTGAAAGATTGATCCAACCTCTTTTCGTATGTTCTCGGTTGCCGTGTCCATTAGAGGTCTGTCTCATCGCAGCGGCCGGGCGTCCGTTGATCCTTTGTTGGCCGTTTCAGCCTCTTTTCAAACATGACACCTCGCGCCTCCCAGCATTTCCCGCCTTCTGCCGAAAGTTATGCTTAACATTGACCTGTCACTCCACGAAATATTTGACCTGTCACTTCATAAAAATGGTTTTTAAACAACCATTCCCATTTCGACACGTCTCTGTGACAAACAAAGACTTTGTCCAGTTGTCCCCAGTCATCTTGTCTTCCAGAAAACCCTCAATTACCCCTCGGCCATCCATCACCACCTCCACGACTTCTCCTTCTTCTACGAGGCGTCGCGAGACCTCGATTTAGACGCAGATAATAATGACAAACGGCCGTGCTGCGCCAGATTACCGACCCCTTCTGCGCCCTTCTGACTCAGCGAAACACTTGCGAAAGCAGTTTACCCAGTCAAGTCATTTCTGTAGGCTGAACCGGGCCTTTCATTCTGCCTTACACGGTTGATGTTTAAAAGCCTACATTTCTTTATTCTCCATGTTCAATATACCTTTACTCTTGAAAATGTCACTCAGTCTTGTGACAAACCCATGATTCCCGTTTGGATACTGTAAGGATGAGTGAAATGCTTTGTCTTAAATTGAAATGTCAAAAGAAGCAGGTTGTTCTGAAATGACAAAGAAGCCGTTACAAAGTGCAGGCTATGGAAAAAAGCGATTTGAAATGGCAAAATGGACTTTTTCTCCTAGACGCTTTTTGTGTAAAATTAGTCATCCCACCGGCGTCATTGCCTTGTGAGACATCGAAACTGTCAATTGGCCGCCGAAGAGTCAAATGGAGAAGAAGAAAAACGGCCTTCTGTTTATCTCCCAGACCCAGAATAAGAAATTTCTCATTTATTGCCTGTTGTTTTCGATTCTCTCAGAGGATCTCTGCCTCACTCACCGTGCCTCTTCTCTCCCTCTTCCGGCCTCCTTTGCTCTTTTCCTCTCTCTGTCTACCTACCCCCTCGCCATTTTCCTGTCCCAGCCTATCTGTCTACCGCCCTTCCATCTTCCCGTGCCTCTCCCGAAGCGTCTGTTTTACGGCCCTTTGACCGACCGCCGTCTGATAAAATATCGAGCACACAAGGTGGCGCCCCATATGCATATTCGCGCTCAATTTCAACGCGTCTCTCACTTTCCGTCGTTTTTCGCTTCGAAGCGACGAGGTCACGGGGCGAACGGTCGATCAAAGGAAGCCTCGAAGCGCAGAGAAGCGGAAGAGCTCTTTCACTCGTCTTTCACAAGACATCTGCCTTTCAACGCCCGTTCCCATTGACAAAGACACCGTCATGCACTCTCGAGGTGCGCGAAACACTCATTCCTGCCACTTTACGTTCTTTGTCTTCTGAAAACCATCGAGAGTGATCTCAGAAGCCGCAGAATCCGTCATCTGCGGGGGTAGTCGGTTCGTTTTTAGCCCAGCTGATGCGGCGTTTGATGTGTTCCCTGGGGGATGGGGGCGGCGCAGCAAATACCTCAATCTGGGAGAATTCGGGGCTGAGAGTCCTTCTTCCCTCCTTATTTATTTGTCTTTCTTTATTCTGCAGCCTGTTCTCTCTCCTTCACAGGCGTGAAATGGTCTCCGCAGGGGGCAACCGCCACGACCGACTAATTGGCACTCTCGTCTTTCCGCATTGGCACTCACCTGACACTCGATATGGGGAAAACAAGCCCCGGGAGACCAGGATTACAATGGAGGAGTGCGCTTTGCGACCTTTGACACTTGGATTAACTGCCGAGGGTCTGACGCTTACAGCGTTTTTCTTGCTAAATTGTTTGTTTCGAGACGTGAGACACACACTTTTTGACAACCAAAGGCCGCTTGGAATCATTTCTTTGCAACCAAAGGCCGCTCGGACCCCTTTTTGGCAAGTACAGGCCGCCTGGATCGCTTTTTAGGAAAGAAAAAGCCGCTTGAACAGCTTTCGACAACATAAGGTTGCATTGACCCGCTTTTTGTCAACCAAAGGCCACTTTGACAACTTTTTGGCAATAAGAGGCATCTTTGACCGCTTTTTGACAAGAAAAGGCCGCTTTGATCGCTTTCTGGCAACCATAGACCGCTTTTTGGCAGCCAGAAGCCGCTTGGCCCGTTGTTCTTCCAACCCCAAGTGACCCCCCTGAGAGTCCGATCCCAGACTGTTTGTCTACCTCCACTGCCTGAGGCGGTCGTAACCGGATGCGATGGATTCAGGAGGAGGACACAAAAAGAGCGACTGCCAGCCATTGTCAATATCGCGTCGGGTGAATCCGCCACAACAATTACTTCAACTCTCGCAATTTGAGCCCCGTTTCCCGCCATTAGGTTGCCCCATCCCTAAGCGACAGTCTGAACAACAAAAAGAGTCTTCTCGAAAAATGGAAGAACCCCCAATCATTTCTTCTTTCCGATGACTTTGGCCAAGATGGCAGCCAATTCCTCCACCTTCCGTCTAGAACGCCCTGGAATTCACTATCTGGCGTCACAATTCCTTGTTGCCCTCGGTCTTAAGATAGGCTATCTCTTAAAAGTGTTGATCGCCTTAGGTGTTAGAATCCGATGCGTTCTTTTTGTCTTACTCCACCTCGATTTATGGGTTTCTTTGTTTGTTCTTTAAACAAACGGAAAAGCAACAGAAAACAACCACGACAATATCACTCAGCAGGTGGCAGTAGTCTTTTCTTGCTTGTTTTGATGAGCCTTTCATCGGAAGCTTCTCTCTCCCCCTCTTTCTTTCTATCTTTCTCCCCCTCGCTCTCTTCCTCTCTCTTTCTCTCTGCTCCTCCTTTATTCGTTCTATCTCACCAACCCTATAGAACCCCATCTGATGTGTATTCCTCCTTCTGACTCAGTCGTGGGTTTCCCGCTTCGTCGGCTGTCGGATGGCTCATATAGTTTTATTGGGGTAGCGAAGTGAGCAAACGCAACACGCCCGCCCTCGCCCGATTCGCCAATTGGCCGGCTTTTTTATGGCCACAATCGGCCTATGCTACTACTCACAACACGTGTTTCACAAAGGATCCTCTCTTTGACGAGAGAGACTACTGTTTGAGGAACTTTTCGTATTGCAGCAGCTTTTTTCTCCACAGTCCACCTGAGCACTCTGGGAACTCTCTCGATGTCTCCGATTCTTCATGGCTAGGAGAAGACTCTCCCATTATGGAAGTCAAAGAAGTCTCGTTGTTCCAAGGAATCCCTTCCGTTTCTCTCGTCTGACGAATCCCCGCCGTCTCTTCGGCAGAATGACGCGTCTCTCCGTCAGGGCCTCCGTCGTCTTCCATTCCGTCTCCCCTCGTGTTCCTCTCCAACCGCGTGTTAATCCTGTGAGCAGCTGTTGACACAAGTCGTTTTGTTTGGCTGCCGCCCTCAGATTTACTCTGAAACAACGTCCGCCCAAACAAACTTTTCCCTAATTACCAGGGTTAATCGGTTGTTTAATGTACCATATTTGATTCCAACTGATTGCTTGTTTTAGGTTGTTAGCACCGTTAGCCTTCTAAGGACAAAGACAAAATAGCCCAAAACTTGGCTAATCAAGGTACAATGGTTGCGGGTATTTGCTTAGGCTACTGTTGATAAACCTCCTTGATTAGCACATTGATATACCATCATTTGACCCTAGCCATGATTTCTTGGGCCATTTTTCTGTCTATGGCGAGTTTTGATCTTGAATAGCCAGGTTTTCTAGTTTGTTCGGTTCCTCCCTCCGAAATACAATCCTTCCTACAGCTGTACCTGACGCGATCTCTCATGGGAGGGCCTTTTCTGTTTGCTTTCGTCGCTTCCGAGTTCAATCGCATTTCTGCCACGCGCATCCTTGACTCAGTCTTGTGAATTTAGGTCTAAGATATCTTTTTCCCTTACACTGACTCACGGACTCCCGGACTCACTCACTCACTCACTCCCACCTATTGAGAGTGACGCCATTCTGTTAGCCTCCCATTCCCCTTCCTGTTTCCCTCCTTCCTCTGCCCTACGGTCTGAGTCACAATCCCCATTGCCGTCCCAGAAAACACTCGAAGCGTGCGTTGTACAGCCATTCTCCTTCTACCCGCTTTCATCTCGTCCACCGAGTTTTCCAATTCGCCGTCTTTTGTTTACTTCAGACACGTCAACACAAAGTGCGAAATGCCCATTTTCGGCATTTCATCCATTTCGTCATGAAAACGCCCATTTCACGGTTATCAATGATTTTGTAAACAACCTGGATTTAATTGTAAAGTTTCCCCCTTTCAATTCAACGTTTCCAGTTGACCTCGCCTGTTGTGTACAGGACATGTCCTATTTCCACGAAAAGTCAACAATACTCATTGGCAAGAGAAACCAAACCAACCCATTCTGTCTCTTTTTCTTTCTGCCCAATCTTTTTCTTGCTGGGGTATTTCATTCTTCATTTATCCAATTCCAGATGACGTCAGTAGCCAGTCCCCAGAAACATTCGTCTCCCTTTTTGTCCCTTTTCCGAAGCAAAAAGAAGATCAACGGAACAAAATCAAACGACAACATTAAATCAATCGAAGTTCAGGTAAAACGGTCTCCATTCCAGCTTCAATTAGAATTTAGCCTCTGCCTGAACAAAAGAAGGCTTCGAAGAAGGTGGATTCGAAGACATTACCTTCGAACCCTGAGAGGAAGAAGAAAGGAAGGCACAAGTCTTCCTTCTGGGACACAAAAAGTCAATCCCTTGACGATCTGGTGGACCAGGACCCGAATGCTTTGGTAGAGGCATTGGAGACGATTGGGGAGGAGCAGCCGATTGTGGCAAGGAGCATTCCGAAACATGCGAAGATGACGAGGCACGAGGACAAGAGCATGAAGAACTGCTTGTTTGAGAAGGATGTCAGTCTTCCTTCCTATTTCTGTATGATATCATGGCTTTTAGGTCTATGACTCCATGTTGTCTGATTCCCTGCGTGTTTGTGATATGCTGCAGAGTCATCTGGATGATTGCATCATCTCAGTCAGAGCCAAGAGCCCAGAAACCATCCTGGACATTTCTCAGGTGAGACAGAAACATCATAGACATACTTCTCATGGGGCCTGGCCGGCAGTATGCCAGACATACTTATAGTTAGATAGAGGTGGCTAAAACGAGGACCTTCCTTATCATATAAACATTGAGGGTTCGAATCCACCTGGGGCCAAAGATTTATGTTCTTGTTATAAATGACTGTAGTGAAATGTCATAATGAATTAAGGTTAGGCGCCGCAGACGCGGGCACTAGGTAGGTAGCCCGTGCGTAAAGGAAGCTTGGTATTTTAAGGAGCGCGCCCATTTTTTTAAAACAATTCCACTAATCTAAAGTTGAAAAAAATGAAGAAGAAAACTATGGAGAATCGATTGAATCAGTTAATTTTACGCGAAATACTTGAATCAGGAACCGGACAGGGCCGAGAATTTGGTCTTTCCGCTTAGTCCCAGTTTATGAAAAGTTTCCCTGGGAAGCCCTCTGTTTGCACAGGTTCTTCTTTCCTTTACAACAGTTCCTACCTCTCAGTCAAAGACCACCGATTTGTGAGCTTTTATCCTTAAACATAAACTCAATCAAACATAAAATTCAGGATGGAGCTGATTCCGGCCGTGGTGCTTCTTCCGCCTCTTCCACTATAAGTGCAGCCGCCGCCGTTCCTTACAAGCCGAAGAAATCTTGTGTAAGGGCCGATGTATAGCCACTCAGAATTTAAAAAAGGTAAGAAATCTAAAATAAATAATGTAATTAGTCTTCAGAATACGGGTCTTCGGCAGTTCTCCCCGCAAATACCTCTCCGCCGCTTTACAGCTATCCTACATGTACATACTTCCCCTGACTACAGGTGGTTCCGCTGCACTCGTTGTGAATAAAGTTTACTTTATTTGTTTAAATTCGTGTGGGAGCTTTCCTCCGCTTTTCTGCTTCATTTACTTTTTGCTGAACAAACATCTTTTCGCTATGGTCAAAGGTTAAGTCAAGGAGCCATGGGATAATTACAATCGGGAGTTGGGTAATTAAGTTGTAGTCGCTTTTTCGTTCGGGCGGCGTCAATTTCGCAAATGTAGGGTGAGAAAAGCAGATTCAGAGTTTAATTACGCAGATGTGCATGGTCAGAAGCAGATGCAGAGAAGAAGAAGATTATGCGTGACTAAAGAAAGGACTTCTTCTTCTCTGTATTTCGTTTTGGGACCAGACTTTCGTGTGGATAAACGCTTTGCATTTTGTAAAGGACGACTGTGTTGGCTGACTGCTCTTTCATAGCTGAAGACTGGCCCAATCCTGTGTTAGTCCATTACCATTACAGTCCCTACTTGGCATGCTCTACTTTTATGGACATTGCCTCTTAAAAGATTCCCTTTTGGAGTTTCAATAGGTGAAATAAGCAAGATTAAATACATTTATTGAGACAAAGTGAGAAAGAGCAAAGCGCACAGGAAGGAAACCCGTAAGAGATCAACTAGAAGAAAGGGACCCGTGTTGACTAGAAGGAGGCTTCGGTCAGACTTCCACCGAATCCACTGGCTCCCCGCGGATGTCGGAGCAGATGTGTTGGAGGGAAATGAGCCGAGTCTGAAAAATAGTTTGTATTTGAAGGGGAATAGTAAAACTTCGAGATCCCGTGAAGAGCAACGTCGTTTTGGATCGACAGACAGACATCGAGGAATCGCCTTCTTCAGAGAGGAAAGCCCGGGGTTCCTGAAACGAAGGGATGTGTGTATGTGTGTGGAAAACTCACATTTTATGCCCTGCACTTAAATTGGCATAAAAGTTCTTGACCGCTTTTTCGGAGACAGATCCAGCGGAAGCTTCCCATAGAGAAGGGCATCCGCCTAGAGAGACCATCTCAGCCAACAGAAGACCCATTTGCCATCTGAAACTTTCCACATTCATTTGATCTTCCTTCTTTCTCACATGTCTCCTGCCGTCGTGTGTGGTCTCCCGGTCAAAACTTCAGGAGGGCTGATTTCAGAAGGCAAACGGACAACAACTTCTTGGGATGACTCCGTCTGGGCCAAGTCTTCAAATATGGATTTAGAGATAGGAAGCTAGGGGTTTACCGAAATCAGCTATTTTGATAACTTGATCGCAGGGCATTCGAAGGGGTTCTTTCCAAGACTTCATCAGGTAGACGCTGGCTGGGGAGAGACCTCCATGGGCACAGCGCTGCGAGTGGATGAAGGACTGAAAGACTCCGATTTGTTTCATATTATAGTAAATTCTTTTTAATTTGAATTACTTTTCTCAAATATTCATAGTACATCTCGTGTAAATTTCGAATTTGAATGGAATTTCTCGCTTCATGTTCAATTTAAATTAAATTTGTAAAAAAAAAGTTTATATAACAGCTTGATCTATTCGAATATTTACCTAAGTAATGAAAAATTTCCCATCCATATGTGGGTTTGTGGTCCAGAATATCGGAGCAAACTACTCACCAGTCCAGTGGCGATTTGCCTTGCGAAAGAGCATAGCTGTGATGTGAGTCTATCAACCTTAGTGTCATCCAGGGAGCTGAATCGCATCTTTGTGAAGAATAGGAAATGTGCCTACTCTCTGTCGGATCCGTCGTATCCAGAACTGGAAGAAGTGGGAGATCTTCCTTCCAAAGTAGACCTCACTTCAGCCAGATACCCTCTCAAGCTCCCTCCACGGATAGGCTCGAAAAGTACCGCCAACACCTGAATTTTCTATCTTCTTTCGTTTGTTATACAATTTACTTGGCTCTCCTTCGTGGCCACGCCGTGGAAGTACAATAGATTCGGGTGATCGGAGGACATGTGGGAGAGGACGTTCAATTCGTGGCGAAGGGCGGATGAATCTTCTAAAATGGTTTGGTTTTCTTTGACTTGTTAGGTTTACCTGAGGAGTACTTGAGGAAATAGCTGGTGGCATCTATTTTGTCGATGGCACTTGCATTGATCCAAGGCTTGGTGGGATTCCTGATGCATGATGTCATGTTAAGGCGTTCCATGGGAAGAGTCATCAGACCATGCACATTCACTCCAGCGTAGATTGGGTTAGCTCTTTTGATGGTTCCAACGGAAGAGCGGTCGAAGAAGGCCTGAAAACAGCATTTGAGCCCTGTCTTTGTCTCTCTCGCTCTCTCTTTATCTGAATACACTTACAGCCTCACTCCTAGTAGGAGTATCTAACGAATCGTAGACTCCTTCATCGTCATAGAAAATAGCAGGCAGTTGAGGAAGATGAACCTAAACCATTGGCGTTCTAGAATCCTTCAATCAATCTACCTTCGTCGGAATGCCCAGTTCGCTCTCATCCGTCGAAATAGGTCTTCCCTTGCCATCAATCACAGTCAAACACTTATTCCGAGGCAAGGTGGCTAAAGAAGTTCGGTTATGTTCCTTCTAGTTCAACTCACATTGTGCAACTACGATGCTTTTGGTCAGTTGACGATGCTCTCTTTTGAGGGTGTTGAAGGTGTTTCTGTCCTTTACTCGACAGACGGCCATTCCAGCCGCTGCTATTAGAAGTACTCCGAGGAGAGCCAGAAGGACGAACTGAAAAAGGAACTCGTGAATGGGTGAGCATGTCTATGCGTGAGTGTGTGAGCATGAGAGTGTGTGTTACCTACCATTTCCACATTCCACCTAGCAGTCAATGCCAGAACACTTGGCTCTTCATGTTTCAACTGCGCCCTCTTTCCATGACTTCTCCTCCCCTTTGCATCGACCACAACCACCTCAACCTCGTACTCACATCGCTCATCAGGGACATATAAGAGTACGGATCGGTGAGTCTGAATGAAAGAATCTTCAAGAACAGCCTGGTTTCCATGTTACCCAGGTGATTATCCTTCTCTGGGCTTCCCTATACTGACAAGTTGGGGATGGCGTCAGGGTGACTTCAAAATGGACCATTCTGGGAAGAGATGAGGGCTTTCGATTAAGCTCTAAACATCATTAAAATAAGATGGGTATTAAGTAGTACCTTTTTCTTCTGTGGCAAATACCCAATTAAGAAGGACGGTGGTGCCTTCGGATCGAGAGACATTCCATTTCCAGTGAAGTTCTGACACTGGAGAAGGGGCTGAAAGCAGAGATGGCCATTTGAACCATACTTCTAACGGGCTATATTTTGTAGTGTCCCTTGGTTTCCAAATGGAAACTAGAAACTTGTTTCACAACAAGCATCTTTGTCGATTACTCATAGTCCCGGGATCCGCTTTGCGCCCCGGAGAACAGCGGAAAGAAGTGACTTCCCGGAGGTTTTGTGTCGGTCAATTAGCCCTCCGGCGTCGTTTTAGCGTGATGTATCGCGCCTTTTCGGCGATTCGAAGAGAGATAGAAAGCGTCGGATTAGAGGCCGTGTCCAAACAATCATCCATCAGACAAATACGTACCGCAGAGGGAAGAGTCGGAGACCATCTGCAGACAGGCTGGCACACGCAGACTCAGAGGAGGGTTGGACGAAGGACGGGAGGAGGAAGGACCCACACGGATCAGATAGGTGCGGTCGAAGTGGAGACGCTCCAGGAGGAAGCCAACGGAACGGTCCTGAAATGGACACATGTAAGGAAGACAGAGGAACCATACCAGCTGGAATTCAATGCTTTGTTCGTGATGGTCATCTGCCGAAAAGGTGACGGCCAAGGAACAGGCAAACAATCCTCCACTGGGGGATTCCAGGGACAATTCAGAAGCTGCCGTGTCATCCTTCCAAATCTGAACAAACGTATATTTTCAGATAAATTGCCTTTAGATTGCCAGAAAGCGGTCCGAGCGGTTTTTGGTTGCCGAAAGCGGTCCAAGCGGTTTTTGACTGCATTTTAGATAAACCTACAGTCTTCCGAGGTTTTGTGATGATTGTGGTATCCGCCACCGAAAGAAAAGTTTTGGCAGGGATCCAAGGAGAACGGGCGGCCTGTAGATAAGATACTGTAGGTAGTGGAAGGGCTTTACCTGGCCCTTGATGCCTTCTGGATCAAAGGTTGTCACTCGGAACTGAATCCACAAGGGAGATTGCTTGAAAGACGTAGTGAAGTCAACTAGGGGAGAGTAGCTCTGAAAGTTTCGGGTTTATGCAACTCTTCAGAAGATCTTTTAGAGTTTGTTTGAGTGGCTAGGTTTGTGAGAATAACTGTATTCATCTTCCCTCTCCCCAGAATACATGGCGTGCCCTCCCGTCAGCCCTTCTTGTAATCCTGTGTGTTTTGGCACCCGCGTGTCATCCCCCGTAAGCCGGTCGCTCGTGTCAAACGGGGGTAAGCGGCTGTGTTTGAAGACGACGGCGTGGGAACATTGCGAGTGGACTGGCCTTCTGGGAACCTACCCCCAGAGTGAGAAGGAGTAAACACTCACCCAGGTGGCGAAGAAAATAGCCTCGGGAGCCTCTTCCGACTGGCGACGGACCCCCTCGATGTGGTACACGAGGAAGTCGGAGGAAGAGGCATTGGATCGGAGGAGAAGGCGACCGGAGATGGAGCCGTTGGAATGGGAATCTGCACAGAGGACTGAGATGGAGGAGACGGGAGAGGAGGAAAGAGGGGCTGGAATAAAAACTTGGATATGGAGCTCAGGATCGTCTGAGTCATCTGAGACCAGGTCAATCGCTCTCCTCAACGTACCATCACTGCTCCTCTCCAAAATCGACTGATAGGCCACCTGCCCTTTCCTAAAGGCAGGCAGTGCCAATTCACTGAAATCCGGAGAGTGGCATCCTAGCTTGCACTGAAAACCATTGTTTCCTCTGTCTTCCCCTCCCCTACCAGTGAGAAATCGGTATTGTTGGAAACGTCAAAGTCCTGGAAGGTGTCTCCCGAGAGGGAGAGGAACTCCTTTCGATTGGCCATCTGAAAAGTTCCTTTGAATCCCCGTCGGCCGCTGTTTTCCCTCCTTCCGCCACCAATTTGCACATCTGGCCGAATGGCGCGAAAAACGACCACCGCCGTAATGCGCTCTTCATAAACTTGAAACTCACGGCGGTACAAGAAAGCGAAGGAACTTTGGACGGCCATCAAGTGGGAGTTTATAGTTTTTTTTTAAAAGTTGGAAAAAAGAGTTTTCTAAATTTACAAATCAGGCATCCTATGTTACTGTACTTCTAACTTTTGTCTGTAGAAAACACCTGAGTTAACTCTGTTCCCAAATTTAAACGGGTTTTCAAAAGTTCAAAACCTTGTTGGAAATGCTATTTATAATTTGTTTTTCCTAAAAAATGAACCTCGTCTGCGGGGTTTGCATAAATTTGAATGAATTTTGTTCGGAAACTAAAAATGATGCGATTTCAGAAACGAGGCATTGAAGATGGTCAAGCGGCATTTGTTTGCCACAAATCGGCTTTTAATTCACAAAAAAGCAAGACAAGCGGGCTATGGTTGCCAAAAAGCGGCTTTTACGAGGCACCGAGAAAAATCTTACCTCCTTTAGACAGATGGCTTGACATTGCCCAGACATGGGCACTGTAATCTGACCGTATACTGTAGATAACATTAGAAGTAGGAGCGGTGCTGGAGGAGGCCTCATTCTGAACACAATGAGGATGATGATTTGATACCAAGACACAAGGAACTACATAAAGAACAAATCAAGAAATAAGGGGAAAACAGCTGAGCTGTAAAAGATAAAAGTAGCCTCCTCGTAGTTTTCTCTTCTGAAAATCCTCCGTACTACTCTCATTTTCGGCGCTTTGTGTGGTCAATTGTGCGAGAAGAGCGTCCAATTTCTGATTCGCAGCCCGGCGCCTTTAAATTTGAGGGCGGCGCCGGAAAAAAGAGTAAGAGTGAGGTAAAAGAGGGTTGGAAGGAAGGACAAGGCCACTCCTGGGATTGTGGATGGGTAGGAGAGGAGGAAGGGCAGAAGGCAGCCAGAGAGAGGAACATTCATATTGTGGACAGGTTTTGAGTCAGAGGGAAATTAGAAGTGGGAGGTGATATGTGTTTATCCTGTGACTAAACTTTGGAGCATTTGGCGTATCATCGCAATGTTTTGTAAAAAGGAATATTCACTCACTCACTCACTCTTTTTCTCTCTCTCTCCATCTCCTCTCTCTTCTCTCTCAAGCACAATTTGTCTGTTGCTCTCGTTTTGCTGTCTCGACGAGCGTTCCGCCTTTGTTGAAATAAGTGTCTGCCGCCTGCAGTTGCAAGTTTTCGACATTGTTTCAGTTCGGATGGTTTGTCTTTTAAAAACTGAACACTGAAGTGAAAATGGAGAGAGTGAAGGAGCGAGAGAGAGAGACTGAGAGACTGAGGACTGAGGAGGAATTCCTTCTCATATAATACCTTCTACCCTCCTACTGCATCGTAAAAGAATGCTCCTGGCCTCCATCGGAGCATTTCGTGTTCGCTTCGTCGAAGAGAGAATAACAAGTGAATCAGACAAAGAAGTGTGGGAGAAAGTGCTCGCTCTTCTATTGACCTGGGCGGGGCAAATCAAATCGCGTCGGGAAGCGCCGTACTCGCCGAGCAAACTGAATAAACTCATTAAAGGACGCCGCCTTGTTTTTGGGATTCAACGCCTCTAAAGAGAGGGTGATCGGACCAACGCAGGGTTGTAGTGGGAGGACATGGGGCGGGCTTGCCACATTCCTCCAAGTCTCTGTTTATTTCATGGGCAACGGTTTCTAAACATTCGGAAGACTGATCTATTGTTTCAGTCAAGAAGAGCCGAGTGAGACGATCAGATAGGAAGGCCTGGTCTTTACTCTGAAGAGGTTGTTTAGAACCCGAGACCTGCGGAATGAAAAGATGAAAAAGCGATCTGAATGGATTCCCTGCTGAAAGGCGTTGTATCTAATGCATTTGTGCGGAAAACGTACTAATCGACGAACATCGCGTGGGGGAAATTTCCACTTTTCGCGCGATTGCGAGCCATCTGTCGTCGGAATGAGTTCCGAAAGGACGAATATTGCTCGTGATCGCGTCTTCATTAGATAGATGAGTCAGCCGCAGCTGCGGGAAAAGAAATACAGAAGAAACAGCCGTTGGGGATATGGAGGAGTGATGGGTAAGAAAAAGGGGAAGTGTGGGAATAGCAAAACTCAGTGGAACCTCACTCTTTTGTTGGAGAACCTCATTCTGACTCCAAGAAAGGGAGGTGAACGAGTGACAATGTGAGACAGTGATACAGTGATAGTGTAAGACAGTGGAATAGTGAGAGCGTGACAGAGGAGAGGGAGTGGGGACGTAGAGCGCGAGAAAGGGAGACATTTCACATTTAAACTATTTCAAATGGAAGTGTGAAAAGAAGCCCCGAGGAAGGAAGAAATAGAGAATTACGAGGTAATTGCGCCGACTCCAATGTCTGCCAACCAGTCCTCTTGGCGCCTAACTTTTCCTTCTTTAGGAACTTTCCGGGAAAAACGAAAAATATCTGGTTGAAGGATTTTCGCTAGGAATGAAGCTGGCTTTTCAATATGGATCTCATCAAACAAATCCTTCCCCTCAGATTTCCTTAGCAACCGATTTGCCCAGAAATTGTTTCACTGGCAGATTGCTGTTCAAATACAATTGGGGAGGGAGTACAATTGAGAGAAAAGCATGTTTGCTCCTTCAATCTTCTATTTTTTGCATTGGAAACAAATTTTCGCACTTCCCGCTTTTCTTGCAGCCTGGACGCGTATAAATGATGCTCGTTGGGGAATGTTGCATTTGCGAATAAACAAGAGTTGGGGCGGCTGATTTGCATAGGAGGACACTCGACTTCCAGATGAGGGCTCATTAGGGGAAGGCGCCATGGAGTAGGGCAGGGTTACGGCCAAAGGGACACTTAAAGGGCTGTTAACTGGCAGCAGAGTGATTGAATGGACCGGGAAGGGATACGTCTTGGGAGAAAATAGGTGGGAAGTGAATGGAAAGAAAACAATCGTTATCTGTGTTTCTCTTTTGACCACGAATCATATTGGTTTAAAACATGGAAATGGTGTTTCAAAGGTCAGACTGATTGGCAATGCATTATACCACTATCCAAAAAGCATGGCAAAATTGCGGCGCGGCATGAGAAAATGTTTTAAGGTGGGCCAGGACTATGAGAGAATGAAAAAGTGAGAAAGTGAGACAGTGAGAGAATAAAAGAGTGAGTGAGTAGGAGCGTGTGTGTGAAAGCATGTGTATATATCTTATCGTATGTGCGTGTGTTTGTGTGAGCGTGTGTGTTGCGCGGGTGATATCCGAGTTTAGAAACGAAATACGATGGCTCTGAGGTTCCCCATAAATGAAGTAATAGCAATAAAGCTTATAAAAATAGTAAATCTTTTTTTTAATGTAGAAAAATCTTTTCCTGAAGTTGCTTTGTTTTGTGGTGTTCAGCTGCGACCGCCCAGCGGAGCAGTACAATCGGATGAAGCTCGCCAAACAAGCGGAATGAACTGAATTATTAACGCTTACTTATGGCCAGGCGGTCAACACCTCGTATTCAGAGGCACGGCTACCGTACCCCCGGAACTGGTTGTTCTAATTAATGACGGCTCCCACACATACATCTTCCGTCGGTGTAAAACCTGCGAAAGGCGCAAAGGAAGGTCGCAAAGAAGAGAGACAAGTGGGAACGCAGGTTGCTCTTCAATTCCGGTGTGGAGGGCACATGTTCGCCCGTAAATTCCGCATCCGTCATAATTACGATCAGTAACTTCAATTATTCATAGGTGCCAGCCGGCCGGAATGCGTTACCGCCAGCCGGTCGAAGGCTAAAGCGATTGTGAACAGAAGAGGAGCACAATTAGGTTGGTGGTGTCTTTGACCCGCGCGAGGCTCTTGAGGGCAGCCGGCTGCCAATTTGGGCAGACAGACAGCTGGCTGGCGCATTACAGAAACAATCTGCCCCCGTGGGGTAATAGAGACATCAAAGAGGCTGCAGGAACACAGAAAACAAGGCTAATTAGAAGCATCTTTAGATTGACAGCCTTTTCAATTAAGAAAGCGGTAATTACAACAGAAAAACAATGGAACTTTAAAAGAAAATACATATTTTATTTAAATAAATCAGTTAAGATCGAATATTAATTGACATTGGCCGCAGTTCATTGAATAAATGTTTGTCCCACCAATTCAGCCAATTAGAAGTATCTTTAGATTGACAGCCTTTTCAATTAAGATATAGTCTAGTAGGCAACTACATTCTTGGAAAATGGAAAATGGCTGCGGTGGCGCAATTAGAATATGCATATACTAAATTTACCCTAATTCTTAAGATAGGCTAACAGGGATCATTTTCCTTCCTCTCCTAGGGTGGTTTATGGATCCCACCCCTGTTCGAATTACACAGTTCCATAAAGGACCCTCTGGATTGCATTAAATACTGTCAAAAGGAAGGACGTCTATTTAACCCACCAGTCGTTCAAAAGGGGCAGAAGGGTTCTGAATATTTTGCCCTCTGCAAGGATAAATCCTACAATCCTTCTAAGCCAAATTGCCCCGGTTTCATTAGAATTGCTGTCAAAAAGGGAATAGGTAAATATGAATGTACATCTTGCAAGTCTAACAAACGTTTGTACTGTGGAATAAATGCACTTACAAATGCACCCGTAAATGACCCCCGTAAATGCAATGACCCCTATAACCGAATTCTTCGTCTTATTTGCAAGTACTACCCTCAATAGAACAATGCTTATACTGTGTTAATAAACTACATTGGATTTATAAAGTGTTCACGCATAATGACGTAAAGTACTCACGTAGTTACGTAGCTTGGCGTCCCGACCCACCCCCTGTTCATTTTCCATTTTCCAAGAATGTAGTTGCCTACTAGACTATTACCGCATCTTTAGATTGACAGCCTTTTCAATTAAGAAAGCGGTAATTACAACAGAAAAACAATGGAACTTTAAAAGAAAATACATATTTTATTTAAATAAATCAGTTAAGATCGAATATTAATTGACATTGGCCGCAGTTCATTGAATAAATGTTTGTCCCACCAATTCAGCGCTGTGCCCCGGTGGCCGAGTGGTCAAAGGTTTTGTTTAAAAGTGATTATTTAATTTGAAAATACTAATGTAAACCTCATATTTTTAAAATTAGAAATAATAATGCTTAAAATGTGTAATTTCTGTTACAACGGTAAAGTTTCATTGTTGTGCTGTTGTAAGTACTTGACCCTGTGAAAAAGGGGCAGTTGTCCAATAGGTTGGACTGTAGATGATCAGTTTGGTTTGTGTTTTCCTATTTTTTAATTAATAAAAAGAATTATACTTTGAGAATAAGGGGGAATAAACAGCGGCGCTTGTTGGGAGCGTCTTACACAATATGATGTGTGAGGGGATAAGCCGTTCTCGGTTACGGTAGGGCAGCTGGCACAAGAGTGACCTTGGCGGCCGCCCAACAACGGATTAGAAGACGACATTTGCTAATGCACTGCTCTGATCACATTAGACAAAAGCGGGATTCAGCCAAACAGACGGTTTTCGATGGAACCAGCCGGTACAGCTGGAGAATGCGGGTTTCTTGGGATTCGGCTGCGGGGCTACGCAGATGAAACAGAAAATAGAAGGCTCTGTCTGTCCGGAAGGCTAGAAATGTTTTGGTTTTGTCAAAACCAAAGGATCGGGGAAAGGTGTGAAATGCCTCTCGACGGGGGTGCAGCGGGGCATCCCATTATCAGAAGAGAGATTCACACAAAACGGGCGTTCGGAAAAAGTGGATGGGTGGTCCTCGAGGTCAGGGGGAATCGCCGTTTTCGGGTGTTCGCAGCAGCTAATCAAGAGGCGGCAAAAAGCAAAAGGACGACGACGGCAGATATGTCAGTGCGCAACCCACAAAGGCGACCCACGAGCGATGAGGCCGCGGGGACACACGGGTGTCACCAGGAGGAGAGAGGGGCTTCAGGAAGGTGGCGAGAAAATGGGAAATGCAAGATATAAGCATTCTAAAATCTGTGAAATATAAAATAAAAATGTTGTGTCAAATCACGTATAAAATAGGCACTACAAGTCCCTAGTAAGATCTCGTAAGACAATCCCTTCTAAAGCCAGTTCTACCAAAGTGGTAGAGGTCAGGCCATTGATTAGAAATTAGGACAAGAAAATAATTAAAGGTAGAGGACGCTTTCATTTTAAATCCAAATCTCATAAGAATATCACAATTTTGTTGCTTAAGATAGACAAAAATTAACCTTTACTCTTTCAATGACATTATTTTGACAATTTCCTTAAAAACAAAGACATCACAATTACATCATCGGAAGGGTCTTGGAATCATCTATTTTTTCCTTGTTTTAGAAATGTAAAAAGTTCAGTTTGGAGGGTTTTTCCTACCCACAAAAAGACCATAAATTGACTGTCTTGCGCGCTAAACATGGGCGGATCTGCTGATCCTACCCATGGAGGTTCTTAATGATCTCAAAATCGATTATTCAAGGTTCTACAAAATACTTCTGTGAAGGCAAATTGTAAGGTTTGTGTAAAATAGAAGACATTCAAACTGCTGTGTTCAGAGAAAGCCACGAGCTTTGGTTTAATTTGATCAGCGAGGAGAAAATTCAATGAGCTCTTGGTTCCAAACAATGGTCCTCCTTCGAGACCCAGCCAAAACAGAGACAGATCTTTCTATGTATTCTGATGACATCAGGCCGCTTTCTGCAGATTTTGGTTACCTCAGCCCGCCTTCTGCATATAGCCGTGACCTCAGGTTGCATTCTGGTTTTTGGTGACCTCAGGCTTTTTGCAATTCTCATGACCTCAGGACGCTTTTGCGTATTCTGATGACCTTACAAAGACAAGACATAGGAGACAGAAGTAATTGGTGTAGTCATAAATACAGGCGCAGTGAGAAGAAGGAGAGACGATCGACTGATAGGCGGATATTCCGTGTGCATCGAAGCATAAACGGCCAAAATGCGGCTGGCAAGAAGTGTAAAGCAAACAATAACAGAGGAGGAACGACCTTTTCCTCGGGAAGAGGCGAGGGACATAAAAAGGTGAAAGGCCGAGTTAATTCGCAGATTGGGCGCGCAAATATTTGGGGAGACGAGGCGGAAGGAGGCTGGGAAGGAAGGAAGAAGGGGACTACAGACAGACGATTCCAGGCGGAACGGAGGGAAGACTCAGACTACACAAACAGGCGGGATGCGACAGCCCAAGGGGGAGGGGCCACGGCTGGCAGCAAGGAGTGGCCGGCTGGTTGCAAATAGCACGGGTAGGAAGAGAGAGAGGTGTTCTTTCACGTTTATTTCGAAATGATTTGCCTTTTTCATGTAGTTTGAAAAATGCCGGCGACCACTTTCAGACGCGATGAAAGATGGTATCTATGGAGCGTGTGACCTACTAAGGAATGAGGGAGTGAGTGAGTGAGTGTGGAGAGTGAGAATGTGAGACTGTGAGACAGTGAGGAAGACATAGATGAAGATTATATTCTTAGCTTCCACTCTCCCAGGATTCGCCTAATGTATTCCCCCGTTACAAAAGGCAGATCGGGCGAGATTCCGCGATGAATCGGCGACTGAATATTCATGGAGGCTTTGACTCTTTGGAAGCAGCTGAGGGCTTCTGATGGAAGCAATGATACGCGAAAGAGGAAGAAAGGAGAGAGGAGAACTATCTGGGAACAGATCGCGCCACAGCTAGTTCCTTACCGACTCAGTGCACTTTTCGCCAGAAAACGACTCTTCCTATTCGACAGGAAATGGAATGGACTTCCTTGCTACGGAAGGAAATAGACAACAGTTGTAAAAGTAACAATTTTCTTATAAAGCATACTTCAAATGTGAGGTTTCGTGGGAATCTGACTGTCCGAAAGTTACTTTGAAGTATTCGATCGATGATCATACGTGGCTGCATGAGCCATCATGATTTATGTCTCGGGCTACGGTAGTTCTTTTGAATGCTCCCGAAAGTTGCTAAAGAAAGTTTACTTTCAGAAGACAACGAATTTTTCCCTAGTGGTCCATTTCTGCAGTGGATGTGGAAAGTGTGGTCTCCGTATGTTCGCAGCCACAGGGATTTCATTAGCACCCGGCGACAGGACTCGTCACTCTTCCCTGTCGCCCATCAAACGGAGTCCGTCAACAGGAGATTTCTCCAAAACAACGGCTAGGCCCTTCCGGCTGACACCTTTTATCGTCCAAGTCAACAACACTCTCGGCAGGCAATTCGCAGCGATATTCGAGACTGCCTTCTGAACGACCAAGGCTAGTGTTTCTCTCGGAGGCAAGGGTCAGAGCTCTTCTGACGACTACGAAATCCTACAGGATCTGGTGGATGAGATGCATAAGGTCAACTGCAGTCGGATAGCTCTAAATTTTCCATTGCGTGTATTTCTGCCCAGCTGCCGGGTGAGAAATGTCGCTTTGTGTCAGCTAACATCCGCGGGCATCCTATACCTCCCAATGCCTTGGCTTCTCTCTCTCTCTCCCCCTCAGTTCCATAGCTGGATAGCAGCAGTCAAAATGAGAGATTCAAGGGATACTGGTGAATGCATGGCGAATGTATCAAAAGGGAGAACAACAAATTGGCGCCGGAATCGTCTATCACGGGGATTGGGTTTCGCGGGATAAGGGCGGGCGGATTACGGACCGGCGACTCAAAGGGAGGACGCGGATAAGACGGCAGGGGACAGTACTTTACACTGGCAGAATAGGGGTTCAGTTTGTTTGACTAGACTATCCAACGTCAATGAGAAGTAACTTCAGCTGTTCGACGATCACCTGCTTCATGAACATCAGATACCCACCACAGTAGGACAACCGCCAACTGCAAAAGCCCCTCTGCAACGGATTCGAAATTTCCATAGCGTAGTAGATCTGCTGTTCAACGATGTTCCGAATGATGTACTTGGCAGTTTCAAACACCGCCAAAACTTTTGACATTGTCCTTCTGCTGAAGCAGAAGGACAATGTCATGGAAAAAAGCTCAGTGGCTCTTTCAGGCTTAGAATACAACTTAGCAATTGAAGAATCACTTGGTTGCTTTCGATTGATAGTAAATTTACGGTACCTTGCAGTCGCGTCAAAACAGTTGCTGACAGCGGCTTAGGAAATAATTAACCTAATTGAAATGGGTCTATCAGCTTTAGGGTTATTTTCATCTGCAATAGAAGACTTAGGATCCTTCCAAAATCCTTTGATTGTGGTTGTCGTGAAGACATCTCGTCGAAAGGGGCTGGGTCGTTCCGTCAACCACCTTATGATTACGAGGCGGTTAGTTTTTCGAAGAGATATCACGCAGTGCACGCGGATTCCCATCGCCTAAAAAGGGCGGATCACAAAAGAAGGACGACTGAAACAGCCACTGACACACGCTCGGAAATGACGGCACTACCGGCGGAAGACAAAGGGGACGGTTCTCGAGAGAAAGGCTTTGATTTTGCCTCAAAGCAAGGGATTCAAAAGACCGAAGGCTCAAAACATGGGGATGTTTTGTAGGTGCGTGTTGCGATGCGCTGTAAAAGGAGCCGATAGTTCATTAGGGGTTGTTTGTTGTTGTGTGAAGGTGTGAGGGTAATGTGGGGCTATTACTCGCGCGAAACCTTGAAACAATGTCGGAAATCCGAAGCGGAGGACGCGAGATTAGAGGGAGGACGGGTGGACAAATAGACTCTGGGAAGAGACGTTTTCGCAACTGGGGACAATGGAACCACGGGCCAAGCCATGCATCTCCTATGAGAGGAATCCACGGGAGAGGGGCAACAGAGGTCAATTGAGAGATATCAAAGGAGTGTGAAGGAATTGTAGAAGAAGAGGCTGAATATCGTATTCTCATGTTATCCTGTTTTCCCTCGCCGTCCAAAGCGCTGCTGACAGGCCTGTCATTATGCAGAGGCTGATGTAATCCCGAATTCCCATCGGTAAACATCGGACGTTAATTGCTTGGAGAGAGTAAGCGCTCAATTAGAGATGAGCTGCTACCATATGGCGACAGCCGGTCGGCCGATCACACCTATGCCCCGGGGCAAATAGAAGCCAAGGGGATTGGAAGGAAGGAGTGGGAGATTGGGCCAGATGCCATTTACAACCCCAGGTGGTAGAAGACAACAGTAGGTGAATTGGATTGGCGCGGATTATGGTAATAAGCCTACCTGGGGAGTCTGAGAGAGAGAGAAAGTGGAAAGAGAGGACGAGAGAGAGAGAAGAAGAGAGTGAGAGTGAGAGAGAGTGAGTGATAGAACGAAAGACTAGAGAAGATCTCTGATCTGAAAAGCCTCCACGTGAGTTCATTTGAGACTCCTGAGAATTAGATTCAGTAGAGACTCTTGATCGCTCCAAGTCTCCAACTGCTTGAGAGCACCTCTGAATGAGACGATCAAATCACGGCCAATATAAGGTCGTTGCCAATTTCTTTTGTCCGCAGCGGTTATCCGTGGAGGACAGGTGGCAATTGTTTCTCACTCAGAATAGGAGGACGCGGGTCAACACACACGTGGGATAATGATAGCCGAGTTATGACAGCAATTACGTCTGGCAAGGGAAATGGGGGCATAAGCCGAGCTATCAAATGCCAAATTCTCCTTTTAAATAGAAGAAAATGATTTTCCACTTTTTGAATGATATTGTGAATAGAACACCAAAAGGAAATTCCTGTAGGCATAGGCCATTTGTCATCAGCAGAGGCCTCGAAGTGGAATGCGGGTCAGCGCCGTTAACGGCATCATCATCGTCGGCTATGAAAATGGTTTAATTGACAGGTAAAGGATATGGGAACGACATACTTCTCAGGAACAGGACTAGGAGACAACGGAACATAACAGAATGGCATACTTCTATGGAACAGGGATAGCCATTTATTGGTTCTAGTAAAAGATGACTTCACTCTCTTCGAGTATCTAGTGTTTGTCTTCAAAGTGGCGGAAGTCGACCATGAATACAGCAGCCACCAGGGCGGCCTTCATCTCAGCCGAGAGGTCCATTGGGAAGTGGAGGCTGAAGGTGTCAGCATTGGTCAGCGCCTCCTTCGGAATGCTTGACGTGAGATTTCATTTCGATAGGTTTCCGATCTAGCATCTTAGGAGTTCTGCCCTGGACTTGAGCAAGGAGAACTATGCCGTAGAGAAAGACGAAGACGAGGGAGCGGATAGCAGCGAAGCCTAGAAGACTAGAGCAGAAGACAGATCCCCTAGTGGAATACAATGTAGTGGCGTTGTTTTCTTTGAAAGAGAGTGGAAAAGAGAAAGAGAGAGAGAGAGAAAAGAGAGAAAAGAGGTAATCAAAGGCCTCAAAAGCAGCGACTGTTTCCTTCAAGGGTGGCTCAGGGCCGGCCCGCCTCCCAAATTTCTCGGCCCGGCCCGTACTAGAGCTACTCACTTAATGTTAGTGTACTCAATTCCAAAGTGGCATTTGGTAAAATAAATGTTATAATATCTCTTTTATATCAACAAATCAACAGAAATAACAACGAACAACACAGGGGACAGGAGGTGACTAGGAATGGGCAGAACGGGAAAGACTGCCTCCGAGAAGCAGTGTTTCAACCGTCTGAGGATTTAGGGAACGCCTGTCTGTGGTCGTTCACAACCCGGCCAGCCTCGCTGAAAGACCTTTCACATATGGCTTCACCAGGAACTATAGCAAAAATTCTACGCACCACGTGGTAGAGTCGAGGGAATGTTCTGCGATGCCCGGTCCAAAATTCCGGGAGCGGGGGAATCTTGCGACAGCTGCACGCGGTTCAGTTCTTCGGTGACAAAGTCTTTCGCCTAAACTGCAATTTAAGGCAAAAAAGGAGACTTCCTTCCAAGACAGACAGGCCGCATTCTAATTGTCTGACAAGTCAACCAAAATCCAAACGGAGGGACAATTCGTCCGAAGTAAAAAAGCGGACAGGTTGTAAACACAGAACGAAGGAGTCGGCCCTTCCCAAGCAAGCGATGTTCCCTCCCAACAGAATCAATCAATCCCCAAATCCAGCAAAGCACCCAATGGTTGAAAAATAACAAAGTCTCAAAGAAAAAATCCTTCATATGGAAATACTCAATTAACATCGACACGAAGCAGCCGGTGTCGCCATCGACGCTCCTCCTCCCACTCCTCAGCTGGGGCTCCCTTCTCTCCTTGGGGTGGCCGGCCCTCCTCTCCACCGCCTCGCGGTGTTCCTCGGCCAGGGCGACGGCCCTCTTCTCGGCCACGCTCTCCTTCGTTTTGGCCACGGTGCTGGCCTAAGACGGCCGCTCTTCGGGAATCCGCGGGCTTCTTCTGAAAGTAGAATATTATTGGGTATTCTACGCAAGAAAAGCGTTAATCCTTAATTAACCGAAATCGTCAGCTCTGAGAGCGAGGAGCATAATTTAGCAATAACAAAAGGAAATATCACCTACATGTGAGCCATTGGAGATGGCGTGGCGAGTGCTTCCTCGGGGCGGCTGCTGCTGCCCTGCTTCACTGTCCGGTCCAGTGGCTCTGCTGTTGCATAGGGCTGTGGCCTCCCTCCCCGGCGCTCCTCCTCCCACTCAGCTGGGGCTCCCTTCTCTCCTTGGGGTGGCCGGCCCTCCTCTCCACCGCCTCGCGGTGTTCCTCGGCCAGGGCGAAGGCCCTCTTCTCGGCCACGCTCTCCTTCGTCTTGGCCACGGGGCTGGCCTAAGACGGCCGCTCTTCGGGAATCCGCGGGCTTCTTCTGAAAATAGATTATTATTAAGGATTCTATGTGAGAAAATCTCAAGATACGGGGAGATAAATCATTTGCACAATGTTTACACTCAATTTTAATCTATTTTCGATATTTTCCATCAAATTAAAGAATTTACACAGTAAATATTGGTTTCAGCGCTGAAACTCGATTTCGGGGCAGTCATAGAAAAGACATGGGCAATTTAGGGTATGCACACACGGAAACCATAGACGTTTCCGCTATCTGGCGACCAAAGGCCGCTTGACCTGCCTTTGGCACTTAAAAGCCGGTGTTTGCCAATAAAAGGCCTGTTGGTCTATATTCTGCAAGCATTCAAGACAAAAGAACCCGTTTGTTGAAATTCAAGGATTAGCCAAACTTTTACTTGCCTGGTCATTTCCCAGGTTGTGGGTGTCTCGAACTGGGGTTCCGTGGCCCACATTCCTAGGCATTGCACGCGGATGAGGCGTGGCTCGGCGCCGCACGAATCTTCGAGGTTCAGCTGTTCCCTGAAAATAGGTAGTTTACTGAGACTGAGTGACAGCTCCTCTAATATTTTGGATAAAAGCCCCCAGCCTTGACGGTTTCACGCTTTTAAAAAAACCGCTTTTTGGAAACAATTGGCCGCTTTAGATGCCTTTCGATAACAAACTACCGTTCAAACCGCTTTTTTGACAGCTAAAGACCGCTCAAACCGATTTTAATAACTTTTCTAGTAGAAAATTATTATGATTAAAAGGAGGCAAGGATCTGCCAGTCAGATCACCGCGAGATTTGGAGCTTACTGGAAACCTTATACGTCGCTCACCTGCTCTTCTGGCGACTGCTGAAGAACAAATGAAGCAGCCGGCGTCGTCATCGGCGCTCCTCCTCCCACTCCTCAGCTGGGGCTCCCTTCTCTCCTTGGGGTGGCCGGCCCTCCTCTCCACCGCCTCGCGGTGTTCCTCGGCCAGGGCGACGGCCCTCTTCTCGGCCACGCTCTCCTTCGTCTTGGCCACGGGGCTGGCCTAAGACGGCCGCTCTTCGGGAATCCGCGGGCTTCTTCTGAAAGTAGAATATTATTAGGTATTCTACGCAAGACAAGCTCAAGATATATGGAGACAAATCGTTCGGAAATTATTTACAACCGATATATTTTCGATAATTACCATCCAAATAATGAATTTTAAAGGGAAAATTGGTTTAAATTATCCATGAAAGCGTATCCAAATGAAGCAAAACTAAATTCCGCGGCAATCATAAAAAACGAGAATTTCGTTATTTTGCGTGACAAAAGCAACTTTTTCAGGTAATTAGACAATATAAACATAATTTTAACAAATAAAATTAAGAAATAACCAAAAAGGCGACTGAAAATGATGAATCAAAGGTAGATTTTATGGCAAATCACACCAAACAGTAAGGTTTTCGTCAAAACCAGGCGATTCAAAGCGATTTTTCGAATATTTAAGTGAAAATCAATAAACAAACAGCCAGAAAACTAGATTTGACTTAAAAGCGCAATAAATAAATCAGACATGTGAATTATGTCGTTATAGAACAAAACAGCGCTATTTGGAGCTTAAACAACGCGGGCAGTTGACCAACAATGACGAAAATAAGAAAATAATGAAAACAAATGTTAAATAAGCCGAAAATGACGACAACATAAACATAAAGAACAGCTGTTGAATGGTAGGAAAATGAGCGGGCGGCCGAATTCAAATAAACTTTAAAGGGCGGTGTATTCGAATCTGCTCCATATGATACTACCGTAATCATTGCATTCTATTCAAATAACGATCGATGGATTTGTTTAAGGTTACGGTATCAAAAAGAGAGGCTAGAAAAACAACAAATATAAAAATTAAGAGAATAGAATGTAGTGGCGTTGTTTTCTTTGAAAGAGAGTGGAAGAGAGAGAGGGGGAGAGAGAAGAGGTACCTGTCATGTTGTTCAATTCGCAAGCAAGCAGGGGATTACAACTCAAGGGGGGAAAGCGGGTGGGGCGGTCCTCGTGGGCCTAGGCACTGCTGCGTATTCGAAAATGGTTTAATTGACAGGTAAAGGATATGGGAACGACATACTTCTAGGAACAGGGATAGCCAATACTGTACAATCAAGAAGGAGACTTCATTAGGATGTAAACTTCTGTGCATTTATTGGTTCTAGTAAAAGATGACTTCACTTTCTTCGAGTATCTAGTGTTTGTCTTCAAAGTGGCGGAAGTCGACCATGAACACAGCAGCCACCAGGGCGGCCTTCATCTCAGCCGAGAGGTCCATTGGGAAGTGGAGGCTGAAGGTGTCAGCATTGGTCAGTGCCTCCTTCAGAGCTCCTCCGTAGTGCTTGACCAACATTCCGATGGGCTGTTTGGCAGCCGATTGGATCTGGAAAGATGAATGTGCCCAAGAAGAAGAGGAAGGGTAGAATACCCCGAAGATGGTCTGCATGTCATTGACAACGACGTCGGGTTGCACGATGTTTAGGAAAGGGTGGCGCTTCGGGTCGTAGACTGTGAAGCCGCGACGGGAGCCCTTGATGTAGGCAATCTGTAGAAAGAAATAATAGATGATTAGAAGGTTGCTACGGGATTGCCGGGTGGAGCTTCGACAAAGGCCTCGGCGTAGTCACAGCAAGGCTCCTCTGGGCGATGGATGCGGATAACCTCCTGACACACAGTGTTATTTAGTTGGAAAAGAGAAAGAAAGAGAAAGGAGAGAGAGAGAGAGAAAGATAAAGACCTTCATATCGTTGTCCGTGAGCCGCATGGTGAATGCTCGCCAAGGCCCGGCGTAGCTCCTCTGCGACTGGGTGGAAATCTCCATTGCGTAGTAGATCTGCTGTCCCACAATGTTCCGAATGATGTATCGATTGGCCGTCTCAACCCCCGTCAAAACCTCCAAAACCTCCACGAGCTGTTCGACGATGATCTGGTCGATCAGCGTCAGATACTCCAATCCGACAGGACAGCCGGCCTTTGCAGCTGGGGAAGGCATCCAAGTCACAGGAGATCGAGATGGCTGAGTTTTAATCACGTAGGAAGAGCGGACGGGGGTCGAAGCCTTGGAGCTGGCGACCTTCGAAGATTTGGTCACTGGAGAAGCACTTGTGGGAGTGGTTGCTTTCGATTGAGATTGAGATTTGGGGACAGACTTGGTCTTGGCTGCAACTTTCTTTCCAGCCCGAAACCGCTCAGTTCCGTCTTCTACGGAGACTTGGCTTCTGAAGCAGACGGACAATGCCATGGAGATGAAGCTCAGTGGCTCTCTTGATGTCTCCTCTAAAAGGGTTTGATGATGAAGGAAATAGAATTACCAAAAGAAGACATCTCCAGGACGACCGGTGGAGAGGGACTAGTGGCTGAGAATGAGTGAGAGGTAAAATGAAAATGCTTGGATCTTTGAATGTCCCTCTGATTTGAAAAATAACGTGAAGTGCGTCACGTGAAACTAAATGCTCCGTGAGCTTTGGTCTCCCTCCTCACTTCTACTGACTGACCATGTGCGTGCGGCGGAAGAACGTCCGGCTGGAGAGCGGGGAACAGGAGATCAGCCCAAACGAAGTCTGGTAAGTTGCCCCTCATCTCCATTCCTCTCTTTCATCTTCAGTGCTGTCCCTGTCTTTGAGCCGCCGACACCCGCCGCCGCTACTAACCCGAACGCTGAGGTGCCCTTCTGGCTGCACTCGCAAATCGTCTGGAAGAACATCCAGTGCTGGCTGCTCCCTCCAGAACTCTCCCAGTCCAAGTTCGCGGATCGGAACCAGCACTCGAGTGCCTGCACCCTGATAGCAGTGACAGTGGCAAAGAGCATCTGCTTCGCCGTGGAGGCCCGTCTCCCCCGTCTGGTTCTCAACCACCCATCTTTCGTCGTAGGTCTACTAGCCTTCATTGAAAAGATAAAGTTCAGCTGCCCGAGTGGATGCTCCACGTCATCTGCACTGCGATGGTCGATGGAAATGACCACCACGCCAGGGCTATGATGGAGAGGGAGGAGAAATTCAGCAAGGACGGCAACAACAACAATCCGCTCAAGGACACCTTCACCGTCCCTCAGGCCATCCAAGCCACCGGCGGAGGAGTGCACGAGATCGACTGGATGATCTGCAAGGGGCCCTGTCACACGACCCTCGGAGAATGCATCATCCAGGCCATCACTAGGTGGAGATCAAACCCCGATCCCAAAACACCATGTTCCTTTTTAGCCCCGTGACCCAGAGCCTCCCTGCCATGTTCTTCGTGGTGATCGTCCTGGAGCGTGCAATTATGATCTACTACGACCGGCGTTCCAACACCATCGCCGTCTTCGACAGCCACTCTCGGAGGAAGGCCAAGGTCGGATCGATGATGTCAATGGCTCCTGACAGTCACGTCCGCCTCTTCTGCTACCACATCATCCACGAGTACTTCCCCGACCTCAAGCCGGAGACTGATGTAGTTTTGTCCTGTTCCCTTGGTGTTTATCCAATTTCAGCACATGGAGATCTCGTCTCTGCAGATCCTCGCCAGCGACTCTTCGTCGACTGGATCGGAGAAGTCGGGCAAGAGCCAGGAGAGGGTAATCTCGGTGAGGCTCTTCCCGAGACAGCTGGCGACGTCTGCGGCTCGCAGGAAATAACCACCAAAGCACAACTAACCCACCCACTGAGATAGACACTGACTAATGAAGAATCACAATGAAGGCACATTTAAAATCCATTTCTCATTTGAAACTTTTTGTTGTTCGTTGGCATAACTTTGTTTTCTAGAACTGTGAACATTGATTTAATAACAAATAAGCAGTTTTATGCTTGTTTCTTGAGATGTACTTGGCCAATTGCAATTTTAAGGCTTGCGGCTGATCTGAGATTTCAATTGACTTGTATTGACCAATTGAGATTTCAGTTGACTTGAAGTTCGAAGGATCAAAATCAATTTTTCACGGTATCTTAGTCAAATCTCATCTAAACTTGATCCAATTGTGTCAAAACGTATTTTTGGGTAAAATAACTGCAAAAAGGGTGCACTCCCTTACAGAATTTCTGTTTTATGTTGCCGTTCTTGTAAAGTTGAAGTTGTAAAGTTTGTTAAGTAAAGTTTCTTGTAAGGTAAAACAATTTAAGTAAAAGCCTTATTTGTCATGTCGCAACTTGTGTGCCCCCGTTTCCATCGGCATTCGCTATCTATCGGCCATAAGTTCTCACCTTATCTGCTCCACGTAGCAGCCGCCGCCCTAATCCCAATATCTCTGGGCAGCTCCTGTTGCACCCGAATACTTCCCATGCTTACATCACTGCCCATTATTTCTCTCAAACTTTGGGTTTCTTGAAAGTTTCGCCTTTCAAACTTCTGGCTTTATAACTTTGAAAGCTCTAATCTACAGTTTCCTCCTTCAGAATGCGGCTTTCGCTGCTTCTCGGACTGGCGACGGCCGTCCTGGCGGCGGAGCTACTGCCAAGCTGTCAAAATGGGTACACGGGAACCAACTGCATCAATCGTGAGTTTCTTTGAAATGGGCAAACAGTTGCTTTCAATGTCATCTGAAAATATACCTTTGAACTTCAACGTTGAATTGTGCATCTTTGCTTTCTTCAGCCATCTGTCCTGCCTCCTCTCCCGTTTCCCCTCACGACGGAAAGGCCAACTACGGAGACACCATTGCCATCTTCCACAGCCAAACTTGCAATGACCAATTCCTCTTCCCCGTGGATAACTTTGTTGGGGAGGTTTATGTGGTCATTTCCACCACGGAACCCAAAGTCTACCCCATCGTCTACCTCTACGATCAACAGAACAACGAGATCAGGGAGGACGGAGAACGATTCATCAGTGACAATGAACAACTGACCATGTTCTTCATGACTGGAGCCATCAGGGGACAGTACTCTTTGAAGGTCAGCAACCAAAGGGACACGTAAGTAATATGTATCAGAAAACAGAACTATCTTGTTCTAGGGAATGTTTCATCCGAGTGTCTACTCCGACTGTTCTCTCGGTCGACGGAGGATTTGTGCAGGATCCTAGAGATGACGACGTTCAGCAGTTCACACCCGGAGACAACCAGGGAATCGCAAGATTCCCCAATCAACAGCAGGAGGCCTACCTTGCATTCAGGGTGCAGAATGAGAACTACCCTACTCAGGCACAGAATGTCCACATCTACAAGGATGGAGCCATCGCTCAGGAATTCAGCGTAGTCGCCAGGTACTCCATGTCTCTATCTCCCTCTCTGCCTTTCTCTGTTTCTCTCTCTCTTCGTATTCCGCCTGCCGAAATTTTGTGAGGGTTGCCTTATGCTGCATCAATTCATAAAAAAACCGGCCTGAGCCTGCCTCCGAAGGATAACGGTTTCCCTAGTTTTAACGTTTAGTATCTACTTAATGTACTTTACACTAACTTTTAAGGTACAACTGCTCCTTCCCTCACATGACAGAAATGACATACGAATGTCCTTCCCTTTCCCTCTACCACGCCGTCTTCGTTGGTCTTGATAACAGTGGAAACCAGTGGCAACGTGTCTATGACTTCTCCTGCAATGCTGGTGACATGACCCGTGCGCCCCCTACCGTAATCTTTCCTATTTTCCAAATTATAGACTTTAGGGAACCCCACCAACCCATCCCCCAATCGATGAATGTTACAATGGAGGAGTCCTCACCCCCAATGGAACCTGCTACTGTGGAGAATTCTTCTCTGGGGAGCAATGCGAATGGAAGGATTGTATGAATGGAGGAACTTACAACCAAAGAACCGAAAACTGCGTGTGTCGCACTGGGTGGTCTGGAGATCACTGCCAGCACGTTCGCTGTAGTTCAATTGCGGATGACACCTACAAGCCGACACAGAGGGCCCTGGGATTCGTAGTTCGATCGGCCCAGTCGATGCTGCCCCAAATGAGTCAGATTATCCAGGCTGCCCAGAACATCACCAACGATGCAATTAAGAAGGGAAACTACTTCCAGGCGAGTTGGTTCAAACTACAATAACGTACCTCTTTCAGACTTATGTCTTGTCAGTAGTACAGAATGGAGGAATTCTATTCACTAGGCCCTTCGACGACCCAAATGCTTTCATTGCCAGCCTCCAGGCGTTGACCCATCCTCCTGTAGATACCGTATGCTCTGATGCCTTGCTTCTCGGAGTAGCTGCTGTCATGAACGATGCCAGCTTCAAACAATACCTCAACTCTCCTATCTTTGTATTCTCTGATGGGGTTTTGAACGATGGATATGCTACAGAAGGATATGCTCTTCAGGAGTTGAGCAAGAGCAGGGCTCAGGTGAGACACACGTACTCACAAGCAATCATCACATGCACATACGTACACTTGCACACACTTACACTAACACACACATACACATACATGCCGGTTATGTAATCTTTTTTCTAAGGTCTTCTTCCTCCTGAGTGACGCAGCCAGTGGCATCTGCAACGTGGACATTTCCTCCCAGGGATACCAGTCCCTCCTGGGCTTCTCCGCCTTCTCCCAGGGTCTGGCTGTCCTAACCCACCTTCCTCATCTGGCCACAACTGCCACTGCCATCTCCCAAAGCCTCTACGGTTCAGCCAGTCTGGCAACCAACGACCTCCTCGATTGCCGCCGTGCTCCCCAATTCCAACCCTTCTTTGTTGACGAATCAGTCCAGAACTTGTACATCGCCGCCACTGGAAGTAAGACATTCTGCATTTTCTATTAATTTCATCTTTAGCCAATCTTTCCTTGTCCCTTACCCTGCCGGACATGAGCACAGTCAGCCCACCTGTCTACTTCTCCGCGGGAAATCTCAACATCTGGAGTTTCATGAGCCCCAAGACAGGAGCTTATCTTCTGAACCTTAGCAATGGCCTCAATGTAGCCAACGAGTGCTCTTGGAGGGTGTTTGCCCCTTCGAACTACTCAGCCTCCTTCGGGGCCTCTACAGACATGCTCACTGACATTTACAACAGTCAGCCGGTGGTCGGAAAGGACAGTCATCTGGTGGCTCGCATTGAAAACGTCAGAATGCCTGACCCTGTCGACATCTCAGCTGAGATCACAGTCTGGTTCAATGGCTAGTCTTTCCTTTCTTCTGTAGTCATGTCATAAATTTTCAGACCTCAGCAGTGGCCGTGTCGTCCTCTATTCCTCCTCTGGCATCTGGCGTGATGAATGCCTTTACGACCTCTATTTTGGCTCCTTCCAATGCACCATCCCCGGAATGGGCTTCTACGTTTCCATCTACCTCACGGACTCTCGAGGTCTTACCATCCTCCGAACCACCACTGGTTACTGCTCTGCCACCTTGCCCCCTTCTCCTGGAGAGCAGTGTTTGAATGGGGGAGCTTCCTTCAACGGAACATGCATCTGTCCTTCTCACTTCAGTGGCGACAAGTGTCAAATTGTAGGTTTACCAGATTTCAAGCCTTCATAGATTGAAGAACTAAAAGTTGTTTAGACACTTTGCGAGAATCAAGGAACGCCTCAGTTCGGAATTTGCCAGTGCCCTCCTGGATTCAGCGGACAGTTCTGCGAGATTGGTGGGTTGTCATTCTTTTCCAAGATGCCTAACTTATCTTCTTTGTTCAGTGGCCTGCACCCAGACCAATCCCTTCATGGGCGGATTCCCAGACTTCCGCTCTTTGACCTTCCTCATGCACGACACAATCACAACTCGGTATGTTTCCCATTGGGTCTTCCAGAAGCCCAAGTTTAGTTCTGTACTCCGCTCGGTGAATGACGTGGCCTCCCGGGTGGTCCACGACATCGTCCGTCAGCATCCGAGATGGTTCCTCAACTACCAGCTCCTTCGCTTCAACGACACCGCCTACGAGAGCATTTCTGATTCCAGCGATCCTGAGAAGTTCATCCAAGGAATAACCACCCTCTACAACCGCAATCTCAACAATTCTGATGTTTGTACTTTGTATTCATTCTTAAATATGCGTTACAGTACTCCTGTGCCAATCTCGACCTCTATGCCACTCTTCTCGCCGCCCTCCAGGACAATGGAGTTGCCTACGGAGGAGTCTTCTACGTCTTTGTTTATGGAGTCCCTCGTCCCGACTCTGATTCATATGACAAAATCCTCACCCATGTGGAAGACACCAGGATTCAGGTAAAAAGCAGACAGTGAGAGAAAAAGGAAATCCCTTTTTAGATCAACGTGATCCAATTCTCCTTGAACCCTTGTGGCCAGGACTACACAAAGGACGGACTGATGGCCCTCACTCAGGCTACGGGCGGTACCTACTTCCTGTCGAGTGGACCGAATGCTGGAAATGTGGTGAAATCCATTCCCACCCAGCATGGATCTGGACTCATCTATGAGCGATTTGTGAACAACTGCTCTGACACCACCTTCTATGTTCCTGTGGATGCGAACACCCAGTCATTCACTGCCTACATCCAGGGAGAGATGGTTGTGGACCCCGTCTACACGAGGCCCGATGGACAGGTCGTCAAGGCTGCTGACTTGTCAAACCTCAACAATGTGTGGAATGACATTGGATCTGACAGTCGGATGGATCAGGTTATCAAAGGTTAGGGAGAGGGAAAGGAAGCAGAGTGATAAAGAAAATGAGAACGGAATAGAGAGAGGAGAGAGGGAGCGAAAGAGAAAGGGGCAGAAAGAGAAGGTATTTCAAAACTAAATTCAGCTTGTGACCCTGGCTGGACCCTGGATGACGGAGAGTGCTGGATTTTCTTCGGAAACCCTTCGACCTGGCAAAGCGCCAAGGACCAATGCGCTTCCAACGGAGCATCCCTGGCCACCATCTACAACAAAAACGAACAGCAATTCCTCGACAGTAAGCAGCCAGTTGACTGAATCCACCTGATTTAGCCAAATCCCCTGGAGCCATGTTCTGGATTGGACTCAATGACGTCTTGAACTACAACCAATGGGTCTGGGACACTAACACCAATCAGACTCTCTCCGTAGGTCGCATTTCCAACTGAGAAAACCATCACTTTCCAGCTAAGCACCACTAGATACGCCCCTTGGGCTCCTGGACAGCCTACACAGGACACCTCCAAGCGATGCGTTGTTGACGACAATGGACAGAACGCATACGGGTGGGAGAACGCCGACTGCGAGGAGAGACATTACTTTGCTTGTGTGAAGGCTCCCTATAATACTGAATTTGAGCCCAATGATAATGAACAGAGTAAGCATCAGAAAGGGGGTTGGCGATTTTTTTTCTTTTTTCAGACTTGGTGCAAAGAGGAACCTGGTCAATCCGTGTCCGCGCGGATGGCGCTTGCTCAATCCTCCTCCGTGCCCAGTCGACCCTCCAGGTCACTCCCCTCTACACCACAAACATCCACAGTGACTTTGGAGTGATCGAACCTCTCCAGGGAACAAGTAACACATTTCTTGGCTTCTAAACATGTCATCTTAGATAACAACCGTCTGATCGCCCAAGTGTCCGGTCTTACCCCTGGAACCAAGCACAGTCTGGAATACGCCCATGTTTATGGAAACGACGGCAATCTGGTGCAAGTGCAGACGATGGCCTACAGAGACAAATGTGCGTTCTCCTATTTCTCCACTCCGTTCCAGTGCGTCGGCAGCTCCTTCCAGATGATGCTCACTGGTATTCTAAGACAGTGGGCAGAAGAATCTTGATGTTTCAGGAGTGGATAGCTTCGGTTACTCCTACCAGCGTGTGGTTCCAGTCATCTGCCTCAGTGGGCCAGCTGAAGACTCTTGTGAGAATGGAGGCACCTACTACAATGGGGCCTGCATCTGCCCTCCTAACTTCTTCGGAGAACATTGTGAAGTCATCGCTTGTCTCAATGGAGGCTACCCTGGAGGATCCCTTGGCGCTTGCCAGTGTCCTTACAATTACCAAGGACGATTCTGCGAAATACGTATGTTTGGCATTCTACCATAATCATCTACCCTATCTTCAGCCAGATGCACCCGTGGCAACGGTTCCGTCCCTGACATCAGCGTCAATGGAAAGTCATTCGTCTTGGCCATCGATGGATCCAGCACTGGTGATATGGCTGCAGTACTCACTGGCATCAGTGCCACCCTTACTTCTGTGATCAACAGTGTTAACGTAGGTTTTCTTAGGAACATTTAAAGGATACTTCTTAGAATGCCAATCCTGGTTGGTTCACAAACTACGTGGCAGTCATCTTCCGTGACTCTGCTTCTGGAAAGGTCCCTGTCTTCTCAAGCACAATCGTGTCTACCGATCCTACCAAATGGATCAGCCAAATTGCCCAGGAGCTGAAGAACAATCCCTACAAGTCAACGCAGACCTCAAGGGCCATCTTTGCTGGATTGTCCCAGGCTCTCAGTCACTACACTGTGAAACCAGGATCCTTTGCCTTTGTCCTAACCAATTCGAAGGCGGAGGACACCAGGAATGAACAGAATCTGCTAACTGTCACCGCTAGGACACACAGTACGGTAAGTAAAACAGCGGTTAGGAAACCTAACAGGCTCCATTTAGATCTACATGCTGTTCATCAATGACACCACAGCTCCTGGAGGCGGAAGTAATTACAGTGACCCAGCGGTGGCTGATCTCTTCGAGGCTGCGCACAACAGCGGTGGCTCTGCCTACCAGTTGGCCACTTCCACCAAACTCAGCTACGCATGGACTATGATCCTCGGAACCCTCTACAATTCATACACCATCGTCTCCCACCACATTAAGTGGGTTCCTCTTATTTGTTTTTCAAAGGATGTTTAGTGACTGCTCCTCCTACACCGACTACCTCCAGTTGGGATCTAACGAAACTGAGGTCAACGTGGATGTGTTTCAGCAGGGAAATCCATCCGTCGCTGTTAGTAACGCCAATGGTTAGGGCATTGACTTAGATCCAACAAACAACGGTTTAGGTGCCACCTTGAAGCCAGTGACTTTGCTAGCCTCGAAGACCAACATCCTGACCCAATTCAACCAGGCCAGTCAGGATCCAGGCATCTGGGGAGTCTCCCTCAAGGGATCCAAGGGCACTTGTATGGTTAGTCATCTACATACAATACGTATCATACGGTAACTCTTCACTTTCAGTACAGCGTCCGTGGAATGTCAGAACTGCAAGTCTACGTCGCCTTCACCCAGGATGTAGAAGAAGATGACGGCCTTCATGACGGCAATGCAGTTGCCTATCCCAAGGCTAACGGTACTTTTTCCTTGGTTTACATCCACACATACGCACGTACACAAAAAATGAATGATTTAGGACAAGCAAATGCTGTGGTGGCTACCATGACCGGTGGAGGACAGTTGACCCACGCCCAGATCTTCGACATGGAGGAACACAACCTCATCTGGGCCTCTCCTCTTCAGCAAAGAGCCCTTTGTTCCTATCCCTACATTTCCACCCAGTAGAGCCCAATTAATCCTAGACAAGATGTTTATTTAGACTCTTCGTCTGCGATCGCCCATCTTTCCTCCTCGCAATTGATGGTCTCGACGCGATTGGCCACCCATACCGCCGTCTCTTCACCTTCCACTGCCAGGGATACATCCGCCCCACCCGTAAGACATCAGTTGATGTTGTTTACTAACAAACTTTAGCAACTACCCTGCCTCCTGTTACGTATACAACTTCGACTCCGGTACCAACCACGCCCTACCCCTCATGTCTGCCCACCAAGCGCAACGCTGACGTCGTCGTGGTAATGGACAGCTCGAACGGTGCAACTGAAGAGGATTTCGTTGATGTGGGAAAACACAGAAGGCCACAAGACAACTCGCTTTTCAGATCGCTACCGCTTTCCAGAATGTCGGTCTGTCGCTTCCATTCGGAAAAGCCAGGATTATGATGGGACATTACGACCAGACTGCCCAGTTCGGAAGTGGGTTGTTTTGAAAGGCACGCACGCTGATTTCAGACGCGACACTGGATTCCGTCACCAACTTCAAAACCTATGTGGAGCAATGGATTGATGTCGCTTTAACGGGATACACCGGTCTGGTTGGAAACAACATTGACGAGTGAGTTTCTGAAGATGTCTCATCCTAAGCTGCTTTTCAGTGTGCTCCAATTCCTTCTGACCAACACCAACGTCAACTCTCCCTTCCGTCCGAATGTGCGCAAGGTTGTCATCATCGTCAGTTCCCTCGGCTGGGACAAGGGCAACTTCTTCGGAAACAACGAGAATGGCTACGCCGATCCTGCAACCGATGTGGCTGCTCTCAAAAAGGTAAAAGAGATATCATTTTCCTATCTGATGTTCTCCAGTTGGGCGTGGAGTTCATCCCGATTGCATATGGAAAGTCGGCGAATAAGCAGCAGCTCTCCGTGCTGTCTTCCGAGTGTCTCAAGGAGGCTCACAACCCACAAGACTTTAACGACATCGTCGCATTCATTATTTCCAACCTCTGCCAGAACACTCCTCAGTGTTGAGACTCAGAGAGAAAGGCAATAAATTTATTTAAGTGATTATAATGATGTTGAAAGTCGCAATCGTGTCATTGTCCACTGCTTCTAATCAGTGGTGTGACTAACCATTGCATTTGGTACACAAGTTAGCATACAAGACATGGGGTTCTTGTAATGTTACATGGATGGCCCTGGAACATGTTCGTCAGAGGAAGAATTTCCAGTTCCCCATCTGCTACACGACGATGATATCCCAATTCACGGTTAGGCCGACGGAGCAAGAGGATGCTCAATATGCCAAGAGCCCTAGGAGCACAACACCCAAACACAAAAATGTTCTGTTTCATTTCCCCGAGAAAAGTGGCAAGGTCATCTTGTGTGCAGAAGGGACAAGAACCTTCGGAGGAAACACAGGAAAACATTAGACGGAACGTTGGGAAGCTTATCCGGTTGTTCTTATGCAGTGAATTTCATTACTGTATTGTGTCCCAGTATCAGCCGCTATTTCCGAGCAGCACTGATGCACTATCCTTAATCACGGAGAAACAGCCCCCGGAGAAGAAGATGCTGAAGCGAAATTCAGGGCAAGTATTGGACCGGTTCGGGGGAGCCATCTTGAGCTTGGGTTGTTGAAGAAGAAGTCTTGGTCGTAGGTGAGGCTTATCACCCATTCTCTCGCAAGAAGCGACAACTCGTCGTTTTCGTGAATACCCCTAAGTCATGTTATCAAACACAGGGTGATACATAAAACTCTTTATTCCAAATCTTGAGCAATCTCTATACTGGGAGAGTCCTGTTCGGGACAGGGGTGACTAGATGAGGCACGTGTTAGTGGGGAGACAAGTGAACGGGTGATCACACACAGTCAGTGGCACGAGGACGGTCAGTGGCACAAACTATCAGTGGCTGCTCTAGCTGACCAGCGATCGCCGCAGCAGCTCGTAGATGCTATTCGTGATGCCCCAGGCGACGAGGGAACGAGTAAAGTTGAGGTGCACGCCGAGGTAGAGACTCCTGATGGAGCCCTTCCGCTCGCGCCAGATGTCCGCGAAGGCTCGGAAGGGGTTCTCGAAGGGGGTTCCGACCTAAAACATAATTATCTCAGTTAAAGGGAGGACTTGCCTTGCTCTGCATGTGATTCTTCACAACATTCAGGGGGTAAAAGACGGTGGAAATGGATGCTCCCAGTACTCCTCCAGACACAAAGTCAGCGACAATGTGCAGGGCGGGGGAGGGGATCGGGCCGTTCAGGCCAAGGACCTAAATAAGATCTTAGAAAGACGCGAGAAAAGGACAAACCTGCTGTTTGAAGGGCTCCTTGAGGGTGAAGAAGCAGACATTGGATAAGCTATTGCGCACCATCACAACCGACAGCCCTCGGTAGTACTCGGTCACACCGTGAACCCTGAGTGCCTTGAAGGCCTCTCCGGTGTTCTTGAAATCGTCGTGGTAGCGGGAATGTTGCAGAAGGACCTGTATCCGCTCCAGAGGACAAAGCGTAGCCTCGCACAACCCAGCTAAACAAACTTGTAAAAGAATTCATGAGCATTCCTTACCTAGGAATGAAGCCTGTGCGTGGCACAGCGTTAGCGAAGTGTTCGGCGGGGAATGTGGGCATACCAATCTATCCTGAAACAGCGGATTACCGTAATATACCGTAGTCTAGGCACCTGTAACTTGTCATACATTCCGAACATCAGGGCTCTTGAAGAGGTTCTGAGCAACAATGGAGGGAGGAGGCCTCGGTAGAGCAGACCAATTCCTTCTTTGCTAATCTAAATAACATATGGTCTCAAAAGGAATGAATGAGATTACCTGATTATAGGCCGACTGAGCCGAAAACCCGTGGAGTTGCTGGCGGAATATCACCTTGTTGGCTGGGAACATAATGCACGTCTCGATACATCCCGCCCCCCAGCCGCAGAAGAAATCCGTGTAAGTGGGCTCTGAAACCGACAGAATTGAAGGGATTTCAATGTGAAAACCCACTTTTCCTATCCGTAACATTCTTCGCTAATGCCATTAATATCTACGTTCTGTGTAATCTCCTGCGACAAGTTTTTGGAGAAAACCTCTACTCCATCAATAGATAACCGCGCACCTGAAGATAACGATACTCGGGAATATCATTTGTTCGATATCACGACAGGACAAAAGATAGTGGGAGAACGGGGAGAATTAATGCACTCTTGGTTCTAGAAAAGGGCGACACAAAAAATGTTTAGAAAAAATATGTTCTTGATAGTTTGACGGTCAAAAGAGCAAATGGGAGAGAGACGACGTGGCGCAAAGCAGAAATAAAAGCGAATAAAAAGCTATCCACATCGGAAAATCAATTTACATATATGCTAATTGATAGTAGCATTTGCTTTATCGGGTATTCTAATCTTCAATTAGTGGGTCAAAGATTTCAGCGTCCGCAGTCTAAATTACATTATGAGGATATTTATCTTGAATTAGAGTATAATTCACATAATATTAAGGTAACATATAAGCGAAAATACCTACAAAATAATAAAAAATTTGTTTTAAACTAAATTTGTAAAAAGTAACTGAAGTGGTGCACAGTTATTATAACCTTGGTGGCATTTTCGCTGCGGGACCTGGCCAGCGTTGAAATCCTAAAGTATTCTCCGGTCTTATAACAAGATTATTTTATTCGTTTTATATTGTATTTTTGTTGTATTTTTGATGTATTTAATTTGTGTTAATTAATGTAAAATAAAATAAAAACATTTTTAAAGCGAAAACGTGAAGTTTAATATCAGATAAATGTGTTTTAAACATTTTCTTAAAGTTTTAAACGGATGTGATTAAAAAAGCAACTTTTTCGTATTTATAATTTATATCGTTTCGTTCTCTTTTCTTTCTTTCTTTCTTTCTTTTGGTTGTTTTCTGATTTCTATAGGTTTGCTGATTTAAATAAATAGTTTTCCAGAATGGCGATCAACTTGGAAGCGATAAACTTCAAGTCCACCGCAGTGGAAAAGATTGTGGATCCTTTCGTTGATCCCGGGAATCTGCTCCTAATGGACCGCGATCCCATCGAAACAGAATTGACGTGAGTTTAGCTTGTCATTCTCGATATTAATTTGGTGTTCAGGGAAGGACTTGAGGAGCGCGCTAGGAACAACACACAGCTTCTGCTCAACCGCGTCTGGGAACTGGACAAGAAACACGTCGACTCCTCCATTCTGGCCGTTCTTCCGGCTACCACCTTCAGACTTCCCAGGGAGAAGAGGGTATGGCAATAAATGGAGATGTGCAATCGTGTTTCTTTAGATTCCCGAGAAACGCGAGAAGACCAAGTGGGAACAGTACGCAGAGACGAAGGGAATCCAGAAGAGGAAAAAGGACAAGAAGGCATTTTAATGTATCTTCGGATTTAATATTTTAAATGTAGGTGTTCGATGAGGCTACCAAGGAATGGAAGCCCACTTACGGTTACCGCCGTGGAAATGACGACACTAAGGATTGGCTGATCGAGGTTCCCGAGGGACAGGGTATGTGTTGTTGTTCTTGCCAACTAATGTTACGTTTAGACCCGAACAAGGACTACTTCGCCGAACGCGTTGAGAAGAAGAAGGAGCGTGTGGCGAAGAACGAAACGCAGAGGATGAAGAATCTGGCCAGACAGCTCAAGATCAAGGTATTTTTATTGAGTATGTGCTTATTAAAACTCGTTTAGATGAAATCTGGGCCTTCCATCGACGCTAACATTGGTGTGGGAATTTCCCCGGAAGACAAGTCCAAGCAGCAGGTTGTTGTATCCATCAATTATTTATTATTTATGTTTTAGCTGCGCTTCGCCGTCGATCGTGCCAAGGCTGCCACCGCCTCCGTCGGAAAGTTCCAACGTCTTGCCAAGGGCGAGAAGGAGAATGTGAAGACCGGAAAGAAGAGAAAGGTGAGTACTAGTTGTCGCGAGTATAAATAAGTATTCGTTCAGTTCGAGGCTAACGAGGGTCCCGGAGGCAACGAGAAACAGCGCGGACTGGAGATCCTGAGCAAAATGAAGAACAAGAAGGCCAAGATCGTCGAGGAGAAGGCCGCTGCTATCGCCGGACCGGAGAAAAAGTAGGTTTTGGGAATAAATGCACGACAGTGGATTGTAAAGTGGAGATCCATGTACTGTGGCTACAGTAATACATAACTACGAAGTTAATTTCCAGGGAGAAGAAGGTTCGCGAAGGAAAAGCGAAGCCGGCCGCTCGTCAGAAGAGTCAAATCCACCGTCAGCAGTGGTTCAAGAACAAGAAGGCGGACAAGAGAAAGACCCAGGGCAACGCCCGTAGGACCAAGAAGTAACTCCCCTCCGATCCTCCATTTGTCTGTTGTGACCGTTGTTATCCCGTACTTGTTACTGTTCCACGTTGTTAAATGGTACCATTTGCTCTTTTGTCCGACCACCTGCCGGAGACGCCGTCCGCCGCTGCGATCGCAGCCGTCCGCCATATTGATCGGTGGAGCTTTTCGCAGAGACTCTGAAATAACACCGCCGCCGTCGTCTGCCGGTTAATTCCAGCCTTTTTTCGCTTTCTCACGTTCTTTGGGTAAACGGAGAGTTTGCAAAGGAACGGGAAAAAGTCATTGTCTCCCGGAATACGCCGGTGATCATCCCTGCCGTAGCTATCATTTGCCGTCGCAAATTACACGCCCGTCGTTGATTGCCCGTGGTTTACAATGTTTTCGCCACAGAAAGATGAACAGTTGATAATTAGACACAAACACTTCGAATAGAGGCCGATTGAGATCATAGCTGGTTTGTCCAACGAGGCTCTCAGGTGACGTTACTACCTGAACTGCTTGAAACGATCCGGTATCATTTGAAGGTTACATCTCATATTTGCATATAACATTCCGAAAGTACTGTTTAACGTCATTTAGCCAAAGCACTACTATTTCGGACCGTAAGACCAACTATTGTCTACCTGCTTCCAATTTTCTTCTGAGGAGGGTTGTGCTGGCCGATTTCCTTCCCGCATGTCACCATGTTAAAGGTCTATTTACGTCACTTATTTTAGTTTAATTCATTAAAATAAAAAAGAAAGGTGACATCTTACTTTACCCTCCGAGAGATAAATCTTCGAATGTCCTTTAACGAAAAGACGTTCAGCATCCATGCAAACCCCCATATTCATACTCATGTCAACCAATTCTTGGCCCCTGCCCGGCTACCCTACCACGTTGAATATTTTATGACTTTTATATGTTATTAGCATTTCCAGCTGTAATTTAAAGATTGTGAGATTTCTAATACAACCGCAAATCCCACAAACCTCGATGGAAATGAGCCCGGGGTCTTCAGATACTCTCTCGGTACTTTGATACTTCTCACGGGCCGAGCCGACTTGAAAAACCTCGTCAGTAGGACCCGCCTTGTCCCGTTTGGACCACCCAGTCAAACTGTCAGCCATGCGAAGACTAGGGTTCGATCCAGACCGGTGCACTTCATTTTTTCAGTTAGAAGTGTTATAATTTGACAAGTTAAGTACACATATCAAGTTCTCGGCCCGGTTTATAGATACCCGGAGAATCAACCAATTTCTGTTGTGGAATACCTTGTAATTATCTTATCCACGACTACTTATGATTCTTGAAGGGCAGGTTCTTCAATTTTATCGAAATTTAGTTTACTGCAACAGTTATCGCCAGTTTTGGTTCTGAGTTGACTGGATTAAACTGACATCACCCCTCTCCAGGTGCATCCACCGTATACTTCATCCCTCGCCTCACGCAACGTCCGAATGTTTTCCTTTCGCACGCCACTCCTCGCGTGTCCTCCCAGCCGTCTTCCCTTATCTCCCCTCCCGACGCCCTTTCCTTCAGTAGTCAGCCCTTATCACTCCTTCTTGTCTCCGTCTATCAACGCCTTTTTGTTCTCTCCTTCGTTTTTTCGCCCTTCATTCGAAAGAGATCCATCATTTTGGCTGCCTGCACAAACAACGCCGACACAATGCATCTCAGTCGACACCATTTCGGAGGAAACCCCGGCCTTGGAAGTTGTTTGGAAGAAGTTTTGAGGAGAGATTTATATCTTACCATAGTCATTGCCTTCGATGAAATAGGCGTCGATTCTCTACCTTTCAGTAATCTCGTGTTCTTTGAAATCTTGCTTGCTTTGTTGAAAACAGAACGAAGCAGCGCAGTAATTGGAGAAACACCAAACCTCATGCAGGAACAGATCGAGAGAGTGTGAGTGAGTGAGTGAGTGAGTGAGTGAGTGAGTGAGTGAGTGAGTGAGTGAGTGAGTGAGAGAATGAGTTAGTAAGAGTTAACGTGAACCAGAGAGATACAAAGAGAGAGAGAGAGAGAGAATGCAGAGATAAAAAAGGGGGGTCCGTGTGTGATAAACATGTGACACCACATGCGAAACATTTCGAAACCTTTCTTTGTCGCACCACGAGGTCTCGTGGCCACCCATATCTTTATTTAGATTTCTTGAAATCCGTTTGTCTATTTTCCTTAAATTCAAACTTTCTTTCTCCTCCCACCTGCCCTTTCTGCTGAATCAGTCGGGCGTCGAATTCAACACAATCCCTGCCACCAAAACAGCAGCCGCCCAGCACGTCTCCCTGTTGTCGTCTGTGGATGACCTCCCGTGTCCCTTTTCCCTTCGGGACCCATCGTCCTTTGATCGATGTTTTGTACGATAACAAAGAAGCGGTATCTCCCGTGTTTGCTCTTCTGCTCAGACGGCGCCATCCCCGCCCTTTCGATAATTCACCCGACCACCTATAAAAAGCAGGTGGTTTAAAAGAGCAACCAATCGATTCTCCAGCTACCGTTTTCTTTATTTTTGTATGTCTGAGCCTTTAATTTCACAAAGTTCTTATTAAATTTGGAAAATCGGAAGGGAATTGTACACGTGGCTCAGTTGCTTCCTCAATTGCAGTCATTTGCCTCACTTCTTCTGAAAGCTAATTTCCAATTTACGTAATTGTTTTCAGATGAAAATCTCAATTTGACTGCGTTAGACCAATAAAACATGATTATAAATATGAATATTGTGAGGCTAAGCTCCTAACTCCCTGTAATCACCTAAATCTGTTCAATGAGCCGTCGGTTTAGAGGCCGATAAGGAAAGTTTCTTTTGAGATAGCGGGTCTTAACGGTTTTTGTCGGCGACAATCCGCTCAAAACCACAAAGTGGCGGGGGACACGTGCATTTCCTCCTTCTTACGCCTTCCGAGGGCACTTTCCACTTCCTAAACGATTATCAGCCCCCCTCGTAAAAGCTTCCGCTTCTCATTATGGGGATGTCTCTTCCCATCTCTATCTTTCTCTCTTTCTCTCTTTCTCTCTCTCTTTCTATCTTTCTCAATTGCCTTCCCTTCAGATGCCGGAGACAACCAACGGCGTCTCATTCTTCAACCCGTCTCCCCATGACTCCCCGCGCAGTTCCCCTCCGCCACAGCCACCACCGCCCCGACAGATGGACCCCCTGGACCAACTGAAGAACTGTACTCTCAGTAAGTTTTCCTTCTCCCAAAGAGTCAATCGATACCTCTCGTTGTGATTGTTTAAATCGCGCCATCGATGAATCACAAAACAAAAGATCCCGTCCCTTATCCCATTCCATTCCCATCCCCTCCCCACAATGGCTGATCCTTCAGGCCAGTCCGAATTGTTACTCGATGACGCCAATATGGGTAAGCTGATGTTGTGAACAAAGATGTATTGTGATTCAAATAGCAATTCAAGCTGGTTAGAACAATCGAATTTTGCAGAGTCCGTGGACAGCGAGGTTTTCCAAACGGGACCTTTCCAGCACGCATATGCTATGGGAAACTACTCTGCTGATCACCATGGATCGAATCCTTTTGAGATGTCCTCCACTCCCATTGAGATCAATGAGAGTAGGAAGCTCAGGGCATTGGAGATCACCAACAGGTAAGAGAGAGAGAGAGAGAGAGAGAGAGAGAGAGAGAGAGAAGCCCCCTTTCCCAATCCACTATACGATTCGTTCTCCTCTGAAAACTGGGGTTTCTTCCGCTGTTTTTGAAATCTCCTCGCGTGGGCCGGCTTATCTCGTGTCCATAACCACAATTCTCGGGGCTTCGTTTGGTTTCCCTGGAAATTAGTCGGATCCAGCGATGGCCAAGTCGATCCTCTTCTACTCTTCGTGAGCCTCCGGAAATCCTCGTAAACCTCTTTCCAGGGCCCGTCTGGAATCTCAGAATGAGCAATGTCTCTCCCCAATGTCAGAGGATTCCGTGCCCAGATGCAAAAGTCCTCAGCTGGTGGAGATGCACACTTTCAGGTGGAAAGATCAGGAATTGAGTGACAGAAACCATTGCTTTAGAGATGCAGTGGATGTCAACTACCAGCGGATGGCCATCACCGGAGAAGAGCTGAGCGGAGTGAGATCATAGCCTCCAGTCATCTGAAGTCAATGTTTAGGTTCCCTTGGAGGATCTCCAGCAGGCAGCCACCCAGCTGATCGAGGCCCTTCAGCTGCGATGCGAGTACATGGACAGGATCGGCAACTACTTCCCCAGCACGACGGCCAAGTTCATTTCGGAAGAGTACCCGAAGGGGCTTCCGAAGTGGCGAAGGAAGAACACCGAGACCAGTAAGTGGAAATGAGACAGGGCTGCTTTGCTTTAGCGCAGACTACAACAATCGGCTTCAGACAAACAGCTGTGTAGGTTATGAAGCCTTACGGTACCGCACCCGCAGAGATTCATGCACTGACGGCGAGGGATTTGTAGGGGAGACTGTAACTTGTTACTGATTCTGATACGCAAACATTAGTTTGTGACTACCTAGGGTCCGCCAACCATGGAATTTGACAATAGAGCGCGGATACCTCTGAAATTTGAAAACATTTAGGAGTTTAACCGAGGGGAAATTAATTTTTGAGAACAGTACTTCAAATGATAGAGAATAGGAGCTATAGTTGATCGATATCTTGAAAGCCGTGTCCGTCGGTGCACTCCGCGGCCCGTGGTGTCGTCCTTTCTCCTGCACTCCCTCTCTTCTGTCCTCTATGCACCACCGCGCGAGTGTCGTTTTGTGTTCAGATCCGCCGCCGATCCGTCGCGACTCGTCGTTCTTCGGTAACGGGTGTCTAAACCCTGTGCCTTCTCTTGACAACAGATCTCCAGGGCCTAAGGGCCAGGAGATCTAAATCCCAGCTAACATTCTAATGCGCTGCTGTGAATTCCTCTAACAGAGCACTGTGCCTTCACAAAGGAATGGGAGAGAGTTCCGACAATTCTAACACTCGGATCACTCTCTCATTCCAAAACTGCATGCTACCGACTGTTGAGTACTTTATCCATTCCTTGGCGTTTCAGCAAACAACACCTCCTTCCATCCTCCGGATCCTCCGGCAGACCACTGGGGACTCAATGACCCTCTCCCCGTTTATGAGAAGAAGTACAGCTTGGTCAGAAGGAACGGAGTGGTAGGGGAGTATCAAAGGAGAGACGACGGAGTCGTTTAGGTAGAGCTTTGCGATGACAATGGAGTTCTGGACCCCAAGTTTAAGGATGTCTACATTACGAAGGAGAAGTTCCTCGCCGACACTGAGAAACTGACGCAGATGATTGTCGACGGACCACTGTAAGTGAAACACCAACACACACGGTCACAAGTGCACGGTCACACGAACAAACAAGCGTAAACACCCGACCTCTCGCCCTATCTTCTCGCCTGTACTAACCTAAACTTCCAGGAAATCCTTCTGCTACCGCCGTCTGAGCTACCTCCAAAACAAGTTCCAACTCCACGTCCTTTTGAACGAACTGAGAGAGCTCCACGAACAGAAGGCCGTCTCCCACAGAGACTTTTACAACATCCGAAAGGCAAGCTGCCTCATTTCCCCCATACAGCTCTGATCTAGGTGGACACCCATATCCACGCCGCCTCTTCCATGAACCAGAAGCACCTCCTCCGTTTCATCAAGAAGAAGATGAAGACGGATGGAGACGCAGTTGTGATCAAGAAGAACGGACAGGATGTGACGATGAAGGAGGTCTTTAAGAAGATGGGAATCTCGGCCTACGACCTCAGTGTGGACATGCTGGATGTGCATGCCGACAGAAACACGTTCCATCGATTTGACAAGTTCAACACCAAGTACAATCCGATTGGGGAATCCGACCTGAGAGAGATTTTCATTAAGACGGACAACTACGTAGGAGGAAAGTACTTTGCGGAAGTGTTGAAGGTTAGTCAACCGATTGGAGGCATAATAACACCCAATTCAGGAAGTACTGTCCGATCTGGAAGACAGCAAGTACCAGCACTCGGAGCCCCGTCTTTCCATCTACGGACGGAGCAAGGATGAGTGGGACAAACTGGCCAAGTGGGCTTTGAACCACGACGTCTGGAGCCCCAATGTCCGTTGGCTGGTTCAGATCCCTCGTCTTTAGTAAGTCAAGTTTGAAGCACTGAAAACAATGAGGTTTAGTGACATCTACCGTTCGAAGGATTTGATTGGCAACTTTGACGAAATCATGGACAACATCTTTATGCCTCTGTTTGAGGTGCTCTATTCAAGGAAGGCTGAGATATACTTGTTTAGGTTACCAATGACCCTTCGTCGCACCCGGACTTGCACAGATTCTTGGCTCAGGTTTCGGGAATTGATTCAGTCGACGATGAGTCCAAGCATGAATTTGTCAATGTGAGTATTCTCTCTCTCTCTCTCTCTCTCTTTCTCTCTCACTCGCTCACTCTCTCTCTCTCTTTCAATGGGTTATTGATTACAGTTCGATCGCTCCACTCCCTCTCCTGCACAATACAGCGACACCGAGAACCCTCCATACAACTACTATCTCTTCTACATGTACGCCAACATCTGTGCCCTGAATGCCTTCCGCAGGTTCTTGAACCCATTTCCCCAAAACCTAGTTTCTTTCAGAGACCGTAACCTTCCCACCTTCTCCCTCCGTCCTCATTGCGGTGAGGCTGGCCATGTGAACCACTTGCTCACCGGCTACTTGACCAGTGAGAGCATCGCTCACGGAATCATGCTCAGAAAAGTAGAAACTGTGAAGGATCAATTATATCCTAATCTTTAGGTCCCCGTTCTCCAATACCTCTTCTACCTCACCCAAACGGGAATCGCCATGTCCCCTCTCTCGAACAATTCCCTCTTCATCAGCTACCAGAGGAACCCCCTGCCGGAGTATCTCCAGAAGGGCCTCAATGTGTCTCTCTCCACCGATGACCCTCTCCAATTCCACTACACCAAGGAAGCCCTCATGGAAGAGTTCTCAATCGCCGCCCAGGTCTGGAAATTGAGTTCTTGTGACATGTGCGAATTGGCGAGGAACAGTGTCCTCCAGAGTGGATTTGAAGACAAGGTAGGCCAACTCACAAACAGTTAAAGAAAACTATTTTAAGGTGAAAATTCACTGGTTGGGCCCCAATTACAAAGAGGAAGGAGTTTTGGGAAATGACGTCCATCGCACCAATGTGCCCGACATTCGGGTTTCCTTCAGACACGAGGCTCTGGTCGACGAACTGTGCAATCTCTTCAGAGCCAAGCACATTGTCGACATTTCGAAGACGGCTTGAACTACGAGTCACATATATCCTTTTATTCAGATTTTAATAAATCTCTGGTTTTCTGGGAATTTTGGACGCATCAGCCCGTAGATCTGCTGGTAGTTGGGGTGTCGTAGTACTACTACAGGATCTGGCCAATCATGCGCAAATAATGACATAAACAGTTAAAGTCCGACTGAATTGAGGGCTCGAAACAAAGCACAAGTAACAAAAAGGAATCAAAAACATAAAATGTTGACGACAGTTTATTGAGTGTTCAAGCGGCCGAGAGAGGAATGGTGATGGATCCGGCGGGAGTGGCGCCGTTGAAGGCGGCCGTGGCGTCGGCGGCATCGGCCGGCACGACGGCAAAGTGGACGACGAGCTTGTCCTCCTTCGGTGCCCCGGCGTTGCGGGTGATCTCCAGATCGGCGGCGCCTCCGGGCTCCACGAAGCCGAAGACGGGCTTCAGACGGTAGTCGTTGTTGTTCGAGGTCTTGCACTTGAAGGCCAGGCGTTCCGCTCCGTCGTTGGCCAGCTTGTGGGTGGACTTGCCACCGGCGGCGGCGATGGCGCAGGCGGGAGGATCGGCGGTCAGAGACATGGGGAATGAGGGAATGAGAGGAGGACGGGTATTTGAGGGGGAATGGCGTAGGCTAACGAAGACCTCACGGACGTAGCGAAGGAAAGAAGGTTCTGGAAATGGCCACAGGGAAGAAATCAGTGATTTGACTATTCACGCCTTTATTAGCTCACTCCGTGGCGCTACGTCATTTTCCCTATATAACCCGTTGGCTGCGGTGACGCCGTCATTCGTCCCCCGTTTTCTGTCTCTGGCGGTCGTCTCTCTCCTACTCAACGATGGCGGCGGAACTTGTACAGCTGAACCCCGGCACGCAGGTCGACCGATGGACCATCGACAAGAAGCTGGGAGAAGGAGGCTTCGGAGCCGTCTACAGGGTCCGTGACCCCACCGGCCAGTACGCCCTGAAGGTCGAAGGCGCCAACGAGCAGATCCAAGTGCTGAAGCTCGAGGTGTACGTGCTGACGGAGCTGACGAAGAGGAACTCTCGCCACTTCTGCAAGATCGAGGACAAGGGCCGTTACGGCAACTTCAACTATGTTGTGATGACTCTGGTCGGAAAGTCGCTGCAGGACCTGAACAAGGGCGGTCCCGGAGGACACATGACCATGGGCTGCTCTCTGTCCTGCGGAATCGCCGCCCTCGAGGCTCTGGAGGATCTCCACTCGATTGGATATCTTCACAGGGACGTGAAGCCTGGAAACTACACCATCGGAAGGGCTGAGCTCAACGAACTGCGCAAGGTCTACATCCTCGACTTTGGAATGTGCCGCAAGTTCACCAACGAGGGAGTGAGTTTTATCTCGACTCTTTCTCTAATTGGAGTAATCTAGGGTGTCATCCGCAAGCCTCGTCAGGCCGCCGGCTTCCGCGGAACCGTCCGCTACGCCCCCATCTCGTGCCATCTCCAGCGAGAGCTCTGCAGGAAGGACGACGTAGAGGTGTGGATCTACATGCAGGTCGAGCTGACCTACGGCCGCCTCCCTTGGAAGGAGGTCCAGGACATGAATCAGGTACTTTCCCTGTCTTCTGAAGACTAAAGGGGTCATTTAGGTCGGTCAGTACAAGCAGAGGGTGCGTGGCAATATGGGTGAGCTCTTCCCCCCGCCCTGCCCTCGCGAGTTCCACCAGATCCTGCAGTACTGCGACAGCCTCAAGTACTACGACGCCCCCAACTATCAGCAGATCTACGGACTGATGCGTGCCGCCCTGCAGTCGACTGGATCTCAGGAGTTCCCCTACGACTGGGAAGCCGGAGGCCCCACTGCCCACGTCCTTGCTTAGACTGGTGCACAAATAAAAATGTCGAGTATATAAATTTATCGGCGGCTTTACTTGTTCCTCTCGTTTTTTGTTGATTGCAAACTTCTTTCTTTGTAAAATTGGTTAAAATCGACCAAAGCCTTACAGATTTTCCCTATACAATATCTTTATTCCATCTACTCCTTGGGTTTCTCCTCAAACTTCTTATCGTGGGTCTCTCCCGGGAACTCCACCTGGATGTTCAATGTTCCCAGATCGTAGGCCTTCTTTGCCTTTGCTCCAAGAGACACGTAGTCATCGGGAACCTTGTAGGAGAACTTCCTGTATCCGTTCTAAACATACAAGTAGTGTATGTTTCACAATGTTTCTGACCTTCTTCAGTTTGGCGACGTCTTCATCGCACGAGTGATAGAAAGTAACCACGGGGACGATATCGGTCTCATTGAGGGGGAATCCATTGGTGTTTCCTTCGACATGGAACATTCCAGAGGGGCCAGTGGTTGACTCGTCCAACACCTGGGTCAGATCTGAAACAGAAGACTTGTTATCTCTGTTTCTCTCTCGTTCTCCTCTCTTTTATAGGAAATAAATAACTCACCGTCCTTCTTTCCTTGTTTTACTCTGAAAAGACGAACACGGACGTTTTCAGCTGGCTTCGTTCCACACATAAGGTTGCCCTGAAATCCTTATGTAAAACGTTATTATGTGTGAATGTTAATGTGTATTTGTGCATGTGTGTATGTAGGTTGATCGTGTATGTGAGTGTGTGTGAGTGTGTCGGTTTGTATCATGTGTTCGTGTTATCACCGGTTATCGATGAGTGTATGTGTGAGTGTGAGGGTGTGTGAACGTGCGTAATTGTGTATTTGTAAAGCAAAAGCTGCTTTCAAGCGTCTATGCATTGATTTCTTATCATCGATCACTAAAATTGAGAAATAAAGAAGACTGTAATTTGCATTACAAACAAAGTGAACAAAGTTTTAGGAGTTCTCCTTTTCCGGAAGACTTTCGGTTCCCAAAATAGCACATTAGCAAGTGATGTTTTCTTTTAAAGATGACACAAAGAATAGTGAAGACATGAAATTTCAACTTATCCAATTCACCAACCTTGGCTCCTACGACATGTTTTCCGGATGAGGGTGCTGCGGTGACTGCAAAGAGGGAGAGGAGAAGGAGGAGAAGGGCACGCATGACAGCCGGGTGGCAGACGGACTGTTATCACAACCTGGGTTATCAACGGTTATCGATGGGCAGCGGCCAGTTTACGATCAACCAAGAAAACAGCGAAAACATGGTGATTGGCCAACTCCAAGGAACGTTCCTTTGGGTCAAAGGCATTTGACAAAAAGGGCTTTGGGAAAGAGGAATTCTAGAAACGAGGAAGTGACGCTCTGTCAACAGAAGGAACACAGTGAATTCAGTCTCTTCCCTTCTGTTCGTTGAAACTGTTGTTTAGTCTACACTAAATGATAACGGAAGCGCGCTTATGTTTTGCTTTGAAATGATTCACACAAAGCATAGCGATTTCTTCTTAAGTTATTAATTGAAAAGATACTTTTATCTTTCAAATTTAAAATGTTTTTACTTCCTGCTGCACTCATAATCGCCTGGTGTTTGATTCTTCAGATTCCAAGGTTATCTCAGACGTTTGTCTAGGGTTTAGACTAGGTAATTGAAAATGGCTATCGGCCTTTACTTGTAGCTTCATGCGACTACCATTAAGGCTCCATATACAGCTTCATTTCACAGTGCAAGAGTCATAAGCCCGATGAGCTTCGAAAACAGTGTTTCATTGATATGTCGGGGATGATTCAGTTAATTACACGGCGTCACAAAACAACTGCCCCTTCAAAGTCTGTTTCGACGATGTTTGGTCCATTTGCATACAGCCCGTTTTGTGAGTCGCCGACTTCTGCACTCTGGATTATGGAAACGGAGGGAGGATCGAGCAACGGACATTGTTCCCTTGTCATTTTCCAAAGATTCTTTCTATTTCTCTATCTCTCTCACTGCCTCACTCTCTCCAATGTGTGTATGTGTGTACGTGTGTACGTGTGAGTCGAAACGCATAACTCCATAAGGTCAAATGTCCTCACTATTCCTTGAATGTTTGGTTTTTAAGTTGCAAAGTATTTTTCTCCTTTTGAGACTACACTTCCTATCAGTCAACCTGTTTCCCTCGTCTTCGTAATTCAACCCGACCTCCGTCTGACTCACTTCTCTTTATTCGTCCCAACTGACCACAGCCACCTATCACGTGTTTTTGTTTTTCTTCCTCTCCCCAAAAAGTAGCAGTTCCAGAATAGAGTCTGATAGTCGCAAAGAAGTAACTAAAGTGTCTTAAAAGTATCTTTTATCGTAAATGCTTTGAAATTAGGGCTCTGGGAAAGAAAGTGGACATGAAACAACATAAACTCTTCTTCTGATTCTATTCTTACGATTAGTAAATGTCAGAAGAGTACATTGATGTGAGAGTAAACCAATCTTCTGAAAAGCGCAATTGGACCTTCCTATGAAGATGAGGCGCTGCGTTACGTCTAATCTATGTAATTTTAAGGCTCCTCCATATTTCCCGGCGCATTGGTATTGAAGGTGGTCAGTTACTTTTCTTTCTTCCCCTCCCTCTCTCTCTCTCTCTCTCTCTCTCTCTCTCTCTCGCTCTCTCTCTCTCTCCCTCTCTCTTTCCAGTGGCTTCTTCCAGGCGCCGTTCGCTGACCAATGAGTCTGAGAGCGGTATGGATCATCCCCTTCCTCTCCTTCACCTTCAATACCCTTGCCTTCTTTGTTTCGTAAGTTTCTTCTTTCTGAAATTTCAAAAACCCTCCATTTCAGTTACTGCATAGCCGTCTACTATAAACACGTATCTGCATTGTGGCCATATATCAGTGACAGCGGAGCCATGTCGCCGGAGAGTTGCGTCTTCGGCCAATTGCTCAACCTCGGCGCTCTCTTCAGTGAGTAGAGAGATAGAGGAAGAGAGAAAGAGAGACAGAGAAAAAGAGAGAGAGAGAGAGAAAGAGAGACAGAGAGAGAGAGAGAGAGAGAGAGAGAAGGATACAAAGATCCTCTTTGCAGTGGCAGTGACTGTTTACCTACGCCATCGTCAGATCGTAGAGTATTACTGGCACCACCTGGGACAGGTACTCCCCCTTTCTTCCCTTCTCAAAGGCCATTCAGAAAGGATTGTGGCGAATCTACAGTAACGCCTGTCTTGTGGTCGGCTTCATTTCCTCCATTGGGATTAGCATAGTAGCCAACTTCCAAGAAATCAATGTCATCATTATGCACTACTTCGGAGCCTTCCTCGCTTTCACCTTCGGCCTCATATACCTCTGGTCCCAGACCCTCTTCAGGTATTCTTCCTCTATCTCATGTAATTGACTATAATCAATCTGTCTTCAGCTACCTGATGACCCCCAGCCTGACCTCCCGTGTGATCTCCCACTTCCGCATGACAGTCACCCTCCTGGCCACCGTCTTCTATGGCTCAAGTACCCCTCCGTCCCATCTGAAACCCTCATTTCAGCCGTAACCTTCGCCCTAATCGCCCGGAAAGAGAAAGGCCCGTGGAATGCCAATTGCAGAGGCCATCTGCCCATTTGGAAGCCGGAAGACCCGGTAAGGCCTCCTCCCCTCCGTTATTCTTCTTCAGTATTACGAGGAACATCAAATAGCCACCGTCTCCGAATGGATGATGGCCGGCTGCTTCCAACTCTACATCCTCTCCTTTGCACTGGAACTGCGCCATGCCCGCTGTCACGCCCTCAAACTGAAGCTGCCTCCGCCGGAAGGAGATACGGCGTCCTCTTCGACCAGCAACGAGTCACTGCCCGAATGACGAACAATCTTCAGAGAAATATGTACAAATGCATTTCGTTCTTTATTCAACATTTCAAATTAAAGTGGGATGACAATGGGGCAACAAACAATTGTAAAATAGAGATACCCGGGGGAGTGAGGTGTTAGTAGTGGTGGTGGACCATGTGGTCTTCTGCGTCGACGACGTCGATCTGGTCGTACTCTGCGCCGTCGCCCATGTCCTGGAAAGAGAGGGTTAGAAGAGATGAGAGAGAGAGGCGCACCATTCCCCTGTCCACCACGTATCGATCGTCTTCCAGCTGTGCATAGTCTCCATTGGGCAATCGGACCACCTTCATGGCCATGGCCTCCTCCCTGGGCCGCATGAACGAAGGCCTCATAGGCATGGTCACCATGGTCTGCGGGGCAGCCATCGTCACGAAGGTCTGCGCCGAGGCGTCCTTCTGCGATCTGAATCCACATCTTTAACTAAAACTAATGAAGGGATACCTCTGTCTGGCGACAACTTCCGGTACTTTGAACCTCATCCGGTGGTACTTTTGCATCTGATGGTAGGCAGCCTGTTGAAGACCAGCCACGCGCTCCTCCGTCAAATCCTCCTGCAACAGATGGATCAGAACAAACTACTTGAAAGACTCACCCCCTCACGGATCATAACAAAGATGGCCTGGAAAAACTTCTTAAGCTGGGCCTCCTTGTCCTCCTTCACCTCGCGGATGATCTGAACCCGACCTTTAAAGAATCCAACCGATGGCTAACGCTAAGCGATTTTCCACTGTGGGCAGACTTCAGATGAGCCATGCACTCTTCCTCCGTGAAGAAGTGCTCCTTCACGCAGTACATGCACCGGTACGGACGATATCTGAATAGGGCAAGGGTGATGAAGGGCAGGATGGCATACTTGAGATGGACACTCATGACGTGGTACTCGAGGGCGTTGAAGGTTCTGACGACGCAGTGGCACATCGAACAATACGGCATTCCTTGGTTGTCTGGAGGGAAAAGTAAATGTGAAACAAAAGTAAAGAGAAACGGACCTTTAAGAATGTCAAAGTCCGGATTGTCGGGGATGGTGTCGCTGAGTTGCACCGGATGGGCCTCCAGAGACACGGGGATCGCGAATTCCACGCCCGACTGAAGGAAGATCACAATTGAAACAATGCGAATGAGGAAAACTAACCGGATGCACAACGACGGGTCTGCCGGTGCGTCTGGCAGCCTCAGTCCGCGAGACAGGCTCCGTGTCCGCATGCGACAACATCAAAGGACGCCGGCCTGAAGACAGTTCCATTCAGAAGAACTATTCAGAAAACCTACCTCTTTTTCCAGGAGGGGCAGGGATTCTGTGGGCCGTCTGTTGGTTCAGCTCTTGCTCGTATCTGTCCAAAGCGAGCTCTTCTGAACAAATCACCGTCTATTTCTTATTCAAAGACGAACCTTCAGGCGTCCTCTTCCTCCTAATGTACACTCGCCGGTTGTTATTGTTGTTCATACTCGTCTGGCTACTGGAAGCAATGCCAGCGGAAGTACCCTCCACGGGGTCCGTCTCTGGGTCCTGAAAGGATGAGATTTCACAGGATTTGTGGATAAATTGATTAAAGGACGGTCTTCTGACAGGGAATGACTTACAATTCGAACCCTTTTGATGACCCGTCTGACGACGGAATCCTGCTGCGAGGGGGCTTGCGCCTGGAGCTGAGGGGGGTCCACTTCGATCATATCGTCGTGGTCCAAGACCTCCTCTTCGATAACTCCGCAGTTTTCATCTTCCTGGGGATCCGATTCCTGTAAACGTGCATTTCTGCAGTAATTGATTAAAACACTGTCTTCTGACTTGGATGAAAATAAAACAGCGAAATCTTTGATTTCTCATAATTTTAACAAAATAAGAATTGCAAGTGTTTTGTTGTTTACAATAAATAGTTTATTTTTAATGGTTGAGCGGTGCCATTCAAAGTTTAGCTTGTTAAACTCCCCAAGGTCAGCTGTGGCGGCTGTTCGTCCTTAACGTTATGGTCCAAATCGTGGCCATTGTGGGCTAAGCTGTGGTTGCTGTGGCCCATGTCGTGGCTGTTGTGACCCATGCTGTGGTCCTCCGGTCGGTATTCCTCGTAGACGTCCACGTCGTCCACCACATTCAGAAGATTCGGCGGCGGTTCCTCGGCCATTTTCCAACCTGCATCCCGACATTTAAAACTTTCAACAATGATTCCGCGGTTCTCAAGACAACTGACAAGGCAAACAAAAAAATATGAGTCCTGATACGGCGCAGTTATTGAGTCTCGCAGCGCAGCCAAGCAAGGCATGCGACGCGGCAGACACACAGAGCGCGCTTACGCACACCTAGTTTCAAATCTCGAATATCGAAAGATGCGCACAAAGTTGTATTTTTCGGCCGCCGACTCTAATGCCCAATTTTAGCTTTTCTTAAACTAAGCGTACACAAAGCGCAATTCCGATAATGACGAATCGACCAAGCGACACACGAACCAAGTGGATTGCAACCAGACAAAACACAAAATATGTCTATGAAACAGTTTATTCTACACGTTGCATGTACAACTGTAAACGCGTACGAGAACAACTATCATCGGTCCTAATGCTTCTTCTCGGTGGCCTCGATCTCGGCAATGCGCTTGTGGTGACGCTCGAGAACCTGAAAAAATACCTTTGTTTTAGAGAACATGAATGCATGACAGTAAGCTAGCAGCTCACTTTATAAATGACACCAGAGGAACAAAAGACATACCTGCTTGTGGTTCTCCATCTGCTTCTTGTGGTGCTCGATTTCCTCCTGGATGTGCTGCTTCAGCTCAGCCAGCTGTTCCTTCTGCTTCTTGTAGAAGTACTCCTCCTCCCTGGCAGCCTCCATCTGACCGAAAGCTCCTCCGGCATCGCGGATGGATCCACCGCTGCCGCCACCCTAAACAACAGATATTTGGATTCTGATGACGTAACCAACCCTTCCGGCACCGTCACCACGTCCTCCGGAGAGGGCACGCACGGCGAACTTGCTAGAAGCGTTGAAAATGGGAAGAAGACGGAGAGACATCTGCAAATGACATTTTGTCAATTTCCCAGCAAATACACGAATAAGAGAAATACGAGCTGCAGATACTACTGTATTTTTGTAGTAAAAGCGGAATAAAGCGACTTTTAAGCTATTTGTGTGCCCATTAATATGAAAAACCGATGGAAATCGACCAAACGGAGCCAAGAAACAAACAAGACGACGTCCTTCAGAATGGACGTGCATTTCAAAATGTACCCCGCCTGTACTACCGTTTCCGTGAAAAGAAACCCGCGAAATTCAAATCCTAATTCCGCCCGAGGCGATTTCTTTTTATTGTTTTCTTTCCACTTTCAACGCAGATATTTGTGTCTCCTTAAAATGTGTTTTAAAAATAAATTTTATTGGAAATATCGTTCTGGAATCCAAGTTTATCGTGTCAGAACGACGGCGGAAATTTAATTTAAGACATTTTGAAGCATGGCAAACAAAATCGTCAAAAACAGCCGTTAAAAAAAATAAAACAACTAAAAATGGTTTTTGTTTGACTTTACAAAAAATTACTTCACATGTTGTATTGTTTTTATCAAGTGAAAACTCGTTTTCGGCGCCAGTTTCATTTTTTGTCCAACGATTGTTTCGAAATGTACTCAAACGGCGGTTTTTCGAAAATGCATGTTTCCTATTTGTTTTATCGCTTGTTTCTCTTTTTTCTTCGCATAGTAAATTTAAGTCTGCTGTTTTACAGACTTGGCATCGGAGTCAGGGGACATGCGTCTCCTTTTCTTCGTCCTCCTCGCCTTAACATGGGCGACTGAGGCCTATCGTCTCAACGTGCCGAGGGTCCTCCTGCCCTACCATCCCACCATTTCCGTCAAGTTCATCCTGGAGGTCAGCCAGCCCTCCGGAGGCTGTTTCCATTGGTAGGCAAACCCGTTTTCTTACCTTACACGACGTTTAGGCGCTCCACTCGATCCGACGTCGTCACCGTCACTGGCGTGGGCGTCCGCCCCGGAGAATGCTCCGACCGTGCGGAAATCAGGGTGTCTGCCAAATCCTTCGCCGGAGAACTAACAGCCGTCGTATTCGCAGAAGACAAGGGTATGTATTACTCCTCTTTCGTATAACAGGTAAATTCCAGTTTCTCACACGACTTTGAGCTGCGGAGTGAGCGTCGACCAAATCGCCGAAATCCGCATTGGAACCACCACGAAGGTCCTCTTCGTCGATGCAGCACCGGCTCGCATGATGGTCGAGGCCATCAATAGCGAAGGTATATTCTGATATTTATCTGTTAAATGTTAATTTAGGAGACATCTTCTCCACTCTGAGCGAGATCCCGCTGGATTGGGAATTGGCCTACTCTGGCTCCGACAGACCCCTGCGCGTTGTGCAATTCGAACAGTCCACCTACGACGCACCGGTAGAGATTCTGGCCCTCGAGAAGCAGAAGAAGAAAGGTTTGTAATTACAAATTGATATTCATACTGACTCATAGGCCCTTTTATTGATGATTTGTTTAGGTTACGTCATTCTGGTAGAAGGCACCGGTACGGGTTCAGCCACTCTGACGGCCAAGTTCAACGATCAGTTCCTCTCTGTAAGTACTCTGCGTCTTTGATCTAATCCCTCTTGCAGCACATTCCTCCCTTCAACCTGGACCTGGCTGTGATCGCCAATCTGCTTCTGATCCCCTCCCAGGATCTCTACGTCTTCCCCCACACCGTCGTCCCCTTCCAAGTCATCATCGTCCGTCAGCACAGTCAAGAGAGTGCGTAAACCCTACCGTTCCATTGTTCATCTGTCGTTTCAGTTGTCCCCATGCCATCCGAGAACTACTACCTCCAGTTGGAGAGCGACTCCATCTGCTCCTTGGACAAGAGGGCGTCCTCCGTCTATGCTTTGGCTAAGGGTCGTACCAATGTCATCCTCCAGGCGCAGAGTGGGTATCTCCTTGCCTTCTTCTTTATGTCGTATTTAGACTTGGATCTGAAGGCAAAGGCCGGAATCCGTCCTCCGTCTACCGTAATCAACGTGGTCGATCCGGACACCCTCCAGTGGTCAGTCTCCGGAAACAGCTGGATTGTGCAGCGTGGAAAGACCTATGAACTGCAAGTGAACCTCATCGATCCCCACGGCAATGGAATGTACATAGGAGATGTAGGAATCGTCTAAGTCCTACAATAATCCTTATTCAGAACCTTCGCTTTGAGTCCTTCCTGGATTCCAAGGTTTTGGATATCCACCAGTCTTCTGAGAACCAGAGCTATTTCGTGGTCACGCCCACGGTCTCTGGCAAAACTTCTGTTCGCAGTCGATTCACTTCTGTTCTGACCAAGGTTTGTGGGCCATATATCCCCTGAGGTCACCAGAATGCATATGGTCACTCCAATAAGCAGAAAGCGGCATGAGGTCGCCAGATTACGCAGAAACAAATCCGTTGCTTATTTGCATCTTCAGGAGGGAAGGATGGACCCCATCGGGGGCAAGATATCCGGAGAACAGAGTGTGGAAGTTGTCGATCCCCTGCAGGTCATCCCTGGAGTCGTCGTCATTCCCTACACCAACAAAGCCCGCATGGATTCAAAGCTCAAGGTGAGTATTTCAATGTGTTCCAGTAGTCATTCTCTTATTTTACAGTGCATTCCTTAATTTCAGGCCATCGGAGGAACTGGAGCCTACATGTGGTCTGTCGAGGATAATTCCGTCTGCAAGGTGGACAAGAGCAGCGGAGTTCTGAGCTGCAGTTCCGTTGGATCCACGAGGGTCACGGTCACCGACAGAAGAAACGAGGATTTGTTCGCCACCGCAGAGGTACTCCCGGTCCCAGATGCCTTCTGAATCTTTCCCAGGTGCTCATTATCGATCCTCTCTCCGTCTCTTTTGGAGAAACCGTGAAAGAAGCCGAAGTGGGCACTGACCTCATCCTGAACGTGGAACTTCATGGTTCCGGACCGAACGGTCCGAAGGCCTTCACCGACTGCCGAAACATCCGCTGGCAGGTCCATTCCGACGATGCCTCCATTTTGGAGCCTATCCAAGGTACTGCTCTTGTCTTGTTGGATATTCCCGTGTTTAGCTGAATCTACTCTCCCCACTGTGGGCACCGGTTGTGGCACTGTTCGTCTGCGCGCCCTTGCCCCCGGTGACACTACTGTCAGGATCTCCCACGACCACCTGAAGGCCGAGGTCCAAGTGGCCACTCATCTGCCGTTGAAGGTACAGCATTCCTTTTGCCTAATTAACCTCCTTTCCAGGCATCTATTGAGTCAGTGGCCGTTGCTCTGGGCAGCACCCACACCATTCGACTGGAAGGAGGCCCCAGGCCCTGGCTTCTGGACTCTAGTGGATTCTTCAGGAAGGGTTGGGTTTTGCGAGACATAGGTTTCATTGTTTTGGTTCTAGGAGCTGACTCGAAGGCGGTTTCGGTGTCGTTTTTGGGCAACGGATTGGCGCAGTTGAAGTGCGCCGGACAGGATGGCACTGAGGTGAGAAGACAAGAAAGAACGAAGAATTAGATAATCTTCCAGAGCTTCGAAATGCTCATTGGAAACACCAAGTCACCCTCGCTGCCGCTTCCCCTGGTCTCCTCCACTTCCATCTCCATTTGCTGTGCTTCTCCCACCAGAATCGTCCTCTCCTTCGAGCAGAACAAGTGCCATGCCGTCCCCGTAAGAATCCCTCCATCTCCCCTTCCAATCAGTCATTTAGCCCGTTGTTCTCTCCACTTCCTCCGTTCCCGTGACCCTCGCTGGTTACGGTAACTGTGGCAAGGAGCGCCGTCTGGAGTCCATCAACAGCTTCAAAGTCGACTGGAACGTTCACGACACATCCCTCGCCCGAATTGAGACCAGCACCAAGATACCGCCAGGTTTCTATTCCCACTACTTTTTTTAAATTTGAATCTTCTAGCTGATCGAGTCCTGAGCTGCCGTGGAAAGTCGGGAATTGTGACCGTCACTGCCGACGTGTCCTCCATCAACGGAGTCGGCAAAATCTCCAAATTGAGCGCTTCCTCCGATATCCAACTGGTGCAGCCGGTCTCCGCCTTCCCCAGCAGTTTGGTTAGTTTTTGCTCTTTTCACGGGCTAGATAGCTGTCAGTTCCAAAATCCCAGTGGTTCAGGTCCTTTGGAACGAGAAGGGCACGAGTGGCACCGTCGATCTTCGCGGAGGATCCGGTCAGTTCGACCTGCGCCGCACGGACAGTGGCCCCTTCACCGTGTCCATCAAGGACCGCACGGTTACGGTAACCCCGAGGATGCAGGGATCGGGCATCCTGCGAGTGACGGACACCTGCCTCCCCGACGCAGACATCGACATTTCCGTCAAAATCACCAAGGTCGACGCCCTGGCCATCTCCGCTCCTGCCTACGTGGGTTCATTTGATCTTCAGCCAGCAGGAGGTTTTAAGGTGGAAGTCGGAAGTACGGTGGAAGTGCTGGTGGAAGCCGTGGATGAGACCGGCACCGCCTATCCCTACGATCTTTCCGAGACCAAACTGGAGATCACCAATCGAGCTATGCAGATTCTCAAGTGAGGGTTCTCCTTTGGTCCCTCTAAGAAAATTTCCAGACGCCAGGGTCAGCGCTACGTCCTGACTGCCTCTGAAGTGGGCGCCGTCTCCCTCTCGGCCACGGCCAAGTCCTCCAGCGGTCCTCTGTCCTCCCGTCCCCATTCCATCCAGGTCTACTCGCCGATTTCCTTCGAACCGAAGCTCGTCACTCTGATACCCGAGAGTACCTTCCAGGTATCTTTACCGTCTCTGCATTCAAATCTACCGTAATCTTCAGTTGGAAGTGATCGGAGGCCCTCTGCCCACTCCTCCCATCGTCTTCTCTCTCAACAACTCCAAAATAGCCGATGTCCAGTCGAACGCCCTCATCACCTCCAAAGACCTCGGTTATTCGTCCGTCACCGGAGCTGTCAGCTTTGCCGCCGACCACTCATCTACCGTAATTTTGTTGGATTTTCATGGTTAAATGGGGATATTTTAAGGATACTGTGGTTGTGCGCGTCGTCTCCCTCGCCGGAGTGACTCTTTCGGCCAGTACGACCGTCGTGGAGAGGAGAGGACGTATCTGGATTACTGTACGTGGTCTCGACGAGACTGAGGTTCCCTTTGCCTTCGGAGGAGCTACCCACCCCCTCAAGGTCAGTATTTGAAATAGGCAAGTGGCAAATGTGTCAAGTACGAATAACAAATGTTAATCAATCTTTCCTTTAGGTGAAATGGAGCGTGGAATCGCCGGAAGTGCTGAACGTGGTCCACCCCTTCGGCGAGTCCTTCGTGGAGCCTGCCAACAACCGATTCTCCATTTGGCTGGACGCTGCCACCGTCGGAACCACCAAAGTCACGGTAAGTAATTATTCATGTAAAATATAAGAATCTGAATTTCAGGCCACGGTCGAAGTGTCTGAGCAGGCGAAGCACCACTTCGTCGGCCGCAACAGCGTCTTCTCGGCCAGCGTCGTCGTGAATGTGAAGGACATCCCGGGTCTTCTCCAGCCACAAATGCCATTGAGCGCCGTCCGCATGGGACCCAACTCCGTCCTTCCTCTTCATCTCAACCTGTAAGAGACCGTATTACATCTCCTACAATTAACTTTTAGACCCGAATCCACCGTGGAGTTCGTGCAGCGTGTGAATTCCATCGTGACCGTCTCTCCCACGGGAGTCGTCCGTTCCTCCTCCCGCGAAGGCTCCGACTTCGTCACCGTCATCACCAACACTGCGGCTGGAAACGAGACTATCCTCATCCCCGTGGTTGTGAGTAGAGGAGTAGTGTATCCCAACTTTTCTCTGTCGATAGGTATCCTCTCCTGTGGCGCTGGACGTCATCTCTGCCACCACTGGCCTCGACGCCCGCGAGGACCTGGAGGTCTACAATCTGCCCGTCGGAGCAGTGCTCACTCTCAACGTTTTCGCACGCGATTTCCTCGGCCGCCGCCTCAATTCCCTCAAGTCGGATATTCGATTGAGACCGCACAGGTTAGAAAGGTTAAAGGACTGTCTGTAATCGATTCAGATTCGATTTGACTGAGATCTCTTCGAACAGCGAGGGATCCGAGATTTCCGTCACTCTCAGGGCTGCCGGGGAGACCGTCCTCAAGGTCAGTGTCTAAGGGCTGAGAACTGCTCTATCTCTGTTCTTTTTAGATCTGGGACGCCTCGAGTGCCTCTGCCGCCCCCGTGTTCGTGAGGATCCTCGCCGGAGAGGCCATCATCCCCGCCGGTGCCAAGTACTTTGTCTCTGACGTCATCTGCCTCCATTCCCCTCTTTCCGGTAATTCCCTCCCTTCCTTCAGTTAACATTCAATACTCAGGCCAGTCGCAGTGGTTCTCCGCCGACAGCGGAATCCAATTCCTCGATTCCTCCCTCGGAGTGGCTCGTTTCGCAAAGCCGGGACTCGTCCATTTCTCCGTCCAGACCGACTCCCAGACCCTCCACGCTAAGGTACGGTGTCCCTTTGTTCCTATGTTATCACTGATTCAGGCCGTCGTGGAGAATGTGAGAAAGATCAGCTTCATGGAAAGATCCGTTCCCTACGTCGGTAACATCGAGGGAGCCACCTTCACTTTCCCATTCGCTCACTTCTCTCAGAATGCGACGACTCCCAACAGAGGTTAGTCACATATGAATACATGGCTACCGTACTCTTCAGACTGCAATGAGGAACAGCGGAAGTTGGTGGCCGATCTGCGTCCGCCCGTCCAGTGCAGCGTCCGCTTCTTATCCAACGCCTGCGCCCCGGCTGTCAATCTGCTCTCGGTCAAGCCAGTCTACGACTGGGACTTGAGTGAATAATATTACATTTCTGCGAACACACCCGTTTATTTAGAATCCTACGCCTGTGTGGTCTCCCGCCAGACGGCCGGCAGCGTCTTCGTCAATGTCATCGATTTCCCTGACACTTACCTCATAGTGACAGCCAAGTGGGAAGGAAACGTGAGTCTTCATTATTGTCATTTCTAACCCCTCTTTTGTAGGAAGCCGATTCGGCGGAAACTCGTACGTCATTCCACCCGGCAATGGAGGTCCAGGGCAGCGAAGTCCGCGTCTCCGATGCCCAGCAGGGGCCCACCATCCTCTCTGTCGCCGTCCCTTCGTACCAACTGAGGCACGTATCTGCCTTCGGCTGCGACGGAGACCTTCTGACCATCAAGGAGGTCCATCAGTCGGCCAACCCACAGGCCAACAAGTTCTTCGCCGTTTCTGTAAGTTCCCCTATCTCTCTCTCTCTCTCTCTCTCTCTCTCTCTCTCTCTCTCTCTCTCTCTCTTCCTGTCTTTTGTGAAGTATCTGCTTCAGCTGAATGTCAAATCGGTCGCGTTGTGGAGTGAAATGGCGAACAAGTGCTCGGTTACGGTCAGGAACGCCGTCACGGGACAGACTATTGTGGTCCCCGTCAAGGTGAAGATCGTCGGTCAGGAGATGAAACAGGTCTATAACGGTCAGTTCCTCCTTCAATCTCAGCCATTTCTTGTTTCTAGCCCTGGAGAGCAACGGATTCATCGACTTCTCCCTAATCGTCCTCCAGCGCTACAAATGGATCATCCCGTCGCTTATGTGGACCTGCATCCTCGGAATCATCATCCTCATGGGTTCGTTTCTTATCTTCTTCCTGACTTCCTTGCCACGGAAGGATCAATTCCGCACCTCAATCTGTAATTTCAGGCTACAGCTACCTGAAGAACTTCGTGTGGGAGAAGACTGGCGTCTACACGGACGAGAGCATCATCCGCTCCCCTGCCTCCTCCCGTCTCAATGGATCCGCCAATTCCAGTATCCGCGACTCCTTCCACTCCTCCCCGGGTAACAGTCCCCGCGTCGGATCCACCGACCAGCTCTGGTCGACCAGTGAGCTCCGTCGCCGATATTGATTGATTGTAATTGATTGTTATCCCTGTTACCTAGGCATCAATTCCCTCCGGTTCCCCATTCCCAGTCGTATAGTCCTCGTGAATACGTGTCGATGCCTTCTCTGGTTACTTTGCCTATTTTGTTGTTGTTACGTTTCTTCAAATGAATCTCCTCCTGAAATCCCTCTTATGCGTCTGGGGGTTACTTGTGCTTTCAACGCCTTCGAGATGGGGGGAAATCCGCAGTAATTGATGATGAATGGCCAAATTCAGAGGCGCTGCGAAGGGGCGAGAATGGTCCCCCGGGGAAACGCTGATTTCCAACAGAACCTACAGATTTAGGAGTATTACTTAGATAGGAAGGACACTTGAGTTTCTGAATTTGCCAGGTTTTTCGGTTGAGGGAAATATGGTTTAGTCAATGAGAAACAGTTGAAGTGTAACCTGCATACTGAAACCTGAATCTTATTCTATGATTTGTACTTCAACAGTTTCAGATGGAGGAAATACTAGGTGGTACATTAATTTACATGATTCATTAAGGATTTGTCAACACGAATCACTTGTACTACAGGTAGGCCCATCAGACGCAAATGATGACAGAAAAAGTTGAAGTCCGACTGATTTGAGGCCTCGAAACAAAGCACAAATAATAAAAAGAAATCAATAACAGGGAATGTTGACGACAGTTTATTGAGTGTTCAAGCGGCCGAGAGAGGAATGGTGATGGATCCGGCGGGAGTGGCGCCGTTGAAGGCGGCCGTGGCGTCGGCGGCATCGGCCGGCACGACGGCAAAGTGGACGACGAGCTTGTCCTCCTTCGGTGCCCCGGCGTTGCGGGTGATCTCCAGATCGGCGGCGCCTCCGGGCTCCACGAAGCCGAAGACGGGCTTCAGACGGTAGTCGTTGTTGTTCGAGGTCTTGCACTTGAAGGCCAGGCGTTCCGCTCCGGCGTTGGCCAGCTTGTGGGTGGACTTGCCACCGGCGGCGGCGATGGCGCAGGCGGGAGGATCGGCGGTCAGAGACATGGGGAATGAGGGAATGAGAGGAGGATGGGTATTTGAGGGGGAATGGCGTAGGCTAACGAAGACCTCACGGACGTAGCGAAGGAAAGAAGGTTCTGGAAATGGCCACAGGGGTAAACAGAAATCTGAATATTGAAGACCGGAAATAATCTCATCAAAGTGATCCAAATGTTGACCTACATTTGTTAGGATCGGTTGCACATTAGCACTAAGGCAAATATAACCGATGGTTGATGGACTCACAAAAAGCCGAATAGGGCTCAAGCAACAAGCAGATGCCTTGGGGGGCTAGTAACAACGTCAAGCCATAATGAAAGAGATGGTGTGTATGTGTGTGTCTCTCTGCATATGTGTGTGTGTGTGAGAGAGAAGGATCCCATGTCTCATGGTACCCCTTTATTGTTCTGCACCTCGTCGACAAGAGCCTCATTCGTATCTGAAGGACACCCGGATATCGGATTCACCAATACTGAAATTGTCCATCTTTCCAAGTGAAAGTACAAATCCCCCGAATCTGCCCACAACCTCTGAGACTTGCGCGGCGGGACCATAAAAGGCCCGCCGGTTGGACGACACTACATTGTGTGGTCGACACCCGCTGAGTCGCAAGATGTCACGTTAATTGGGACGACCAGAGGGTGTCGGATTGCGACCCGACGACCCCCGAGAACACACAATTACCCGCTTCTTTTGATCGGACACATCTGTTGCGCATCCGAAGAAAAGGGGAGACAGACGGCTGGAGGAAGACCCCCGGAGGTATAATCCGGGAGGAGCAATTGGCGACACACGCGATGCGTTTTACGACGCGGATTCATATTAACCACCGTATGGCGAGGGATTGACGGCCGTTTCATGGACTCTAACTGTTTTACGGCCAACGATTCCCGCTACGGTAGCTAATTGGTGGAGGACGGGAGGAGAAGCGGCTGGCAATGGAGATTTGATTGATTGGGTCAGGAGATTGCCATCGCCAGGTGATTTTCTTGTGTTTGAATACTCAGACGACAAGGCTGAAGCCAAATTGAGACCACCTTTGGTTGGAGAGGGTCACAGTCCCATAATCCGATGGTTAGAGACACAGAATCATAAGGTTAGAAATGCAGAAGTAGATATCCGTAGTGAACGCAGATGCAAATGGTCAGAGACGCAGAGTCTTAGTTTCTGAACCTGAATGTCAGAGATGTAGAATCGTAGAGGCAAAGATTAGAGACGCAGAGACAGAAGTCAGAGTGGCAGAATCTCATCAACGATGCAAATAATGCAGATTCACATGGTCTGATGGGCAGTCACTCAGAATCACAGGATCAGCGAAAAAACCTAATCCCAGGTCAGAGAGATCGATGTTAGAGAGACAGAATCCTTGAATCAGATGCAAAAATAGGCTTATGTATTTCTGTGCATCCTTAGTTGATTGGTACGTCCCAATAAATCTATCTCCCCAATCTAATCGGGCGGAAGACGGTTTTCCCGTCCTGTGTTTCTCAAACATTTACCTTAGGGTTAGACCTAATTGTAAGCGATTACAGGCTATCCCCACTGCTGCCAGCCTGGCTCCACTGCTTTCAGCCTGGATGGGGAACCGCTCCGATTTCGCCAGGTGCTTATGTCGTTCAATCAGAGTAATGGGCAAATACTCCCGATTTGAGTGGCGCCGCCACTGCTACCGTAGTCATCTGAGCTAAAGATTTCTGTTGCTTTCCCAAAATCTTTGTTATATACCCCCTTCCCAATCCCCGAAGTGAGTTGTGTGTTGTGAGGGAAATGACCACCGGCAGCGGAGTGAAATCCAATTCCAATCTTCGCACAGCCATATTTAATAACGGCGTGGGAGATGAGCCTGAAAGGGTGGCGTCCAAAACAAATCTACCGTATCCTCACTCGATTTCTTAGATTTCGAATCCTCCGGGGGGATGGGGATAATTCCACTTAATATTCCCTAATTACCGTATGCATTTCGACGCCCGATTGAAATAAATTGGCGCTGTTTCCCCATGCATTGCAATGATGCGTACAAACACCTCGCGTTAGGCTTAATTGACTTCCCGCGGCTACGGTAGTACGATTTATAGCTGGCACAGGCCTTCTTATGCATTCGCACAGACGACAATTCACTTTGGGAGATTAGGCCTCACGCGAGAGGCAACAAATGCGAAAGACATGAGAATCCAGGAAGAATCACGCTTTGGTTGCTTACAAAAGAAATACCGATGGAATGTTGAACACACACGCACGTACACACATGCTGAATGGAGAAAGACACACATGTTCACTTTCCGCAAGCGTTTCGAAATCGAAAGCTTCTGAAATCACCCTTTCCAGATTCCGAGTCCTTTTAGGTCTGTTTCTGCAGAGGTCGTCGGGATTAGTATGCCGCACTCTTCGCGAATCAGCATGCGACGCGTGCTGCGAAATTGATGAATGGACTCCGACACGGTCTCCGAGAATTCGCTCATTTGCATGTCATCATCAGAGAACAAAGAGCCTCCATTTCATGTGGCATTCAAACTGTACGGGGAGGCCAAAGAAGAGGGCAGGGTTTTCACAGACCGGGCTGACTGAAATTTTGGTCGGCCAGGCCTTAGCCAATTAAATTATCAATCACACGGCCAAGGTTCTATCCCGGTCCTTTTTATATCACTCCATTGGATTTGAAAAGCCTAGGGAAGGGAAACATTAATGTAAACACTCACTAACTCACTCACTCACTCACTTTCTCACGCTCTCTACACGCGTACAGTTTCCTAATACAAACCCCACCGTGCAAGTGGGCGACCGATCTTTGAAGTTGAAGAAATCAGAGCGCCATTTGCTTTGCAGCTGATAAGAGTACTGCCTGCACGTGCCGATCTGGTCCGGGTGCCACTAAATCTCATTAGCCTCTCCTCCCTTGGAGATCCGTCTTGTGCGACCTGACCCGACCACTTTACAAACTGTGAGTCGCGCAGTTGCGGAGTTCCGTCTTGGGGCGAAGGGTTTACGATGAGTGGAAGCAGATGTTGCCTTATTATCTCCCCTGATTTAGGGCCTGCGCCCTTCGCCCTTTGCTGTTCTCAGATAAGGAAAAGACTCCGTTTCACTTCACAGAAACAGGAAATGGCCACAGATTGCAGCAATCACACATTCCTATAAGATCAGCTTTGACCAGGGGGTCTAGGGGGAGGGGTGGTCTCGACTTAGGTCCATCAATTTGAAAACTACCTTCAAATCAAATAAGGCTACACCTTCCAAATGGGGTATATAAATGTAGCTTCTCAAAAATGTCAAGCAGATAGTTCGTCCCAGTACCCCCTGGTTCTGAAAGTCTCCGTGTGAAATCAGAATTCTAAAGGCTGAACATTTTAGTTGCAGATAAGCTGTGCACCATAGTCCATCTGCTACAAAATCACACAAACGGATGGAGCTCTTTCCCTTTTATCTTCTGTTTCAATGGTAGGCGGCCAGATTTCAACGAGACGTCACAATCTTGCACAACTAAAGGGAGCTGAAGTCGGTTTGGCACAGATTTGGAATTTTGCCCAGATTCAAGAACAATCACAGTAGAGGAAGAGCGACCTTATATGTTAAGGCCACTTTCCATGCCAGTTTTTGTTTTCCGTGCGGGACCCATTCTTACACCGCCATTTCCCTCGGGAACGCAGATCAGGCGTAATTTGGGCCGTATGGACAGCTCAGCTGATTTCTCTGGAAATTGCACTGGGATTGGGTCAGAATTACAATTGGCTTTGGGTCAGAACTGGAATAGGTTCAGAATTCAGAATTGGCCATAAAACATATTTCACTTTTATCGCCCTTCGTACTACAACACGGGGAGGGCTATCAGCTGCTTCCGGAGATACCAGCACAAGACACACGCGTCTGCGTCTCTTCCAAACAATCTCTCTCTCTCTTCATAAAATTTTACTGTAATCTAATTGACCCATCCATCCGTCTGATTCCCTCTCCCTCCCGTCCTCACATTATCTGATACCGGATCTCCGCGGGAGCTATGTGTTTGGACAGGTGGCGAGAGAGGTGCGAAAAATCACTAATGAAGAGGGTTACATTACGAAGGGGAAGGGTTGGTTATTGGAGATTCTGGGGAAGGAAACATGAATAATGGCGAAAGTGTGAATTTAGTGTGGAGTTTTCTCCCGTCATGCCCCTGCGTTTGATCTGCTGGGCGCACGTGCTGATAACAATTAGTCAGCGGTTCTTAGGATACTTGGGAAAAGTGTAGTTTCTCTGGAGAAGAGACACACTGGCACACAGGCACACATAAGCATGCCCACACTCACACACGCATACTCGCAATCACACTCTCTCGTCCTTACAAACATATACACAAGCACATATACATATACGCATATTCATAATCACACACACTCACACGCTCACACATTTACATTCACATACATACGGTCAAAGCTAATCTCACTCAAAACAGTTCAGGAAGAACTTTTGAGTAACTTGTCAGTTGTTTCAGAACTTGATCCCATTCCCCACCACGGCCTTCGCACCTCCGTTTCCTCCGTCATCTCCTCCTCCCGCCCGAAGCAATTTATCGAGAGCTGACCGCGTCGATGTTTCCGCTAAATAATACATGCAACAGCTCGTCGCTTCTGATTCCGCGCTCTAATTGCGAGTGGGCGTGGCCTGGGCGGGGCCATCCAATCGTCGCCCTCCGTCGAATATCATCGCAGCTAAACTCAATCAGGTTTCATACAGTAGAAGACTCTCCTGGAGTCTTCTCTCTTCCTCCTCCTTTTATATCCTCCTCTGCAAGGGGACTGAAGGCCTTCTCTGGACAACACGAGGACAATCTCGTGCAGTCCTTGGGCGACTGCACTCGAATCAAACCCTGTCTTCTTTTGGAATTCTGGCGTAGTCGTCAAAACAAAGGAGAATTTGCGCTGCTTTCCGAATGAATTGCCATGTTGGGGTGTATTCTGAAATCCAACGCAAATCCGAGCATGTCACAACAAAAGACGCAAACAAAATCTCATTTCAGACATCGGAAATTCGAACAGAGAACTAAATTTATGAAACATTCTTTTAAAAAGAAAACAATCTCTGTTTGGAAACGTTTTATAACAACAATAAATTCCAGGTGGATTTAAACGAAGCAGTTCTTCAACAATTCATTCTCACTTTAACATGACGAAAGTGTTCCTTAATTCTCCTTCAATTGCCATATCACTCCATTGTTTCAACGACGGGTATAAATGGCTTCCCTTTTCTCTCAGAAATATAATTCTTACTGAAAGCAAAATTTTTTGAATTCGAATATGGTAGAAGATGGCATTTCTGATAAATAACAGCACAGCGTGCCATTCGTAGTCTGTTGTGACTAGAAAGTTTATAGCCAGTATGATTCAAAAACATCATGGCGATCAATTTACAACTTTGCCAAATCACTCCAACGTTTCAATGATAAGCATTTATACAGTTTAACAATGATGCAAAAGCATAATGTAATGTCTCTTTACCCCTTCCTCTCTCCCATCCCTGTCTCCGACACCCTCCCGTTCGGCGAGAATCTCTTCGTGCGGGTGCGTAGTTTCGCTGGAAATCTCGGCCGAGCCTGGAGATAAGACTGCGACCTTCGCCCTTTCCTGTAATCTGAAGTTTCCCCCTCTAAACACAGAGATATCCATTGTCAGAACAGAATGATCGCCCATCCGCAGCTGTTTCCCCTCCCTCCATCAGGTAACCTCAGTCTCTCTCGATCTCCTTTGAATTCCCACTTCCCTGCCCTTCGACCTCTTATCTCTACACTCTGTGTATAGTTTCGTCTGAAGACTACGCTTTACTTTTGGAGCTGATGTATTCCGATTAATTCTGCTTGAAACAAATTTCAAACAATGGCGCCATATTCATATCTATCAATCAGAACCTCTTTTTTGGAGGAACTTTCATATCTAATCTACTTTTCAACACTTTACAGCTGCATGTTTACTTTAGTTTCAATGATTCACTTTTTGGAGGTTTCCGAGAATGACTAATCAAAACAAATCTCTTTTTCTTCCCTTTGTGTTTTATCCATTGTCTTTAACCCAGTTTATAAGCCAATTATCTTTCTCTTCAGCGATGGACGTGGTTCCCGAGCAGTCTCCCTACTCGGTCGCCAGTTTGTTGTCGGAGCAAAAGTCATCTGAGAAGGAGGACTCCCTCTCAGAACAGGACCTCAATTGGCAGAAGATGACGGCCGCCCTTGCCCTCCAACAGAAGCTTCTGATGATGCAACAAGGTGAGGAGGAAATCTGGACTACGGTAGGAGAGGGCGGGGCAATCACGGCCGCCGGGCAGAGGCATGATTGCATTAGCGCGGATTGGCTCCGGACGCAAAACAACGGGCCTGGCGAAACGAGAGAGATACTGAAGGGAAGATTCCTCTAGACTAAAGGCTTTTGTGAAAACTAGTTTATTCAAACTTTACAATTTCAGTGATTTCTCCACTCCGAGTTCCCTTGCCTTCGGCACCTGTGCTCCCTCCGATCCCTTTTGGAATGCCTCCTTTCGGGACAGGGGCATCTCCATTTTGGCAAGGGCAACTACGTCAGGTCATGAACCTTATCAGCATGCAGAGGGCCATGAGCGATATCTCAGGTCAGTTCACGGAAGTTAGGGAAACTTTAATTGATGGTTTCTCATTCTGGGTATATACTCATTTTCTGAAGAACTTGCTTACAAAGGACTTAAAAACAGCCCTCGAAAATGAATAAATCTAAGTCTCGCCAGAAAAAGCAGAAAGTGGCCTTTTGCCAGAAGAATCTGAAAGCGGCCTGAGGTTGCTAGAAAAAGCAGAACGCAACCTAAGTTTGCCGAATCCGCAGAAGCGGCATGATGCCAAAAATATCAGAAAGCGGCCTGAGGTTAGCAGAATCCGCAAAAGGGGCTTTGTTATAGAAAAAGCGGAAAGCGACCTGAGGTTGTCAGAAAAAGCAGAAAGCGGCTTATGACAGAGAGAGACAAAGTAAGAGGGAGGGATCCAGAAAAAGAGATGAGAGAGAGAAAGAGAGTAAACTTAACTTACATGTTAATGTATTAAAATTTCTAACTTTTCTATTTTCAGCGGAGTCCGTAAAGTCCGACCCATCAGACACCCATTCTCCCGAAGGCGTGTTCCCCTGCTCCAAATGCAGCAAGGTCTTCAACTCTTGTGCCGCCCTGGAGCTCCACCAACACGGCCATGGCTCAGACAAGCAGTTCGAGTGCAAGCAGTGCGGGAAGACCTTCAAACGCTCCTCCACCCTCTCCACCCACCTGCTCATCCACTCGGACACCAGACCCTACCCCTGCGAGTACTGTGGAAAGAGGTTTCACCAGAAGAGCGACATGAAGAAACACACCTACATCCACACAGGTCAGTCTATGATGGATGAATCTGGCAGCCGACTGCGCCCAATCCCAATGAATATTTGAGTTGAAATGCGCATCACTGCCCTCTGCCTCGGCAGGCACTTGCACGAATCGAAGCACAGGGATTCACTCATTCATAAGAGAGTGCTTTGGACATCAGGGTCAACTTTTGAAACAAGGGTTCAAGAAATTTAGTAGTTGTTCTCTTAAAAGACTTCCTTCTCCTTGAGAGACTAAGAACTACCCATTCCGCCCTTCTTATTGCGTCATCAATCAGAGCCCGGCCTACGGTAGGGACAGCCGGGTGGCAATCCGTCGCGTGTTATGTGCCGTAATTGCGCGGCTAGTCGCGATTAAACGCGTCCATATGTGATTTATTGGTCGTGTCGGCCAAGTTATCCATCTCTGCTTTGATAGCAAATTAGCACGATTATTTGACACATGCAAATAAATTAAATCCGGCGCCACGTCGACAGGGAAATGCGAAAACAGCGGGGAATCTGCTCTTTTCAGGAGAGAAGCCGCACAAATGCACCGTCTGCGGGAAGGCCTTCAGTCAGTCGTCGAACCTCATTACGCACACGAGGAAACACACCGGATTCAAGGTAGAAAGAGAGAGAGAAAGAGAGAGAGAGAGAGAGAGAGAGAGAGAGAGAGAGAAAAGATAGACTTTTCTATACGACCCCCTTTAGCCCTTCGCCTGCGACGTGTGTGGCCGAACGTTCCAGAGGAAGGTGGACCGCCGGAGACACCGCGAGACCCACCACCCGGGCCAGCCCGAAGACGTGAACGAGGGTGAGTGGGGAGTAGGATCAAGAACCGGCTAATCTACTCATAATCCTGGCAGAATCCAATTTGCGTGCAACAATACGACGGCGACATGTCAATTATGTGGCACACGGGGGCATCTGGCGCTAATTGAAACACTGCACTGCGGGCACTTGGGACGAGGACAAGACTACGCACTGTAGGGACACAACAGAATAGTGGGATGGGTTGGGAGATACAGGAACTAGTCACAGAAGTAGTATTGAATGTTTAGGTTAAGATTCCAAGGCTCATTTTCTCTTTTCAGGCCGTCAGATGCCCTTCGACCTCTCCTCCCGAGGCTACTCCTCCCCTCCTGTGAAAACCCGCACTCCCGATGAAGTCATTCAATCCTTCAGGTAACCTTTCCATTAATCTTTACTTACAGTATCCTTTCAGATTACCCTCTCAACTCTTCGGCCTCAGTGCAGGCGACTCTTCGGAGGCCCTGAATTTGAGTCAGAAGGCGTGATCTCCCTTGTACATTGCTTTGTGTATAGTCAATCGATCTCCGTTCGGGACCCGCTTCCCACCCTTTAATGATTCTCCTATGTGCATATCCCTCGGAGCTTTTCCTTCCGGTGCCACACCACACTCTTCCCGAGATTCTCTATTGTGCAATCATAAAGCCGATTACAGTATGTCTTATCTTGGTGGGGGATCCTGCTTAACTTTACAATAACCGGCAGGCATAATCTTTGTGGCTCTAGCCTTTGGGGTTGAACGTTTGGAGGATGAAGAATGTGGGTAACCCAAGCTGGCACTCACATACACACATGCAAAAAAAACACAAGCACACGTACGCACATGCGCAAACACACACACATTTGCAAATACTTTGCTTTCATATACATAATTTGGTTGTTCTAATAATGCAATGATGATCTAAGGGCGACTCTCTGCTCAATTGTTTTGCTATTAATTTAAAAAAAACTTTAAAAACATTATAATATTACATTACCATCACTTTTAAAGAAAACAAAAAAAATTGCCCGGCGTGGATTCGAACCCTCGATGTCTGTAAGAGGGCCGGCTAAGATTCCACGGCCGGCCCTCGTTTCAAACTTCATATTTACTTTTGTTTAAAATGATACTCAGGCTAGTCCAATTTGGCTAAAGATTCGGAATATAAATATATGCAATTTAGAATATGTTTTTGCAGTTTTCAGCCCTCTGGTTTTACGGAATCCTCCCGAAGTCCCGATGGCACGGGGTGGGTGTCGTGTATTGCGGGAATCAGCGGTTGGCGTGTGTGCGTCTCTCGTCAGATTGATTGATTCCATCTTCAATTATTCATCCCTGATTCATAGCCGTGAACAAGCTTTCCCGCCAATTGCTCCCTTTGGCGGAATGTTGTGGTCAGAAATGCATGTGATGTGTCGTGATGAGAGACAGATTGACGGCATAAATCCCGTTTAGACATTACTATGGATTACCTATTAACTATTGATTGAGTCCCTCCAGTCGTAAACAGAGGGCGTGTGTGGCGCCAGAGTTCAATCGAGTCCCGGGGGACCGTGAGGTTGATGGAAATCTGCCGGAGACTACGGTAATAGAGGGAGGAAATTGGCTCTGCGCCGGGAAAATGAGCGCGAAAAGATTACAAGGGCACCCGCGGATAATGGAGTCGCCTAATCCCGACGCAACTCTGCCGAAAGAGGGGACAAGCCCCTGCAAAGGACGGAGTTTCAGAAACACAAGAGTGACAAGCTGAAAGAACAACCGAAATGTTCTTTACACCGCTTTCAGAATTGAAACGTTAGGGTCTCATACACTTTTAAATTAGTTCCACTAGTTTCGTTTCTTGTTTTCCGAGCCGACTTAAAAGACACCGTTGGCTCAGTCCGATTTGACCCGTTTACCCGGACCACCCAGTCAAAACTGTCAAGCACGTGACGAGGGTTCGATCCTGACCGGTTCATTGCAATTTTTTTCTTTATTAACGTTTAAATACATAAACTGAAGAGGTACTACAAAGTATTCTAAAGTCTAAAAAAATAATTTGCTCTCAAACATTGATTTAATCTTTTTAAAATTTAACTAGTTAGGCATCACAAAGTATGATAATGGCGTCACCTTTAAGAAATTCAGAATGAGCCCATTGTCAATAGATTCATGAAGTTTTCTATTAAAAATTTCATAAGTTTTTTTTCCTGGAAGAATTGTTTCAGTTAAAACACATGACAACTTTCGAAGTTTTAAATTCAGTCTTGATTTCCTTTTTTTTTAAAAGAACATCCATTCAGAACCAAAACAACAAGTGAAATTCATTAAAATCCGTGTTATACATAATTATAAAACAAACAATTGAAGTATAATCATGGGGTGATTATGGAAAACGAACAAAGGGGGTGGAGAAAGGGAAAATCACACTTTCAGTATGTACTTTAAATTCCCGTTTCACGAAAAGCTGTTCATTCGACTAGACCAGAAAGAGCGATTGGAATGGAGGGAATTCAGTTTCCCCAATTGGCAACCGGAATGTTCCATGTTTGCAGCGGAGGATTACGCGACCTACGCACATGTTTTGCCTAAGCGCCCTCACTCTCTCACACACTCACGCACACACTGTCTCACTCTATCTTCTGTCGTGTTTCACATCCTAAACTCCACGTGGTCGTCATCTCTTCCGATGAACATCTGTTTCGTGAAGCCGTTCGTCTTCAGTTCCGCCGTCTTCATAGGCATTTCGAAGGTGTAAGTGGGGGTCTTGATTCCATCCAAAGCCAGAGGCTCCTTTTCCAGAAGAATTCCTCCCATGACGATCAGAAGGAGTTGACCAAGAGGAGCCGTCACCAAGATGGTAAGGACGCAGCAGGTGACGACCTGAATTAGCACTTCAGTAAGGTCATCTGAAAGCAAACTTGTCTCAGATCATCAGAATAAAGGGGGAATTGGGAAGCAAAGGTCAGAAGTCCTGGGGCAAGGGCTGCTTGGACTGTAGCCTTGGGGAGCATAGAAAGGGCCACAAAGAAAGACTCCGAGGGGGCCAGGGAGCACATGGAGAGGACAAAAGTGGAGGCCAGACGGGCGACGGCTCCTAAGGCAATCAGAGCCAAGGCTGCCCACACGGCAGATAATGTCAGCTGGAATACGGTAGAAGGAAGAAGAGTGAAGGCATACCTCATCGAAGACGAGTTTCCTCCCAATGAGGGAGAAGAGAAGAGGCAGACAGACGAGGTTCCATACAGTGGCAAAGCTCTCCTCAAGTACCTTCACATTGGAATTGTCCTCTTTGCGCCAACGGCTGGCAGCAAGGCTACAGAAGATGATGGAGGCAATGATTCCGGTGGTAGACCAGTTGACCACAGAACAACCAACGACAGCAGCGGCTGCGGATGAGGCCAGCAGAAGGATTCTGGGGGCAGGGCTGGGGGAAGCCAGGGGGAACCACCAGAACACCCATCCTATTTGATAATTAATTCCTTTGAAAAGGAAATGAACTAACCGATGAACAGGCCAGCCAGAATTCCTACGATGATTTGAAAGACACTCCACATGATGGCAATTGAAGGGGCCTCTTGGGAGAAGACGAGAGAGAGGGCGGCGGAGAAGGTGCCGATGCAGACCAGGTTGTCGACAGAAGAAGCCGCCAGGATGGAAGTGGGAACGCCCTGGAAGAAGAGTTTCAGAAGGGAAAGGGGGGACTAACGTTGGCGGCTCCACGGTCTTTCTTTTTCATTTCGAGCATCACGGGAACAGTGACGGCTGGGGAGACGGCTGCCATCAGCACACTAAAATGGGTTAACTTTAACTGTCTTATGGTAGCTTGTAACCAAAGTAGGAAAAATTTCTTTAGCCAAGGAAATGACGAGTTATGTATTGTCTACTCTAGGTTACATCTTCACTCACCCGCAGATGATGGCTACTGAGAGATGAAGTCCAAAGATGAAATGCGCAGCCAATGCGATGACAGCTGCCTCCGCAAACGGTGTGATGATTCCCACAGTAGCAGGCAGAAGAGGCCTTTTCATCAATTCATTCGTGTCCAATCCAACGCCCCATCGGATGATAATACAAGCCAAAGCCAGCAGTCGGATGACGTACTCCCATCGCTCGTCAACCATGAAGTTATCAGACAACAACGGAATGTTTCTGAAGGCAACGCCCATCAACAGAGCTCCTGAAGTGGTCATCTAGAAGAAGAAGAAAGAAAGGTTACCAAAGAGAGCAGGCAGTTTGATGATGCTGAAGACCCAGCCGAGGGCGAGAGACGCTAGCATCAACACCAAGAGAGACATGACTGTGTGCCCTGACCCCACCGTCGAGAGGAGGTCTTCATTCTCGGTCAAGGGGTGGACTAAACAAAAGAACATCTAGAAAAAAAGGAGTGGATTGCATACGGATATTTCTGTTGAAGGCAGCTGTGGTGGCCAAGTAGAGGCCGGCTGTCACCAGAAGGAAGGTGCCAACGGCGTTGACGTACTTGTCTCGGACCGCCCGGCGGAGTTCACCCAGGAAATTCGAGTCTTCTGGCATCGACATGTCGTCGCTCATCACCTGGAAACAGGGATCGATCGATTTTAGCTTAGTGAGGCATAAACAAATGGAACAAGTTCGGGTTATCAATAATGGAACGATAGGTGAAACCATAGCTGAACTTGATAGCGCTTCAAGCGACCTTGGGTTGCCAGATTTTGGTAGCCAAAAAAACGAATTTTAATTGCCGAAAGGCAGATCAAGAGGCATTTGGTTGCAAAAAAGAGGCATTTGGTTGCCCGCATTCACAAATTCAAATACTAAAGGGCAGGTCAAGAGCAAAACCAAGGCCCGCAAACACCTGGTGTCCTGGTAGACTGGCCACCTCGGAAAATAGAGGAACTATACAAACTATATGAGAATAGCATCGATGTTCACCTTTTGTTTTTATAGTCTAGATGATATCATCAGACGTCAGTTATTGTTGACTTACATTCTCTTCCAGCAGTGGGTCCAAGGGAGGGTCCATCGAAGGACTTTGGCCAAAGTGTAACAACGGAACTGGCTAACACACGTGAGAACCGCGCAAGGTTGACTGATATCATCTGGACTACTTTGCAGAACCAAATGATCTTTGCTGATACTTTGCGCAGAAAGAAAGTTAGAAAAACTACATGATTTGTTTGTTTTTCCTAAGGTATGTTTAGGTTGTCAAAACAGAGGACGAAAATTTGAGGTGCAAAAGGGATGGAGGCGTCGACAGAGGAGCCGTCTCTCGCCAACTGAATTCCAGTGGGCCGGTCCAGTCGAAGTGTCTTATGCAAATCGGCTGACTCAGCGCCCAAATCCCCGCAAACGATAAAAATTCATTCGAATCGTACGGCAAGGCACTCGAAAGGCAGGCGTTAGCGGAGAGACAAAAAGTTACACATGACGCGATTGGGTGTGGTATTGTCTGAGGATGGGTGTAGGGTAAATTCGCAATGGATGACAGGCGCTTTGCCTAAGCCCCATCTCTCACTCTCTCACGCACTCACATTCGCACTCTCTGACTCTTTTCCCTCTCGTTCTTCTTTACATCATAGACTCCACGTGGTCGTCATCTCTTCCGATGAACATCTGTTTCGTGAAGCCGTTCGTCTTCAGTTCCGCCGTCTTCATAGGCGTTTCGAAGGTGTAAGGGGGGTCTTGATTCCATTCAAAGCCAGAGGCCCCTTCTCTAGAAGAAATCCTTACATGACAATCACCAAAAGCTGACCCATAAGAGCCGTAACCAAGATTGTGAAGACACAACAGGTGACGACCTGAATTGACACTTGAGTTGGATCATCTGAAAGCAAGTCTCAGATCTTCAGAAAGAAGGGGGAATGGGAAGCAAAATCAATGAGGCATGGGGCAAAGGCTGCCTGGACTATTGCCTTGGCGAGCATAGAAAGGGCACCGAAGAATAATTCTGATGAGTTTTCCAATGAGAGAGAAAAGTGGCAGACATATGAGGTTCCTTAAGGTGACATAGCTCTCCTTCAGGTCCCATCCAGTGGAATTGTCCTCCAGACGCCAAAAGCTGGCAGCAAAGCTACAGAAGATGATGGAAGCAGTGACTCACTCCATCAATCGAGAGGTTGGCCTTCATCTTCAGAAAGAAACTAACCAGTTTTCATGAGTACCACGTGAGAGGTCTTTCAGCTTCTGGAAACGTCAGCTCAGCCATCCTCGACCAACAGTTTGCAGCCATTGCCACTCCTGCTTTCATAAACATTCCTTTCACCGTCATCTTGTTCTTTGCTGCCCTCTTTTAGGTTTTTATTTTCAAGCAATCAGCTTTCAAAGACTAGCTTGAAATCATCCGGCATTTGAGATATGTTTCGTCACAACCCATAGACATGCGCTACCGTAACCTCCTCCGATTGTGAAATCACCTCCGGTCAGGTCCCGCCACGACAACAGGTCCTCCAAGGTGCAAAGAAAGGTCGAGAACATGCGAGGAGACAGAGTGAACACGCTAACGCGATTTGCGCATCGCCAATGAGAAAACAAAATTCGTGCCGGTTCTAGTCATCATTGCGCCGGCGTTTTCTTCCTAACCACAATCCAACAAGTCTACCCTCATTTCACCAATTTTTACTTGGATGCTTTTTTGGATCTTTGATTTGGATCATAGTTTAATTGATCATCTTCAGAATGTCAGATGTAGAAGAAGGGAAAGGAGGGAAAGTGAACAAAGTATTTCCCCTCGAGCCATCACATATCCTCGCTGACACTGGGAAGAAGAACAGTTAGTTTATCTTTTCAACCAAAAGCCGCTTGATCAGCTTTTTGCAAGTTTTCTCGCATCTGTTCAGGTCTGAGCTCCTTAGAATCAGTGACTGTTTCCGACAGTAAATGGAGTGAGTTCAAGGAGGAAGAATGGAAGAAGAGGCCTTGTGCCAAACAAGCCAACGGCTTCTTTGCCTCCTACCTCTGTCTCTACGAATTTGCCGACAAAGTAGACCACCGGGTTAGAATAAATAAAATCATCTGAGGGAAAATTATCTTTAGTTGATGGCAGTCGGTCTCCTCTGTGCTCTTCTACAAGCAACAATCCCTCCATTCGTTTGGCTAATTATGGGAGACTTTGTCACCCACTCTATAAATCGAGAGGTTCACCATCAGCTTTAAAAAGTAATTTCAATCTTTAGGAGTACCGCGTGGGAGGTCTCTCTGCTTCTGGAAACGTGAGCTCAGCCATCCTCGACCAACAGTTCGCCGCCAGTGCCACCCCTGCCTTCATTTCCATGCTTACCCTTAGTGTCACCATGTTCTTTGCTGCCTTCTTTCAGGTGTATACTTTAAATTCTATAAAAAGTTAAGATTTCAGAGACTAGCTTGGGAGATTTCTGGGATTCGACAGGTTTTCCGCATCAAAACGGCCTATGTGAGGAAGCTGCTTCACATGGACATTTCTTGGTTGGAGTCCAGGCAATCTGGGCAAGTGGCAGCTATGCTTCACGAGTTGGAATTGAAGGGAATTTGAAACATTGGAGTTTTAGGAATGCAGATTCAATCTACGAGGCTATTGCTGATCATCTTCCTATGGTTGTGTTTATCTTCACTTACCTCATCGTCAATATTGGTCAGGAATTCTATCTCTCTGCCTCTTTTACTCTCTCGCTCTCTATCTTTATCTCCTTATATCTTTTATGTTCCCTCTTTCAGGCCTCTGCCTCTACACCCAATGGGATGTGACCCTGATAATGTGTACTGCCATTCCTCTCCTAATCATCAGTCGCATCATCTTCTCAAAGGTTACTGGAAAAAATTAAAATTCAACAGCCTTATTCAGTGGTTTGCCCGTACCTTAAACGAAGAGAACCGTCTACAGGCCAAGACCACCAACCTCGTGAATGAGACATTCAGCTGCATCCGAACAGTCATCGCCTTTGCTGCTCAAAAACAGACCATCAACAAGTTTGAGAAGATTTCTTCCGATAGCAATCGACTGACAGAAGCAAGATTGAGACATTCCACTGTTTATGACAGTCTAACTCAGGTGACTTTTTGTTTTTCTGCTTCTTTTGAAACTAGGGTCTTTAGATCCTTCTGACCGAAATGGTCTTCACCCTCGCTCTTTGCTACGGCATCTGGCGAGTCGGAGACACCACTCCAGGAGCTCTTTGCGCGGTTTGAATTTTCCGCCTGTAGATACAGTAAGACTTGTAGTTGGCAATCAATATGCTCTACATGTGTGTGACCTCCATCTCCATTGGATTTCACTTGAATGGAGCCAGTTTGGCAAAGACAAATGCACACCAGATGGGAGAGATATTCAGTAGGGTTTGGGATAAGAACTTTATAATTGAGGACTCAGGGGAATCTCCGAAGATAGAAAAGGACCGATGCTATTTTATGGCTCCGATTATCCCTCCGGCTACAAAGTACAGAAGACAGAGCATGAAGTTCCTAGGTCAGTTGAAAGGAAGGTCTTCTGAAGGTCTTTTCAGGAAAGGGAGCCATTGAATTCCGTGAAATCCACTTTACCTACCCCAGTAGACCTGACACGGAGGTCCTCAAAGGCCTCAGTTTGTCTGTGGAGGCTGGGGAAAGGGTGGCTATAGTTGGCCCCAGTGGATCAGGGAAGAGCACTCTGACTGCCCTTCTCCTCCGATTCTACGACCCAACCAGTGGAAGTGTAAGTGTTTTGAGGAACTGCTCTTTAGTTCTTCCATGATGATTATTTTGGGAAAATGGAAAGGACAGAGTAATAATTGGTTCTACGATTCACTCGAGAGTGAAAAAACGAGTTGGCGGAGAATGACAACAATCAGAGGAATTGAAGGAACAGGGAAATGGGATCAGGCGGACAAATCATCTACGATTTGGACCGAATAGGAAAATCGTAGGAAAACACAAGGCTACAAAGACTAGAGCTGCAACCTCAGACCGCTTTAGAAAGAGTCAGGTGACCTCAGGCCGCCTTAGATTGGATTCAGGTGGCCTTAGTCCGTATTCTGCCAGAGGTGTCTGGAAACCTCAGGTCACTTCATGTAAATTGGGTGACCTCAGGCCGCTTTCGGCGAGAGGGCTGTGGCAACTTCAGGCCGGCCACTAAACTTTGATTGGTCAAATAGAAGGGTGATATAAAAGCCTGAAACCTCATTACTAACGTTTTTTTAACAAAAAATAAGCATTCTTCAAAGCATTTGTTCAGGTGACACTAGACGGCGACAACCTAAAGAACATGTGCCCGGATGAGCTGAGGTCTCAATTAGCCCTTGTGAGCCAAGAGCCAGTACTCTTTGATGGAACTATTTCCGATAACATCCGATACGGTAGATTGGACGCAACGCAGGTGGGTTGAGAGAACGAGAGAGAAAGGAATATACCCCTTTTCAGGCAGAAATCAACACCGCCGCCAAGAAAGTGGGAGCCTGGGATTTCATCAGCAAATTACCCGAAGGAATGCAAACAAGAGTCGGTGACAGGTACATCAAACTACAACTAAGCCCTACATCAAACTACAACCGTTTAGAGGTCTTCAGTTGTCTGGAGGACAGAAGCAAAGGGTTGCCATTGCTCGTGCCGTCCTCAGAAGACCAGCGGTGCTAATCTTCGATGAGGCCACTTCTGCCCTAGATAATATCCACGAGGAGGAGGTAACCAACATCTCATACCAACTTCTAAGATGAACTACTTAGGTCACCCAAGCCATTGATCTAGCTTCTGAAGGACTAACCACAATCACAATTGCCCATAGGCTGTCTACCGTTCGATCGGCCGATAGAATAATTGTCTTAGACAATGGGAGAATAGTTGAAGAAGGAGCTCCAGAAGACCTCCTGGAGATCGAAGGAGGGCGATTCAGAAAGGTTTTGAACCCCATATGTTGATAGATATTATTTTGTAGATGTACGCTGACCAAGGCCTTGACAAACTGCCTCCTCAACCACCGGGAGCGCTGAAAATTCACAGTCGATCTACTCCTTTCCTGGAAGAAGGGGAAAAGACCATTGAAGTAAAGAGGGTCTATTTGAGATAAATCACAAGTTTTTAGGAATTTGAGAATAGCGCCGCACCGATTAAACGAGGAAAGTCATACAGCTGTTCTTTGTACAACAACAGGGACAAACTGGCAAAAGCAGGTTGGATTTTGGCTCATAAACTGAGGAAGAAATAAGACGTTGAGTCTAAAATACAGGAGCTTAGGTGAAGGGACCAGGTGCCCCACTTGGATGTAATAGTGTACCGCGTTTCTTTTGAACTTCCGAGTGAATTCTAAGTGTTTTTCTACTTGCAGTTTTGCGAAAGAAGAAAGAGCATCATCCAGGAGAACACAGGACAAACTTCCACGACATGGACGTAGACGACCGTCGTTATTCTAACACGGTGCCCTCTTTCAACAGAACAACCTCATCTCTTTCAGTCTCAATATGGAGAATCCAACTGGGACGCCATCAAAGAACTGATCAGGGGGTACCGCAGTGGCTACTCCCTCTTGGCCGCCGCCATTCCAGTGACCGTGGTCAGAGCCTTCTTCTATCTCCTCATTTGCTTTGAGGTTTCTTCTATTCTTGAGGTAAAGTTCAGCTTATAAATTAATAAATGTAATCTAGATATCGATTGTTCCTGAACACGACCGTCCTCAACAGATCCTTCTTGTTGGAGCTGCTTACACTGCCCTTATCATTGTGAAGACGATATTTGAAGCTCTGGGGGTAGTTTTTCTTCAGAAGACAATAGAAAAGTAGTTTAGCGTCTGTTCATAGCCCTCTACGGCCATGGATTCGCATGTTACATGAGAAGTGAGATGTTCCGTCAGACTCTTCGCCATGGATGTGCTTACTTTGATGAGGAGAGGAACAGTGTGGGAAAATTGGTTTACAAGGTGAGAGTTAGAAGAAACCATGAAGAGTTGGAATAGATAACTTCGGATTCTGCCACTCTCAACAATCTATTGGAACAGAAACTGGATCTACTTATTCCTGCAGTCGTCTGCTCAAGTGAGAAGAGAGAGAGAGAAATAAAGAAATGATATTTCAGTCTTCTCCATAATCGTCGCCCTAATCATCAACTGGAAGATGGCCCTTCTCTGTGGCTTCCAATTCCCAGTCTACTTTGTAATTCGAATTGTTCAATTGAGAGAAGGCTCTAAAAGGTTTGCTTGATTTCCCTAAACTCAAACAATCCTTCTCCAGACAAAGAAAAATGAACGAAGAAGAGAACAAAGCAGCCGATCTGGCCAGCAACGTTCTGTCGAACATGTCAACCATCAAGGCCTACAACCTTCAGGAGCACTTCTACGATGTCTTCGTAGACGCTCTGAAACCATTGGCCAAGTAAGGGCTTCTGAAGAATCAAAAGTATTCATTTCAGGGCAATGAAACGGCAATCGCTCATCTCGGCCTTTGCCTTCGCCTGCCAGTACTCCTTCACTTACATTCTCATTGCCATCACTTTGCATTTTGGAAAAGTTATGATGTTGGCCAATGAGATTTCGGTCTTTGATTATATGAAGTAGATAATTTGAGCAAAATATAAGGTCGGAACATTTCAGAGTTGTTCTTCTCACCCAGTTTGGAGCTAATTTCTTCTCCCAGCTCATTGCATCAGGTAAGCAACATCATGAGTTATTGAGGCATCTTCCAGCTGAGGCGGCCTTAGGCAACCAGTTTCTGTCGAAAGCGGCTTGAGGTCTATAGCACCGTCTCAGGCGGCCTCACTCAAATCTATCTGGAGCGGCCTGAGGTCACCAGAATCTGCAAAAAGGGACATGTGGCCACAATACAGTATGCGTTTCAGTGTCTGACTTCTCTAAGGCTCGTTCGGCGGCTGATTCTGTGATGAGAGTGTTGAAGGAAGAACCTGGAGACACCGACAACCTCAGTGAAGAGGGCCTCCGTCCCGTGAGTGGCTGAATAAAACGGAAAACAAGCAGACGGTTTCAGAAAATAGAAGGAAACATCTCCATCGACGATATTTTCTTGAAATATCCCTCTCGTCCGAAGATTCCAATTCTTAAAGGACTGACGCTGAATGTGAGGATTTGGGGTTTTAGTTATTAAGGCTATGAAAATCCTCATCTTTTCTCACTTTTAGCCGAAATGTGACCAATTTTAACTGAAAACCATAATTTTCTATGGAAATTTGACTTAGAATTCCAATGGAGTTTTCAGATCGAGGCAGGCGAAATGATTGGAGTGGTGGGTCCTTCGGGTGCTGGAAAGAGCTCCCTCTTCCATATTCTACAAAGACTTTACTCCAATTGTCAAGGAGAAATCGTAGGTTTTTAATTTTTTTTGCTTTTGGAAAACCTCAATTGTTTCCATTTTCCAGACAATTGACGGTTCCCCTGTGTGCTCCATCAACCCTACCTACTTACGCCGCAAAATTGTGGCAGTTGGCCAAGAACCAACCCTCTTCTCCTTTACAATCAAGGTATTTGTAACAAAATTTGTTTTAAAATAGAATTTTAAAGGAAAACATAGCCTATGGTATGTTGGACAGCGAGTATTCAATGGAAGACATCTTCCGAGCCAGTAAAGTAGCCAAGATTCATGATTTTATCGTCTCTCTCCCTCAGGTAAAGCTTTTTTATATATAATAAAATGTATATTCATAGGGTTATGAGACGGAAGTGGGAGAATTCGGAGCTCAACTCTCCGGAGGTCAAAAGCAGAGAATCGCAATTGCCAGAGCTCTTGTTAGAAAGCCCCCTGTTCTCCTTTGTGATGAGGCCACTGCAGCCCTCGACAGTTTTACTGAAAGAGTAATTCAAACTTTAAAATTTTAGTTTAATTGGTTTTCAGGCTGTTAGAGAAGCCTTCTTGGCTCAGAAAGAGAAGAGCACTTTAATCAAAAGTGAGTTATCGATCTACTATTGTCTTCAGTGTAATTTTCAGTCGCTCACCGTCTCTCTTCAATTAAGACTTGCAACCGTATTTATGTAGTAGTCGACGGAAGGGTAAGTGTATGTGTGAGTGGGTGTGAGTGTGAGTGTGAGAGCGAGTGTTATGCGTGTGTGCCTATGAGTGTGAATTTCAGTGAGTGCGCGTGTGTGTACATATAAGTGTGAGTGTGTGCGCTTGTCCGTGACTGTGAGAGAATGACTGTGACTGTGTGTGAGTGTGCTTAAGAGTGAGTTTGGAAGCATGTACGTGTGATTCTATGTACAATTTTCAAATTGCAGGTGGCCGAAGAAGGATCCCACGAATTCCTGATGAACCGAAAAGGCATCTACTACGATATGGTAAACACGGCCTAATGCCATGTTAGGCTAATGTAAAAAAAGGCATATTGTAAATAAACTAAAAAAAATATTAGATTTATTGCTGACTGTACATTGAGATGAGGACGAGGTAGACCCATTGGCTAAGACACTGCCATTAGCACCATTTCTCTGTAGATTCCGTGTTGTTCCATCAATTCATGGTGGCTGCCCTGTTCAGCCACCTGGCCATCCACAATCACGTAGATTCGGTCGCAGCTGCGGATTGTGGACAGACGATGGGCCACTGAAATGATTCACTATTGAACTACGGTACTATTTTTCATTTGTTGTTTAACGAACAGTCTCGAGTGCCCGGGCTGGGCCTCAGGAGAGCCGGGCCAAAGAATGGGCCTAAAACGGGGTAGGCCTAAGATATTTTTCTAGCCAACCCGGGCCGTGACACCCTTCCTACCTTTGATCATCGTGCAGTCCTTGTTCTTCACAAAAGCGTCCCTCACTGCCTTCTCCGTGTAGCTGTCCAATGCGGCCGTGGCCTCATCCAACAGAAGAACCGCCGGTTTCCTCACCAAAGCCCTCGCAATGGCAATCCTCTGCTTCTGCCCACCCGACAGTTGAGCTCCGAACTCTCCCACTTCCGTGTCATAGCCCTGAAAACTCCCTTAAACTAAAAACTTCAATCCTTTACCTGAGGCAAAGACATGATAAAATCATGAATGTTAGCCATTTTCGCAGCAGTTGCAATTTTTTCCATAGTCGCCTCACTCTCCAACAACCCATAGGCTATGTTCTCCTAAAAGAAATTGTCTAAAATCATTTATGATAGTTACCTTGATAGTGAATGAGAAGAGAGTTGGCTCCTGGCCAACTGCCACTACCATCCTTCTCAAATAGGCAGGGTTGATCTGCCTTACATTGTACTTGTCAATCATCTAAGAAAAAACCAAGTGATCACAAAAGATACTCAGCCTACCACACTGCCTTCACAAGGAGTGTACAGTCGTTGGAAGAGATTCAAGGCAGAACTTTTGCCTGATCCAGATGGACCCACAATTCCAACGCTCTCACCAGCTTTTACCTAAACACTTAATTTCCAAAGTAAGAAAGCAAGGCTACCGTAATGTCCAATCCGTGAAGAATAGGAACAATTGGTCTAGATGGGTAGCGGAAGTGGACATTGTGCAGTTTCAGGTGACCCTCGATTTTCTGAACGAATGAAACTTAAACTTTTACAGTGCTGTCCTACTGGTCTAAGTCCCTCCTCACTGAGGTTGTCAGTATCCGTTGGGTTCTCTTTCAAAATCCCCATGACTGACTCAGCAGCTGCCCTAGCCTTGGAGAAGTCAGTGACTGAAATACCTGGTCTTCTTGTGATTGAGGTAACCTACCGGAGGCAATGAGCTGAGAGAAGAAATTGGCTCCGAATTGAGTCAACAGAACGACCCTAAAAACCATGATGTAGGTCTCTTGATATCTTACCTCATGTAGTCAAAAACGGAGATTTCGTTTGAAAGCATCATAACTTTTCCGAAATGGAGGGTAATCGCAATGAGGATATAGGTGAATGAATACTGGCAGGCGAAGACAAAGGCAGAAACTACGGATTGACGCTTCATTGCCCTAAGAACGGTTGAGAGAAAGAGTTGGCTACTCACTTGGCCAATGGCTTCAGGGCATCTGTGAAGACTTCGAAGAAGTGCTCCTGAAGGTTGTAAGCTTTGATAGTGGTCATGTTGGATAGCACAACTGAAGCCATGGCGGCTGCCTTTCCCTCCTCCTCCATCATTTGCCTTTGTCTAGAAAATAAAAGCTTTGCCAAGTACTCTAGGAATCTACCGCTTGGAACCCTCCTTAATCTGCAGGATTCGGATAATGAAATAGGCTGGGAACTGGAATCCACAAAGCAAGGCCATCTTCCAGTTGATAACCAGAGCTACGGCTACTGAGAAAACTAAAACGAAAAGCTTTAAATATCTACTTGGTTTCGAAACTAACCAGAGCAGACGAGAGCTGGAATGAGCAGGTCTAACTTTTGTTCCAAGATCTTGTTCAAAGTAGATGAGTCAGTTACAATCTGGAACCAAAGAAACCTATTAACAATTTTCTTTCTCTTACCTTATGAACAAGTCTTCCGGGGCTGTTCCTCTCCTCATCGAAATAGGCACAGCCGTGGCGGAGGGTCTGTCGGAACATTTCACTCCTCATGTGGCCAGCGAAGCCATGGCCATACAGGGCGATGAAAAGTCTCTGAAGGGAGAGATTAAGGTGAAACAATAAACTTACGCCTAGAGCTTCGAAGATAGTTTTAACAATGATTAGGGCGGTGTAGACTGCTGCGACGATGAAGATTTGCTGAGGACGTTCGTCTGCAGGGACGATGGCAAGCTGAAACTTTTCGTTTTTTTTCATTTAAAACTACACAATGCGCACTTCCGTCAAAACCAATTGTTCCTATTCTTCAAGGAATGGATATTACTTAACCTTTCTGTTTTACTTTGTAAATTAAACTTTTAGGTAAAAGCTGGTGAAAGCGTTGGAATTGTGGGTCAATCTGGTTTGGGAATTCAAACTCCAAGCGGCCAGAACGCGGCAAAAGCGGCTTTTGGTTGTTTCCTTGTTTGCTTTTGACCAACATACCTCAAGAACAGAAGCGACTTCGAAGCAAATGAGAAGATAGAAGAAGGCCCTGACGATGGTTGTCGGAATAGCCCCAGCCAAGAGAGAATATCCACTTCTGTATCCCTTAATCAGACCCCAAACAGCCTTCCAATTTGTCTTCTTTCCAGGCAGCTGAAATATGAGTTGCCTAAGAAAGTAGAACCTCCACCTCCATTTCGTCTTCTTCATAAGGAGCACATTCCACTTCCACATGTTCATAAGCTCCAACACTCGAATATTTGTAATCAAGTCGTTCAGATTTCTTCTTTGTCAACACAGAAACTAAATTGATTTGCATTAAAAATTGTTCTTGAGTTTTTACCTGGGAGGGCAAGTTTTTCCCTGCTTTGATGCAAAGAGCAGGCGTATGATTTTCCCAGCTTCTTGCTGTGGCCAAGACTGCTTCTGGCCCAAGCTCTTCTCTGAGCCTCTGGGTCCTGAAGGGAAGATTTGAATACAGAAAATCACTGGGTTACCGTAATGAAGTCACCAGGACCGATCGAGAAATGAGACATGAGAGACGGCTTGTGAGGGCTGAGGGCAAAAGAGGGCTTGGCGGAGACGGCGTGGTCCAGGCCTTGATCAGCCCACATCTAAAAGAGGTCAGAAGAACTAGAGGTGGGAAGTCACCTTTTTGAATTTGCCTCCTTCCAAAGCTAGGAGCTCATCGGGTTCGCCTTGTTCTACTACTTGACCATCCTCGATTACAATGATACGGTCGGAAGTTTTGACGGTTGACAGCCTGAATGATTTCAGTTTAGTTTCTTTTTTACGTCTCTCTCTCTTTCATTCTTTCATTCTTTCTTTCTACCTATGAGCAATTGTAATAGTCGTCAGTCCTTCTGAAGCGAGGTCAATCGCATGGCACACCTCTTCCTCGTGCTTGTTATCCAGGGCAGAGGTTGCTTCATCGAAAATAAGCACAGTCGGCCTTCTGAATGCACCCATAGCTTCTATTGAAACTGTACTTTACCTGATGACAGCCCTCGCAATGGCCACTCTCTGCTTCTGACCTCCAGACAACTGAAGTCCTCTGTCCCCAACCCTCGTCTGCATTCCCATCGGCAACTTGCTGATGAAATCCCACGCTCCTACTTTCCTGGCAGCCGCGTTGATTTCTTGCTGTCAATTCTTCTATTCTTGTCTTTCTGATATGTTTACCTGTGTTGCATTGAGTCTTCCATAGCGAATGTTGTCAGATATAGTTCCGTCGAAGAGGACTGGCTCTTGGCTCACAAGGGACAACTGGGCACGGAGGTCATCAGGGGCCATGTTTATCAGGTTCTCTCCATCAAGGCAAACCTTCAGAAGAGATGGTTAACGACTGTCAAGAAGTAAACTGACATCTCCACTTGAGGGATTGTAGAATCTGAGGAGGAGGGCAGTTAGGGTACTCTTTCCTGATCCACTGGGACCAACGATGGCCACTCTCTCACCAGCTGTCACTGAGAAAGAGACTCCTTTCAGCACCTGGAAACTTATCGATTTTTCTGAGCTACGGTAGGAACCCTGGATTACTGTAACATAAACTGAAAACTCAACCAAAATCAAAAACAAAATCAAAACCGAAACATATCAATGAGTTTGCTTCTTTCTCAGTTTGGATAAATTATTTTGATTTCTGTTGCCTTAAACTTCAAGTTCTTTTTGGCCGAGTCACTATTTTAACTGTCGAATAAAAGTTTAATGACTCCTGTTTTCAAATGTCCCTGTTGATCTTTCTCGACTTTCTGATGACCTGGCCCAATGATCAGCAAATGAGCCATCAAAAGGCAATTTATCGATTTAGCTCACCTCAATATCCGGTCTGCTGGGATAAGCGAAATGAATGTCCTTGAACTCGATGGCTCCCTTTCCTAAACTCTCCTTCCATCCAATTCCTCAATTACCCACCCATGTACTTCATACTCCCTCTTCTGTAGTTGGAAGCAGCCACCACTGCCTTCATATAGACTCCCCTGTCGGTTTCAATTCGAGGAGACTCCCCTGAAAGTCACCTTTTCTTTTGTTTGAACCAAGAACAAACTGAAAATTTCAGCCATCTGGGCTGCGTTAGTTTTAGCAACACTTGCTCCATTCAGATGGAAGCCAATGGAGATGGAAGTGACACACATGTAGAGCATGTTGATAGCCAACTGAAAGGGTACGGTAGTTTTATGGGGAAGGGGGGGATACCGCACAAAGGGCTCCGGGGGAAGTGTCTCCTACTCTCCAGATGCCGTAACACAAGGCTGCTGTGAATACCATCTCAGTTAGGAGGATCTGAAGGAATGTTTAGTAAGAATTTACTTAAGACTTCTTAACAGTAAAGTTGTCTCTGATTTTGATCTAAATTAGTTGCGAAATGTGCAGAATCTTATGACCTTGATAGATTAAGAGGCCTTCTTTTAAATAAAGATGATGGAATACCTGAGTAAGACTGTCGTATACGGTAGAACACCGTAATCTTCCTTCTGTCAATCGATTACTATCCAATGATATCCTTTCAAATCTTAAATAAGTTGTTTATATTTTTTTAAAACTTTTCTCTCACTTGTTGATGGTCTGTTTCTGAGCTGCGAAGGCAATGACCGTCCGAATGCAGTTGAAAGTCTCGCTGACCAGATTGTTTATCTTCGTTTGTAGTTTTCCCTCTTCATCCAGAGTTCTAGCAAACCACTGAAACATACCATAGACTTCAAAATGGCATTGTGTCACCTTTGAAAATAGGATCCTACTGATGATCAGAAGAGGGATGGCTGTGCACATGAGAAGAGTGACATCCCACTGGGTGTAGAGACAGAGGCCAATGTTCACCAGAAGATAAGTCAGGATGTAGATGACCATCGGCAGGTGGTCTGCGATGGCGTTGTAGATCGAATCGGCGTGTCTATATGGGTGGTCTAATCAAAGTAAGATTGAACTCACTCGTGGAGCATAGCTGCCACGTGACCACTTTGCCTCGACTCCAACCAGGCGACATCCATGTGGAGGAGTTTTCTCACGTAGGCTGTTTTGATGCGGAAAACCTGGCGGATTCCGGAGATTTCCCAGGCCAATCTCTGAAATGATTCACGTTTTATAGAAGAAGGTGCTTTGATTTATGTTTTTGAAGGCTTCCGTGGCCTAAAGTTATCAGGATACGCAGAAAAAGCGGCCTGCTGTTGCCAGAATCTACATAAAGCGGCCTGAGGTCACCGGAAAAGGCAGAAAGCGGCCTGAGGTCACACGAAAAAGCGAATTGCGGCGTGAGAAAGATTCCCGAGGTTTACCTGAAAGAAGGCAGCAAAGAACATTGTGATGCTAAGGGCCAACATGGCGAAGAAGGCAGGAGTGGCGCTGTCTGCAAACTCCTGGTCCAAGGAAGACGTTCCATTGACCGCTCCCAGAAGTGCTTCAGTCTCAGAAGTCCCGTTAGCTATCCTGAATTCCTTAAAAAATGAAAGTTTATATTCTAAAAGAATTCCCACTTCTCTATTAATCGAAAGAGTTACGAAGGTTCCCATGACGAGCCATACAAAGGGAGGGATGGTCGCCTGAAGGAGGGCGCAGAAGAAACCAATCGACATTAACTTAATTGAAATTAGTTGATTCTGATTTAATTTTACCTTATAGTCGGTTTTATCTGCAAATGAATATAGAGAGGCATATTGGGAGAAGAATCCGCCGTCTGGGGTTACTTCTGGGCCTTTTGAGCTGGATTTGCCATCGGAAACTGTGACTGATTCCAGGGAAGTGATGTCATACGCTGAAAAAGATAATATAATGTAAATGTTATCCCTCACTCTTTTTTTCTTCAAATTATGGATTTTTCTTCAAATTATGGATTTATATCTTAGCAATGAATTTTGAGGCCAAATAATGTTTTAGACAAAGTTTGTTTTAAAACTGGTCACATTGGCTTACAATTAGAGGCTCGTGAAAATTGTTCACAGTTTGCCTTCCGTTCAGTTTGGCTCTATAGGTTTGTATTTTTAGAAAAGTTCTCTTCTTACTCTTTGTATTTTCCTTGGGGTCATCTATGTAAAGATTGCACTGCTGAATGGGGTACACTTTGTTGCTCCCTTGCTTCCGTTTGTTCGGTTCCTTGTCTTCTGTCATCTGAACCCTTCAATAAATGATTTAATATCAAATGAGACGAGGGGTATTTCAGGAGTGGTGTTCTTTGGAACGATCGTTGGTATTAACAGATAGAATGACGTCACAGAATAGATCACAGAATTGGACAAAGAAAGACTTTTAAAACAGCTGAAAATGAAAACAAGAAAGAAATTCATTAATTGGGAATAGTGGACCCAATGGACGCTTGGCCAAGGATACTTTTCACTTTCCACGTGCACTTTCAGCGACAAATTAGCCGGAAGTCTCGTCAATTACAGCTGAAATTCGATAGATGATTGATAATTCGAGAAATGTGACAGAAGAGGTGATTTAAGGAGACAATATCTTTGAACTTGGGATTTCTAAAGAAGAGTGAACCTTGTTTTGAAGAAAGACTCGGGTCTGTGATTGAAGATTTTAATGATAGTCTTTGGCATGGAGCAAAGTTCAAATGGAATTTTCAAAAGTTCAAATGAAAGTTTCATTTTCAAACCGGGCCAAAACAGTTTCGGGCCATTTCCCGAACCACCCAGTCAAAACTGTCAGGGTTTGATCCCAACCGGTTCATTTCCCGACTGGGTGGTAGAGGGGCTAAAAAAATGGGTGGTTTTTTTCGCCCAGTCCCGTGAGAAGTGTGACCCCGGAAAGTCCGTGAGTTCATTATGCACCGTTATTTATCCGTCTGCCATTTTCTTCCGTCTGCGTTGTAATTTTCCCATTTGTCAAAAGACTGTCGTCTAGTTCTTTTGGTGACCAAACGACAAACGGAAACGACGACTGGAACGACAGACGCCCTTAGTAGACCTTCTGATGATCATGAAGGGCCAGACGGAAAGCTTCAAAAGATATAAGAAGCGATATTTTTATTCAGAAAACTAATATAAAGGAACGTGACAAAACGGAAGTGTCATTTGTCCTATTTCCGTGTATTTTTCGTGTTTTCCCCTGTTTTCAGCCGTTTTCTCTGATGTTATCGCAGGTCACACCTGGGTTTTACTACAATGTATCGCGCGGAGCGTTGGAGCAGAAAATTGATGATTCTTTATGAAAACAGAGGTTTTCTTCTGGAAACAGCTGATTTTGGTGAGAAGGGGAGGGACAGGACCAATAAAAGCAACGAAGCGAAGCATGGCAACATCGGACAAGACACACAGAAATCCAGAAAGGGGCCGTAAATGAAAGTACAAGCAATGGAAATAGAGAAAGAAAGAGAGAGGGAGAGGGACAGAGAGATAAAGTCATTCAACGGCAGAATGGAAAAAGTGAGAAGTAGGTAGTTCCAATTTCAAGCCAAACTGACAATTTTTGGTTAAAACTGTTCCAAAATGAAGAGATGATGGTTTCATTGCCAAAATAACTGAAACCCCAATTTCCAAATGCAAAAACTCATGGGAGGACGTTCTGGAGCTCGACAACACCATTTGAAGTGCCAGAGCTCACAGGTCCATTGAACCAAAACTCAGTGGACGATTAACTTTCGAGTGGAACTCAATGAGAACCTCGGGTGCCTATTTTAAGAACTCACTTACAGAACCCCATTGCCCGGGGACTGTTGATTGTTTACGGGTGCGGGACACGAGGTCCATCTGGGAGGTGATTAAGCTGACCGAGGTCACTGCTAAACACAAGGCGATAACTTGCTTCATAAGTTAAAGAATAGTTTAAAGAGATACACATAGAGTAAAAGGGAGAGAGAGGGAGAGGTAGAAATCTGTATGTGTACTTGATTGGAATGCAACCCGTGATCTTCTGAAAATAGAAGTGAGATGGTCTCGTGTGATTAGTAAAGTGAGAACTGAAAAAGACTGTGGCCGTGGCAAGTGATCGTTTGGTTCGGGGCAAATCACAGAAGTGTATCGGTAATTGCGGTGGCTGCAATGATAGAGCAAAACTCGTTCCGTCTTCTCCATTTCAACTATCTCGAATTGTTACAGCCGCGTGAAGGCTACTACCGCTAACACAGACGCCTCTCGGCCACCCGCAAAAAGACCGCCGACTGAGTCATTCGGCACAGCTGATTTAATTGGAATGTGGGGAGGGAGAGGGAGAAATATGGTGGGGGAAATATAAGATGGACAAGAAAGTGAGTGAGAGAAAGAAAGACATAGATGGAGAAACAGAGAAACCGTAAAACTGGCAAAGATACAAAGAGGTAGAAGAAGAGTGAGACAGGGAGATACAACAAAAAAACGAAAAAATGAGAACGAGAAACAAAAGAGAGGCCCATTTTAGACATTTGTGGATCAAAAAGCAACGTCTAGTATTGTGGGGAAGACCAACACAAACACTCCAGTTTAACTCCATTCTCTGTTTTTTGAGATCTTCCCTCTTTCTCGTTTTAATCTCTGTTTTCCCGACTGTTCCAATGGGTGAAACGAAATGTAATGACTTTGTGAAACGAAGTCTCAGCCAACCCGTCGTTCCCACGAAGTCGTATAAATCATGGCCGAAAGGGCATTCTCACTGTATTTTTACACACAAATTGCAAATTAAGAGAGGTGGTAATGTCCCGGTTTGGAGAGTGTTCTCACAGACGAAACCCTCGGTTTCTTTGGAAAGCGAATGCTAATGACGTAGTCAGACGTCTGCCAGAAACCGGCTGTGGAATATGAAACAGCAGGCCTCGTTCAACCAAAAAACCATGTTCTCTCGATGGAATCTGGATTTTTCCTTGGCTGACAGGGCAGAAGTGTCAGGTGTCACTAAGGACGATTAGCTGATAATCGATTAGACTTTAGAGAATGTTATTTCGGGAAGAAAGTAGTGGACAGAAGAACTGGTTGTCGCCATGAAACAGAATCCAGTGTAAGTGTGTCAATTAATCAAGAAAAAGTGAAAACAACGCTGATTTTGGGACGAACCACACGGAACGGACACGGGGTGGCGGCCATTTGGCGAAGCTCACGCGTTGGGAAGATGAATGATTGGGTATTCACTTCAGAAGTTCAATTCTTCTTCTTTGTTAAGTACAGTGAGTGAGGCTTCATTGGGAAGAGAGAGAGAGAGAGAGAGAGAGAGGGAGAGGGAGAGAGAAGTGTCTCTTCGGAATCACACAATGTGTAACGTTGACCTACAATTGTAGATCAGAAAAATTATGAAAACAACAATTTAAAATAAAATAGAAGGCGTTTGAAGAGAAATATAGAATCGCACCGTATTAGTTCTTTACAAAGGAGAAGGTCATTCGGACATCTTTCTCGCCCAAGTTAACAGAAAGTGGCACCTGGTATTCCGTTTGTAGAGCAAAAACTAAAAATCAATTGAGTTAACAATGTTTTGTGAAATCATATGCTTCAATTGATTCCTAAACAAAACAATTGGAAGTAGGTTGAAGATGGATGAGTGTGGCAAGAGGAGCTGAATGGTTTCGTATATCAAGACGTCGATTGGATCAGACTACCAGTTTATGGCATCCCTGACCTGCTTTGGCAGCCAAATCTTGTGTTTCTTTTCATCGGGAATGCCTTCCTGTCTACGGTTTCAGTGTATCCGGCAGTTTTCAAACTGATATTTGCGTGAAGGTTGCCAAAAACTTTTAGAATCATATTAGGAGAATAGATTTTAACTTCTTTAGAAAGTGGCGCTGATTCTCTCTCTCTCTCTCTCTCTCTCTCTCTCCGTATACAACCAGAAGGCCCAAGACAAGAGGTTATAAAAAGGAGTTCTTAAAAAGATACCCGAGGTTCTCATTGAGTTCCACTCCACAGTTAAGCGTCCAATGCGCTTGGGTTCAGTGGACCTATGAACTGGTCACTTTGTAGTCGAGCTCCAAAACGTCCTCCCACGAGTTTTGGGTTTTTGGTTATCTTGGCTTTTTTTGCTTATACAGTTTTAACCAAAAATTGACAAATTTTTTGAGAAGAGCATATTTCTCACTTCTTCTATTACAGACCAATTTCTCGGTGTGGCCCGTTTTGGCCGGCCCGGTTCGACCCGCAGATCCGCATAGACATTAGAAGCGTGAAAACGACGGGGGACACACTTCCCCACTTCTCCCCTCCTTTGATCTTTTATTTTCCGGATAGTTCTCTCGGTTTGACGATCCAGATGGCCTGTGAACTGAATACCCGCTGCGCACGTACCAAAAAAGTGCGTAAATCACAATTGTCAAACAGAAACACGGCTAGAAGGGCTCCATATTCAAATAGTTGCCTTTTCGTTGATAACATCCCCTATTTAAAAAACTTTCCAACTGGCTTTTCAAATAATGGCGTGCGGGCCGATGATGTTGGGTCCTGCCGCGATCACTATTTCTGTGCGGCAAATGGCGCATTTTTCATTGTCATCATTTCAAATTCGTCTTTTATCCCGTGTTCTTTTAGTTTATACACGTTTCCTTCCGGTTATTGCTCAATACCTTGTCGTTTTCGCGTGAATAACCCTTGTTGCGTTCTAAATGAGCGCTTTATTATTCTCAAAATGGCTTTGTATTGCCCTTCCGATGACTTTGACTCGGCGTGATATTCCTGTATGCTTCTAGAAAGAATTCTCTGTTAAAAAAGCTCTGCAAAAGAAAAATGGGTTCTTACATAGAAATTCAAATTGTTCATTATTGTTCCTATTCTTTTTTCGTCTCTTTCGATGTATGATTAATTGAAGTTCCCATTTTTCAGAGAAATGCTGCTTCTCCTCAATTCGTGGAAATCTCGCGTTGGTGGGCCCGTTGATGCCAGTGAGTTGATTTCCTCTACGTTTGTAAATATCATCATTTAGGTGCTTTCTTGAAATCCCTGGAGTCGCCCATTTCCGCCCAGAAGGAGAAGGCCCTCATCATTGAGACCTTCGATGACTGGGATGTGCTCACCAACACGTGGTTTGAGGTAAGTGTTTAGCCTGATCTGTGCCTTGGTTTTCTTCTCTGAAAGCTCATCTTTACCTTCGTTGTCAGATTGCCGACTGTCTTCCTGTGATTGAGGCTCTCTACGAAGACAAGCAATTCCCCGGCCGTCTACGTGCCGCCCTCCTGGCTTCGAAGGTCGCCTTCTGTCTGGAGGAATACCCCACCGCCCTCCACTTGGCCCTCGCCGCCGAGACAGAGTTCAAGCTGACCCCGAGGCCAGCGTCCAAGATTGTTGGGAAGAAAGACGAGGAGGTGATTCATCGAAAATTTATTTTAATGTTTGGTCTTTAGTACGTGAACAAGATGATCGAAGTCGCCCTGGATACCTACAAGAAACAGATGAAGGCTGGGACTACCATCGACGAACGCCTTCAGAAGCTCATCAACCGCCTGTTCGAGAGGAATCTCGAGAAGGTGAAGATTTAAACTAAAAATATTACCAATAGTGTTTGTTTAGAAAGAGTTCCGTTACGTCATCGGTCTTGGTCTGGAAACTCGCCGTGTCGACATGATCAAGCGTGCCATTGAATCCAGCAACGACGTCGCCGGTTTGCCTTACGCTTTTCTTGTCTAGTATATATTTCAGTACTGTTGACGGAGACTGTGCAGAACGTCCTCGACGGTCACCTGGACGCCGCCCTTCGCAACGATGTGTTGGACATGCTTCTGGCGTTGTTCAGTGCCACAGAAACTCCCGACTTTGTCGCTCTCGTTCAGGTGAGTTATCAATTGGATATTTCATTTATATTCAATGATTCAGTGCCTCATTCGTCTGGAGAAACCGGCCGAGGTTGCCGACCTGCTTACTCGTCTTTTGGGCAAAAAGGTGAGACAATGAAGATATCGACAAAGTCGAAATGAAGGCTCGGATTTACTGGGGATGTGTGGTCTACTCTTGTTTTATAGTTAGTTCAGGATGGAGAGATCCTCGCCTACCAGATCGCATTCGACCTCTACGAGAATGCCACGCAACAATTCATTGGGAAGATTCTCAGCGTCCTCAACAAGGAGGGAGAGAGGTAAAATCAACAATAAAATGTGATATGTTGTTATTTAAGCGCTGCTGCCTCCGCTTCGGAACCCTCTACGTCTTCAGGAGCTTCGACCATGGTAAAGGGAATTCTCGATGTTTGGGAGGCTGTGAGTCATGCGAAGCTTCTCTTTTGCGTGTGGATACTAACGGATTGTTCTAAGCTTCGCATGCCTCTTTCCCAGCAAACAAACAAGAAAATGACTAGTTATCTTATTTAGGCTACTCCCATCACGAGGCTGCGATCCATCCTTCGCGGAGAGGAGACTGTCAAGCATCACATGCAGTTCCTGATTAAGAACAACCACACGGATATGCTGATCCTGAAGGAGATGAAAGACACCGTGAGGACGGCCACCGCCCACAACGCCACCCTGATGGCCAATGGAATCATGCATTTGGGGACGACGTGCGATGACTTCCTCAGGGACAACCTCGATTGGATCAGCAAGGCCACCAACTGGAACAAGTTCAACGCCGTCGCCTCCCTCGGACTCATCCACAAGGGCCACGAGTCTGCCGCCATGAGGATACTCGATCCCTACCTGCCCAAGACGGAGGCTGATCAGTTCGGATTCAAGGAGGGAGGCTCTCTCTACGCTCTCGGTAAGTCATAAATGGTCTCATTTGTCCCTCCTTCCGTTATCTGCGCCGGCCTTTGGTTTGAGGATTTCGGGCTCAGGGAGGATTTGCATAAATAGTGTGGTGGCGGCGGTGCCGTCGAAGAATGGACTCGGAACGAGTGGAATCCTGTTGTTTCAGGTCTGATACACGCCAACCACGGGAATGCGACTGTTGTGAAGTACCTGAGGGACCAACTGCAGACGGCGCAGACCTCCGCTCTCCGCCACGGTGCCTGTCTCGGTCTGGGACTGGCTGCCATGGGAACCCACGACCAAGAGGTGGTATCAAAGATAAATGCAACTAAGCAGTTTATAGGTCTACCTCCAACTGCGTGACACCCTCCACCAGGACGACGCCGTCGCCGGAGAGGCCGCCGGTCTGGCCATGGGTCTTGTGATGGTATGGTTTGCAGAAATATAAAATAATCGTTTGTTTAAAGGTCGGATCCCTGAATCTCAACGCCTTCAACGAAATGGTACAGTACGCCACCGAAACGCAGCACGACAAGATCCAGCGTGGTCTGCGCACCGGAATCTCCCTCCTCGCCTATGGTATACACGCCAGTCTGCTGATCCACAAGTGTGTTCAGGTCGTCAGGAGGAATGCGAGGGTCTCGCCACTCCGCTTTTGGAGAACAAGAGCAACGCCGTTCTGCGCTCCACGGGAGTCTGCATGTTGGCCATGGCCTACGTGGGCACCGGGAAGGCCAATGTCGCTGCCAGGCTGCTCGAGAAGGTAATTTCGATCGAAAAACGAGAATACTTGAGATATAGGTCGCCACCGATCCCAACAACGATGTCAAGCGATTTGCCGTTATGTCCATCGGTTTCCTGTTGAGCAAGTGAGTTTAAAACTGAATCATCTCTTTTCAGGAATCTGAAATGCGAGAAATGAAAACAATTGAAACAATTAACTTAAAAAGATCGATTGACGGAGAGAGAGTGGGTTCTTCCTGAATTTCCTATGCGCGCTCGATTATGCGCCGAACGTTACTCTGACGCCTAGGAGCCGCTTCTTTCAAATTCAGAGCGTTCTCCTAGTCTACGCTAATGGAGTTTCTCAACGACAAAGTCAAAATATTTATTGATATGACATGGGCCACAAAGTAAAATTGTTCGCTGTGGAACTACACGTATTGAATACCACAAGTGAATATCCGTAGACGCCGTTATTACTGCTCTTGAGCGGAGATTACAAAAAGGTCTCCTTGATTTCCGTGCCAAACGCACTTGAGAACAATGTAATGTGTTTCGGGCAAGTGAGGGAGGAGGACATGGTTGTTTCTGTGTCTGTGCTCTCGACCAACCGATTGCACTGGGAGCACTCAATGCAGGAATTGGATTTGGTTATGGAGCAGGTCGAGGGCGCAAGGAGGGTTGTCAGCGACCTCCGCATAACCACGCTGGTCGCCGGAGGAAGCAGCGGCTTCTGCTCATTCAAGGGGTCTTCGTCGCTGTTTTCTTCGGTCGTCGCTCGGAAGTCCCTCACGGTCAATTTTGGAGATGCGCTCTGGGTAGATGTCTGAACGGATATGTCTGATTTCACTGATTTCCCCACCTTTTTCCCGTTTTCGCTCTCCTTGGTCGGCCAGCCGCCGTTTCTAAGACTGCCGTTTTCATCTCCCTTTCCATTCACGGACAGAGCGCGTTCATTGTTCGACCTGAATTGGTTTCTGTGCTCAATGAACACGACCTTTCATGTCGTTTGCCTAATCTCCGGGATGCCATCATTATACAACTGGCGACACGTGCACAACTGCATATCTCACCCAGAAGACCTAGGGATTCCTTGCACACTGGGTTCATTTTCTGGCCCAGACCTTTGTGTAATGGGGCATAGTTCTCGCAGACATTCTAGCGGCGCTGTTTTGGCGGTTCCCCATTTCGGTAGAATCACCAGGTGTGAAATTGCGGGTTGTTTTCTCAAAACAATTCCTACAACGCATATTCGTAAACAATACTTGTCTCTGAGCCCCCGCATTGCCTACCAGGTGTAGGTGTCTGGGATGACGGTCGTGTAGTTGCGAGAGTAGGGACCGTGGCTGTTTCGGAGGGGATGCCAGCATTGACACCGGAGGATCCTTACAAAGGCCTGACGGAAGCGTTTGTTGAATACAGTGTAAATAATAGGGTTCAGAGTGCTCGAAATATAGCCGAGCCAGAGGAATAGAGAGCCCAGCCAGGGTGGAAGAGCGCAAGCCTCGCCACAGAAGCCATTGATGAAATTCGCAGCGAAGAAAGGTGTCCAGCAAATGAAAAAGCAGATGAAGACCACGGCAAGCACCCTCGTGGCTTTGTGTTCGTTGGCGAGTTCTTGGCTAGCAGCCTGCAATTACACGCTCCTTGTGATCTATTATTCCTCGTGCCTAGGCTGAATTGAGCAGTTCGTCACATTACAATTGAATTGCGTTGTTTAAACAGCATGAGTTCTCTGCTCTAAGCAAAACAACAAAATTCGGTCTTTATTGGGTGGGTAAAAGGCTTTCTAAAAAACATTGCAATAAATGGCATCATTTCGCATTTTGCGCTAATAAATAGTTGCAAATTTCCACGTGACGTGAGGTACAATCTATTTTCAGCGCCTTACCTGGATTGAGTTTCTTCTTCCCACGCGCATTGCAATAGTTGCAATGTAGCTGGAAGTCCTCGACTTGAATCTGTTCATAGCAGAGGATGTCTTGGCCAATTGTCGATGACCGTACAGGGGAATATTGTTGTTAGCGACCACCAGATTCGTTAACTCTGGTTCGTTGTCTTTGTAGCTGACAACGCTGGCTTTATAGTTGACGCTGAAAAAGCAGTTGCGAATTGACTACGGGCAACCAACCTGACGGCACTCGTATTGTGGCCGAAGCCATTGGTCAGATTCGAATTGGTCCGTGTGTAACCCAGCTTCCTGTGCGGCATAGTCCGTCGCAGCCCGTTTCCGTTCAATTTGTCGTTTGCTCGTTGGCTGAGTATGGATGCTTGTTTTTTGAGGAGATTGGTGGTCCGCACATAAGTGACTGCCATAATACAGAAAGGGATGAGGAACGTGAGCGTCGACCCGTAAATTATATATTGCTGGCTGAAAGTCAGATTGCGAATCTCGGAGACGCGCGGCTTACTTGAATATTATGCAGGTGTTGCTGCGCAGGATGTTTGTGTCATCCAAGACGGCGAGAACGGCGATGGGAGAGGAGACGAATAGGGTAATTATCCAGACCAATGCGATTTTTACGAGAATCATGGTCTTGGACTTGTTCCGGGTTCGCAGAGGCTGCGAGATCCCGAGGTATCTGTCGAGGGAGATGACGGACATGTGGACGATGCTGGCGCTGCAGAGGAATACGTCAGAATAGGTGTAGACCAGGCACCAGGCCATGTTCCACGTCCAGAGGCCTGAAATTTTATTTGCTTGCGGTTGCGATCAAGTATCTTAGTGCGCCGTGAACCAACGCAAGGTGTCGAGTGTCTATGTTACACTGCAGTGCGCGTCTACTTTTTATGCTTCCAAAATCTCCGAAAACATGAGTGCTTTTGAAAGAAAAACGAGGAAATCTCACTGACCATGCCGTACTTCCACCAGAATACTAATCGGCATCACCACACAGCAGACTAATAAATCTGCCACGGCGAGGGAAAAAAGAAAGTAGTTGGTGACATTGTGAAGTCTTCTATCGGTGCTAATGGCGATGCACACCATGAGATTGCCTGAGATCAAAGGTTTTCTGAGAAATTGGGGGCTCTGCGAACCTATGAGTCCGATGATGCAAAGGAGAGGGAGGAGGAGCAGGGCGAGTACATTGAAAGTATGTCTTGTGGAGATAATCATTTGAACTCGAACCGATGAAAACTCCCATTGTGTCATGGAAGCATCGGGCTTAGCGGGAGTGTGCTAGCCGTGGCGACTGGCCGATGCCACGCCCCGCCCCTTTGAGCTCTCCCCCGCTATTAGGATTCTGATTTTGCACACCTTTCCACGATCTGATTGAGGTCAATCACCGGGATTGGATTCTCCCGAACTGACATTTTTCGGGCCAGCCCGGCGTTCAAACAGCTGTATGTTCCAGCGAAAAATCAACGCTGGTTCGGTTCCGCCATGCGACTTCATTATTGCGTTATCAAATCGAATTAGGTCGTTTGCCACACATTTCAAGGGGTCAAGAGGAGAAATTTAAACGTTTTTTTTAACAAATATTAATTTGAAAACTTCTAAAAAATAATAATTTCTATTTTCAGTGACCCGGAGATATGCCTGTCGTACGTGGGAATGCTCGTCGAACACTTCAACAGCCACGTTCGCTACGGAGCGGTCATGGCTCTCGGAATCGCCTGTGCCGGTTCTGGATACAAGGTTTGTTCTGTCTTCCAATGAACCCTTTTCCACCCATTCCCAGAAGCATTGCCAAATCATTTCTTTTGTAATTCCTGCTGCCAAATCGTTTCTTTTGTTCTGCCGATTCCACAACCTCATCTCTGGATTTTCATAGTGGACGGCATTCCATTTTGCGGTGCAACCCGATCCGTCGGGTACAAAGCGGCAACAGCGAACATAGCGACGTTGCGCCCTTTTGTCTATAATGCGGATGAGGAATGGGTGGAAAAGAGATTGTTTGTGTTTGTTTTGACAAATGCTCCCGTGGGAGAAAGCAGTTCATCAACGCAGGGCGTTCTCTCTTTTTCCCCAAAGCGAAAACGTCTTTCCGAAATGGCGGCCCTCCCCCGAGAACATGGATCGTAAATCACCTAGTTTGGTGCTCTTTCTGCCGTGTCTGAGCGGTAAATCAGCGTTCAGTGGCCTATTTGCAGGAGGCCATCGCCCTTATTGAACCGCTCGTTTCCGCAAAGGAGAATTTCGTTCGCCAGGGAGCTGTTATTGCATTGTCGTTCATCCATATTCAGCAGACGGAGGCCACTTGTCCCAAGGTGGGTATTTGTTTATCAAACAGGAGAGCTGTGATTCGCCTCCCATGGGAACGGCGGGAAGACCGCTGGCACCGGCAGCTGTGTAATCACGGTCTCATCGAATATCCGCATTTCCCTGCGACTTAATTGATTTATGGGACCAGAGGGCGTCCAGAAGACAGGAGGGGCGCTCCTTGGCTTTCTTTGTTGGTCGTAATTGCCCAAGAGCATTCCCGAGTTTGGAACGGACCTATTTAGCGCCTAATAGACGGCAATGCATTTGCGCCTTCGCGCTCTGATTGAAACCGAAGGATCCGGGCGGCCGAGCGATGCACTTGCCGCTATGAATGATGCGAGAGAATGATCAAATATTTGCCGGAAATCCGCGACTTTGGAGCATCCCTTCCTTTTCCATAAAGAAATCACGTCTTTTGCTCAGCTACCAATTACGAGGGAACACTGTGCGAAGATTAGTCCCGATTTGCAGTGGGCGGCAAACATATTTTTAAAACGTGTTTTCCACGCAAAGCCGCGATGTTTTGATTAATTTCTGTGAAAAGATGCTGGTTTTTGAGCGGGATATGTGGGGATTCGGGGTCTGATTACTGCACGGCTACAATCGGGCTGTAGCAGCCGAACTCTTCCGCGTCTTTGTATGAATGCGGGAGCCATGACTTGATTGACGTTGTGCGGCTGATAGGACAACATCGGCTATCCTGAATCTGCGTACAAAGCATGTGGAGGGAACAACACCCCTCCGAGGGATGCGCTCTCTTTTGCCTCGCGTCAGACGGGGAACCAAACGCAGTTTAGATTTTCATCCGGCCACGGTTTGATTGCTTGGCAAATTGGCACCATTATGCGACGTTTTTTCCGGTCTCGCGACGCATGATGTGAATGTGGTTGGGTCGGACTGTGAATTTGGGTGGTTTCAGGTGCAGGAGTTCCGCAAGCAGCTGACGAAGATGATCAGCGAGAAGGGCGAGGACTCTATGGCCAAGTTCGGAGCGATCGTCGCCCAGGTGAGCCCTCTTCTGACTTGGCTGGTTTTTGATGTGCTCTCATTTGTTTTGGTAGTATCGCATCACCGAGTCTCCCTGAGCTACTTCCACAACCGAAATCCAATATGCCGTTATTTATGCGAACTTTGACTCGACGCAAACATCTCTTCTTCAGGGTATCGTGGACGCCGGAGGCCGCAACCTGACCATCACCCTCCACAACCGCACCGGCCATCCGGACCTCGCCGGAGTCGTCGGAATGATGTGCTTCCAGCAGTACTGGTACTGGCACTCGATGGTCCACTTCGTCTCCCTCGCCACCAAGCCGACCTGTCTGCTCGCCCTCAACAACAACCTGGCGGTTAGACCCGCTCCCATGCCTCGTACATAATCCTTTTGCAGATGCCCAAAGTGGAGTTCAAGTGCAACGCAAAGGCCTCGCTCTTCGCCTACCCGCCGGCCCTCGAGTCGAAGAAGAAGGAGGAGACGGAGAAGGTCTGTTTTGCTACCCGTCGTTTGTCTGTTTTGGCCGCAGCTGTTTATACTTGTTTTGGAATATGGGATGTTTCAGGTGGAGACGGCGGTTCTCTCGATCACGAACAAGAAGAGGCAACAGAAGCTGCAGAAGGAACACAAGGAAAAGGAAGTCAAGGAGGAAAAGATGGAGGTCGAGGAGACCTCTGGGTCCTCGAAGAAGCCCGAAGAGAAGTGGGTGTCATCGCCTATCTATTTTGAGGAACGCCGTGCTAAATCGAGGCATCCGTAATGACTTATTCCTGCGCGATGTGTCCCGTGGGCCCTACCGCCCTCGCATCCCCCGTCGCTTATTACCCAGTCTCTCGCCGGAGAAAGAAGTCTTCTGGGGATCTCTGCATTCTCCCACACAAATCGAGTGTCGTTATTGCGGTTCATTTCTCATTGTGTCCGGATTTCGCCGTTCAATTTGGTGCGCGCCGTGCTTTATGACTTGGCCTGATTGGGCCCGTCTAATCCGCTAATGATGGTGAAGGATCCTAGGGACCTGGTTTTGCGCACTCTCTTCCCCAGATGTCCCTTTTTTCAGCCACTCTCCCGGCACCTAGTAATTACTTTGCGGTGGTCTTCTGGGGGAAGAATGTCCGGTGATCAGAGGACGCTCTGATGCGATATTTCACCTTAGCCGCCGCGGCGATATGAGCATAGGGGGAGCAGTTAATCATGGCAGAAATGCGGCCACCTGCCCGCTTAAAACCACGGCGGCCGTTGACAATTTGTCTGTTGGCTAACAGATCGCTAACAGCTTCTCAGACAAACGCATCTTTTTCAGGAAGAACGAGCCCGAGGCCCCCACGCATGTGCTCGAGAACCCCTGCCGTGTGGTGCGACTCCAGCTGCGCACTCTCACCATGCCCGAGAACGCCAGGTAGAATTATTCTGGAGATCCCACGAAACTGGGAAATTTCAGGTACAAGCCGGTGAAGTCGATCACCCAGGGAGGGATCATCATGGTGCGCGACCGCAAGCCAGAGGAGAAGGAGGAGCTCGTGGAGCAGGTGGCCGCTGGCGGCGCCGTGGTTGCGGACCCTTCGGCTCCCGAGAAACAGCCCTTCACCACGTTCGAGATCGACCTCAGCGACTACTAATTGGACGACGATGGCGTTTTTGTAAACATTACTTGGCCGCTTTTATCTATGTTTAATTAAATCGAAGTTCCTGTGATTCTCTGATAAATGACGCATGGGTATTCGTCTATTATGGGTTTCAGCAGCTAGGAAATTCGAGGGAAATTGGCACTATCTCCTCGATCACCGATCCCTCCACTGAACAACGTCATCTCGGATGCCTGGGCGACCGTAGTCCTCATCCCATCAATCTCCCGGACAGCCTGTATTTATGACGATTGCTGGGCCTGGAAATCTCGGGCTGTTTATGCCATTCGGACGGACGCCTGGAATTCCAAAAACAGCGCATGAATAAGAATTCGCGCCTCGTCTTCCGACCGAACAAAGGGGCGAGAAGGAATTCCTGATGGAAGCCACGCGGCGACAACAGCGTCACTCGAGTGCTTTGAGTCACAGCATCGGGACGACCGTCTGGAGGAAGATGGACAACAACTAGGACAATGCAAGGAAATACTCTTCCGGAATTCAGCAAGATGATTTAGTTCGTCCGGCCAGGGCATACTTGTTCCCCCACTTCAGTTCCGGATTTAGCAAGCTTTTGTTAAAAACCGAGTCAACAGCATAATTGTGAGCCTGTAACATAATATCTTCAGGACGCACCATTCAATGCATTCCAGTTGGGTACATGCGAGATCCACGTGGGAAACCAATGCAAATACAGTATCTCTATTGGTACTTCACGTCCACGCTTTCTGATCTGATATAAGTTGAGGAATTCAAATTGTTATCAAAATATTCCTCTAAAATAGTCTCCCTCCGAGCGTGGAACCTTCTTTCTAACCTGCAGGGACCGATCTCCCGAATTCCACGACTTTAGTTTTGCAAACATTCTCTGAATGGAAGGTTAATGACTTTGCTTCATTATTTATAGATGAGTCAATTAGCAAGTAGTGTACTCTTAGTTGTGAGTGAAAAGACAGAAAAGGAGAGATCTATCTCCCAATCGGAAGGGTTTTAACGAAAACTGACTGCGCTATTTGCATTTGAGCTTTTAAATTTATAAAAAGTTAAATTACAAAAGCCAGTGACTGTTTAGTTGTGACACGTGAGTTTGTTTGAAGATGTCTACGTAGCCACTCACTGGAACATGTTCGGTACACGGATAAGCCAAAGGTCGTTTGTGCCAAGCACTTCATCTCAAACAAACACCCTCTCACAACACCCGCCTCTCCGCATTCTCCTCCTGATCCGACAGTAGGGCAAATGTTTCATTGACAAATAAATAAGAGTTTGGTGATGAGATGATGTACAGTACCCGTGGCTGTGAGAGACGTCCGCTAAGACACGAAAAAGGCTCAGAAGGGACACTGACGAGGCTCGCTCTGATGCGGCTGCACGTCGAACGCCGTTTGTCTGAAAATGGAGATGAGGATTACGGTAGATTCAGGGGGTGGCCACGGCATTCTACGACACTCCCAGGGCCACGGCCCTCACGCACTACTACAGAGAGGCCACGCTGCGCTGGGAAGGGACTGGGTTAGAGATAAACATTGAGATTTGGGACTTAACTAGATGACTTTTCAAAAGTTTGGTCACAGCTTGAAGTGGAATGTACCCTGGTGTTTCTGCTTTTTTGCTCCCGCTTTCCGCGTTCCACTTTCGTCTTCAGCATGTCTGCCATATCAACCACACGACCAATGTTCGATCCTGGTCGGTGCACTTCTTCTTTGTCTAACTTTATTGGACTAATATGATATCTAGAAAGACTGGGTGCTCCTGGTAGATGGGCCAAAACGACCGGCCCATGGGAACTTTACAGTGATTCTGTTTGTAACTACTTCTCTATAATTTGATTCTATTGTGTATCTGCACACTATCTGTCTACGTCACAAACAATAAGCAGCGATGGTTGGGTGAGACTAATCTACTGTCCCTTTGCTCTTTCGCGGCTGCCAAGCGACACGACACCTCTAGGCCTCACGGGGCATGCTGTGCTACCTTCAGCTGTCGGCCGGCTCCTCCCACAGCACGTGGTGGCTACAATCACCGTCTTCCTTCCTCTGTTCGCCCACCTGTGGCCATGTTGCTGTTGGCTGAGGGCACTGTAGTGGTTCCGAACGGCCCGCTGGAGGACGTCGATTTGGGCCCTCATCTCCTCCTGCGCTGAGATCAGCTTCTGCATCGAACTGTGCATCTCCGCCACCAACTGAAACAACTGTCTTTTGGGGAATAGAAAACGAAGGGAGAGAATGTGTGTATGTGCGAGAGTGAGTGAGTGAGTACTTACCCTAGTGACCTGTTGATTGTTGACCTGATTCGTCTCTCCAAAGACTCTCATTTCATTCTTGATCCCCCGGAACCTGCAATCTCTAACTGTCTGCGTCTCTTTCCCTCCTACTCGTGAATGGCCCGTAAAAATCTCCGCTGATGTTGTCTCAGAAGCCCGTCGGAAGTGCATCCGCTGTGTAGACACTTGTGTATCCTCCACGTGTGTTGCAGCACCTGTTCAGTCCTTTTCCCAGCCGCTTCTCCTCTTTCTCACCTTGGCAGCCGCGTGTTTGTGGGCCCTCGTCAGTTTGCTGTCGTGCATGAAGTTGTTCACATTGCGTTGTCCTTGGGAAAGGAGGATGTTGCGAGAGATCACGGCGATCAGAATGGAAGAAATGATAGCTCCCTGAGGATAAGGTTTCGCAGGATGGAAATTAAGGGACCTACCACCACTCCAACGAAGATGGCGATGATTCGACCGGCATGGGTTTGAGGGACAATGTCTCCGTAGCCATTCAGCATGAAGGTAATGGCTAAAGCAGGGTTTAAGACACTCTGAGAACAAAAAAAGAACTATCGATGCCTGAGAGTCTATGGCTACAAGACAAGCGATCTGTGACTTTCATAAGCAGCCTGAGGTCGTCAAAAGCGGCATACAAACACTAGAAGCGGCCAGACACTGCCAAACGCGGCCTGCGACTGCCAAAAGAGATCTGAGACGGTTCACGCTGGCCCTAGACAACCCAAAACGACCTGACATTGCAAAAAGTAGCATTCGACTTCCCAAAGCGACCTAAGACTGCCAAAAGCGGCCACGGCGAAACTCTAATTAACAATACAATTGAAAAAGTATGTGAACCAACCGATGAACCAAAGAGCATTGGAGTAAAGAACCGACGGTACTTCCTTGTCCTGAGCACTTTGACCAAACCTAAATTCCCAATTAAACCATATTTTATGTTTTTTTAAACTTAAAAGGTAATTCAAATGTTTTGAAATCAATTACCGTTCGCACTGAACAAAAGTCCATGACGTCACTAGCCAAAATGCGACTGTGAAGCAAGTGAGAAAACAGATGGGATTTTGGTCGAGAACAGTCTTCATGACGAAGGAGAAGTTCACTTGGATTCTGTTCAGAGCAGCCAGTGTCCTCGTGGAGGCATCCTGAATGAGAGTAAAGTTAGAAGATCAAAGGAAGAAGAAAAGGGAGATACCTGGAATTGCTTGCTGTGGAGAACCATAAATCGAGCTAGGAGGTAGGCACGAGAGAGCATGAGAATCGATAGAGGAACGTCCACTGGCACCTGGGAATGAGCATGAATCACGGAAGGGCAATTGAGACCTCTGCCGTGTGGAAGGAGCGATTGTCGATGGCTGTCCTGCTGGTCAGAATGAACCTCCACTGTTGGTACATGGGCACAGGCAGGGGGCAGATGGAGCACAGGAGGAATTCTATCACGAACTGAAGGGCCTTGTCAGTGGTCAAGACTACTCTCCAGTCATCAGCCCCACAGTCTATCAAATCCAGCTGAAATCAAAGAAAGTGCTCAAGGATTACGGTAGTTCTGTACCACAATGTCGTTTTGGTGGTATCGAACGATGTGATAGAGGAGCAGAAGAGTGGAGATGAGGGTGGATATCCTCAGAACATAAGACACGATGTGATCCTTTGTGACGCCGAAGACGCCTTGACCCGTCAATTCAGCGTCGATGAACATTAGAATTACTCCCAAAGCCGCTAGGAATAGGGCCCTGTCGGCTATTTTCACTCGATTGACGAGGCGTTCGGAACGGACTTTGTAGACCATCTTGACCTGGTTGCTATCCACAGGGACACCGTATCTGAAGATGAAAGAAGTAAAAGAGAAAAGGGGTTTGACTACCTGCTGTTATTCCGCCGGAAGTGACTGGTTGAGTGGTGGGAATGGTGGGAAGCAACGCTGCCGTTGCTCTCGCAGAACACGACAGCGGCTACAAATCACTGATTAGACTCATGCTATCACTCACTTACTAACATTATCACACATACACACATTATCTGTATCTGTGTATCTTTGTCTGTCTGGCTACCTCATCTCTCTCGCTCTCTCTCTCTCTCTCCTGCCCATCTTCCTTACTCACCTCTATCAAACGACCCTTTCTGCGACTCCACTCCAACCAGACTCTCCGTGACGCTCGTCTTGATGTTGTTGATCCGCAATTGCGACCCCGTGTCCTCTACCGTAATCACCGGACCATGATGAGGTGGCCGATTAACTACAATTTTCACTTTCTTTTTCCTCCAAAGTGCACACGCGAAGCAAGTGCATGCGACCTACTTTCTTCGCTACAAAATGAAATGTCAAAAAGTACAAAACAAAGGTGATTTGTTCCTCCTACCGTTAGAATCCAAAGAGTCCCGACTGTAGTCAAGGGCTGTGTAGGCGGGTGGAAGAGCCCCCAGTTTTTTCCTTGCGGAGAGAAGGTTCCGGAACTGAAGACGACTCCCATTCAGTCGGATTAGGTCAGCAGACACCTGAAGACAAGAAAATCATAAAATTTATTTTTAATGTGATAGCAGTTGTTTTTATTGAAGCTTGTGTTGGAAGTCGTCACCGTGACGCAGTTAATATGCTTTCCAATCTGGGTTTTGAAGATTTAGCATCATAAGTCTTTTTGGATATTAGTTGGTGCATCATTCATTCAATCAGGGTATGAAGTCAAACAATCCTTAACAAGTTAAGGATTGTTTGACTTCATACCCTGATTGAATGAATGATGCACCAATTCGTGCTTTCAATGTTCCCCGAGAAAAGCACTCTTATGTGACCGGAAGTAGTCCGGAAGCCCACCTCGTGAAGGCTGGAGTCTCGTCTGGAATCCCTTCTGGAATCCCGTCGTTTCTCCAGTTGTCCGGAGGTTGGTTTGAGCATTCGGGGATCGATTGTATTCGGGGCCAGGAGGGGGGACGGGGGAGTGTCGCGTGTCATTGCTTATGGCGGCGGAAACTCCGATTTCTGACGACGGACGAACCGGGCGACGAGCCGGCGCAGCCCCGCGATCCGGATGCGGCCACGGCACAAACAGCCGGATTCTAGAAATCCCTACTGGAAATGAAAACAATTTAGGATATGGTCGCTGAGAGGGGAGGATTGGGCAGATGTGACCTTGCGAGGAGACGAGAAATCAGACATCGGGTGACGGAGGGATGGAGAGGGAACTTTTAGGGTGATGATTTGAGAAGGAAACTAGGTCAGATAAGATGACAATCATAAGACATTTCTGTTATGGCTCGAAAAGAGTACAGTTTTCTTATGGTTTCCCTTACATGTTGTTTTCACTTCAAAGCCTTCCATAGCCAATCATTGCCTACAGTCAAAATTTGTCAAGTTTCGGAAAACTGGATGAAATGCGAAAGCGCCTCCGCACTGCGGGAATTTCACTTCGCCACCTGGATTTGAGTGCTATTTTACGCGACTTTCATTAGATTTGAGTTTTCGCTGAGAATACACTTCCAAGAAAGAAAAAAATGTCTGCAAAGAGTTTTCGTTGTGGGACCATTTATTCCAAAATACTGACTTTGAACCAACTAATTGACTACATTAAAACAGAGTTCAACATGAGTCAACTACAAATCTTAATAGAAATTAATGAGTAAACTACAAAAAAGTAATCCGAGTGACTCAGCGAAGTCTTTTCTCTCCTGAGACTCTGTCATTTTCTAAATGAAATCCGGCTTATCTACGTCGGCAGACAATCCGAAGATAAATGTTTTAGAGAATATTTCCGAGTGGAAAATAAGACGGAAATCAGACATGAATAACCCAGGGCTCCAGATGCTGCTAAAACTTGGCAACTAATTCATAAGTTGTTGACTTCTGGTGGCTTCTGACCCTCCCATTTGGTTGTCACGCAAGGTACAAACGGCTGGGAACTCAGTGGAGTACTCGGAATGGGATTGTTCTGGCTGAGCTGTTGACACAATCGGTGTCCCATTTCTCGTGTTTAATCATAGCCAAAACCACTCTGGAAGCCCTTCCGCCGTGATCCTCGGACTATGATCCTTTATTACGGAAGGTAATGTAAAGATAAGGAAAATAGATTTTTAGGAGATTTTATACGCAATAAATAGTGTTCTATAGCGTTCGTCGTGGACATCAGGTCTCTGAATCGTAAAAAGTTACCTTGACCAGTCAGTCAAATCTGTTAAAAACGCGACCAGAGTTCGATCCCGACCGGTGCAATTCATTTTCCCTCAATTGAAGTTTGATTGGATAGACAGTGGAATTATTTATAAAGTCTTTCTTTTTTCACCGGCAATTTAAATTACTGTCCCGCCATGTTCCAGCCAGGGATCTAATATATGGCTGACTCAGTTAGGGAATCGAGCTGGGTCTCGTAACGAAAAGCCTGTTTTTCGAAATTGACCTCCGTTTTTAACGAAAGTTGGCCTGGCAACAAAAATCCAGCTCTTTCTCGCCATGGCTTGATGCTAGATGTATCCACCAGGTGTTTTATGACATTTTTATGGGTGATTTTTTTTTCAAATTACAGGTCAAACAATTATATCTTCTGATTCTCCCTCTGTTCTATCCTAATGTTACAATATATTGGAAGTTATTCCTTGAAAATCAATTTTCCAGCTCGCCGATCGATTGGGGGCGGCATATAGTCTGGTTGCATAGTAACGTGCATGTCATCTGGATCATTAAAAAGCAAAATAATTTTTTTTCTGTTTTTTTTCCTTGATTTTTTTCTAAATCAACTAATCTTCTTAAAATAACTGACGAAAGTGCAAGAGAAACGTACCTCTGACGAGCGGGAGAGCTGCCTCATGTGTGCCCCCGCATTCACACGCTCCTACGGGTCTTATGATACGCAATCAAGCGCCGGAAGCCTAATTGGCCCAAAATAGCAAGGGTATTTTATAAATACACTAAAAGGAACTTAAATTTATAAGTTAAGTTGGTTCTGCACTTGTAAAATAACCAGAAGTAAAAGCCCCGCTGCGCGGGTCTTTTCCGTCTGGTATCGGGGGCCGTCGGCCGCCTCGGGGCCGCTTCGCGGCCCAACGGGCATTAGCATTAGCGGGCGAGCGCTCGGGTCGGGTACCAAAGTGCGGCCGACCGCTCCGGCGCTTCGCGCCTCCACGGATGGCGGCCGCACTTTGATACCCTCCCCTCGCTTATCCCACCGGACCACCCCTCGGTTAACTGGAAATGATAGGCGGGGTGCGAACCAAGGGAGGGAGATACTCCACTCCGCCAATGTATATATAGACCAGCCGCCCTGCGCCCGTCGCGCCTTCGGCGCGAAAGTGAAGACCGGTGCCACGGCCTGCGGCCGTGGAAATGGCCGGCCACTAAAATAGGCTAATTTTGAGACAACCATCGAGAGAAGGGCGAGAGATAGGGGAAATGAGGAGGCGCAGGCAGCGCACGTAGCTAACGCACTTTCACCCTGGGACACCACACACACACACACACACACACAAAGGGAGACCATAAGCGGATTGTATAGAAGGGGACCAGGAGTTACGGCCCGCCTTCGGCGGTCCTCACTCCTGGCATGTGTGGAATCGGCACATCAGTAGCTTTCGTTTGATACTAAACTTGCTGGAATAGGTAATTTCAAACAGGCGGCCTTCGGCCGCTAGGGAAGACGGCCTACGGCCGCACTTTTCGCTGCCTTCGGCCGCGAAACGGCGCCTGCGGCACCCCCAGCCGCATTTTCCCACCAACCGCGAGGAAATGACCGGTCACAAAAATAGGCTAATTCCAAGACAACCATCGAGAGATGGCGAGAGACGGGCGATAAAATGAGGGGATAGGGGGAAATGAGAGGCGCAGGCTATGCTAATTCCTACAAACAAAGATACAAACACACACACACACACCATTGCTCAAATGTATTAAGGAGGATAGTAAAATATCGTGCCAGACCGGAACGAAAATTTTTGTAACCAAGCCGACCCGGACGAGCTCTACCATTCTTACTTCATAAGAACATGGTTCCATCCCCACAACGGAATTTTGAGCAGATTTTTCAGATGAAAACCGTTTTTCATCCCCTAATTCAATTGATTCTTCTATATTTTCGATAAAGAAGGTGGCGCAGGAAAGTGCTGACACGCGAGAATAGAGCCTAACGAGGAGTCGGGGAAAATATCAACAAAGGAGGCGTTCGAATGGAAAAATCATCGAACGGGCTTCGTTATTGAATTAAGCCGGAATCACCTCGTTGTTCCAGGAGGAGAAGAGACGGGAGGAACTCTTCCTGACAGCCGACGGCATGGGGACAGTCGGCTGGCAGCAGAGGAAAGGACGGCTGGCAGCAAAGGGGAGAAGAAGACCCGCCCCAATGAGTCAGAGGCTAAGCGATTCGGAAATTACGGAGCTGCGATTATCCGGGCAGGTTGGATGTCACAGATGAGGTAGAAGATAGGGAAAGGGGAGAGAGAAATAGAGAGAACAAATGTTTTCCTCATATTCAATACAGTTTTTGAATTTAGAAAAATAGATTTTTATTCAAATAAACGACAAAAGGGATCATGGGAAACAGAAGAAAGATAACAATTCGAAGTTAATTAGGGTTCCCAAGAAACGGCGAAACTGTGCTGAAAACAGGCTGATCTGTGGCCATCTCTACTGGTTTTTGAGGGATTGACAGGGGAAAAGAAAGAAGAATATTAGAGAGATAGAGAAAGAGAGAAAAACGAGAGAGAGAGAGAGAAACAGAGAAAAGAAAGAGAGAAAGAAAGAAATAAAGGATTAGTGAGCTCAAAGTAGCAACAATTTGGGAGAATGCAGACGATTCTGTGTTTAATGGGGCGTAAAAACGGCGTGAAAAACATGAAAAGTAAATGAACTTTTCACACTTTGCTCAAAATGGTTTTTAGAAGCGAACATGAAAATGAACATTTGGCTATATTTGACTAGTGGGATTTGGATTCTTGTGTCTGGGGTGGAAAACATAGCGTATTCGGTTTAAAACGAAGTAAATAAGTTGTTTAAAGGTCATTCCACCCTTTGTCTTACGGTAAACATCTTATGGTAAATGTGCAAAAGAGATACTGTAGAGGATGTTTTGACTCGTCAACGGAGCGTGATTTGGATTGAAAAGAGAGTGAACAGTGCTCGATGGGAATGAAAGAAACGTAGGATAAAAGGGACTGATGGTGGCCAGAGTCGGGGAAAATTCCATTTACATTCGCTAACTCTATTTCTAGGTCGAATTAGGTGGTAAATGATATTCAGCCGAGAAAGATTCCGAAGGAAACAGTCGAGAGTTTGAATTCAAAGAAGTTCAGAAGAAGGAAGAAGTGTATGTGAATAGATATCTGGGATTCGAGAGGGAGTGAGTGATGGGCGAGGCTCCGTACGTAAGCCATCGCGTGGTGGTGGAGATTAAGTGGCCACAATGGACACCCTGATATGACACGTTCCGTCGGGCGCTTTGGAGAGGTTAGAGGTTACTGCAGAGGTCAGACGACGTATTTTTACCGCTAACAATAAATTTTCTTTGTAAGATACATTTAATATAAAAAGATTTAGTGAAATTCTTCTCCAGGTCGAAAGTAAAGGGCATACTTTACAAATTCCGCGTTGCCCCACGGGCCAAAAAAACAGGACTGACAGTTTTGATTGGGTGGTCCGAGTAAACTGTTTCTTTTTTTCAAATTAGCGAAAGTTACGCCAAATTTTGATAATTCCTAGTCACTCAATATTTCTTTTCTCTAACTAAAAAGAGAATAAATTTAGAACGGAACAAAGGCTGACGATTTTTTTTTGATAAACAGGAGAATGGAGGATCACGGAAGATTAATTTTGACGAAAGGGACAAATTGGCTCAAGATAACACGGCCTCAGAGGGATTGCTTGTCTCTTTCAGAAATGAAAAGTACAAATAATTGGTATTCTTGTTTTCATTCTAATTAAAATAACAAATTTGTATGATTATTTTTCATGAAAAGTTTGGGGGAAAGTGTGGTCTAGCCGAATGAAAACTTAAATAATGTAAATTTTCCTTTCTAAAGTTTTGTTATTGGTCCCTTGATTAGGAGTATGACTCATCGCTTTTAACCTTCAATATAGCCCTATTTTTGTAATTCATTTTTAATTAATTAGCCAAAATCGGATATTTTCACGTGTTTTCCAACCTTTCTTTCTAAATTTGCAAATACCTGGGCAGGATTGAGCCGATAGACGGCAGAGGACATGGAGGGAAGTGTGGACATTAGCCAATCACGGGAATTACGAGCAAACGCCGCCAGGAAACGAAAGACGCAGAATTTGGAGGAAAAGGAAAAGAAATGAAATTGAAGGGTTAAAAACAATAATAACATGTATTTCTGCAAGAATAATGCATTTCTGCAGAATGGAAGTGTGATTTGTAATGCAGACGTCCTTGGCAGAGTGAGAATCTAATGAGAAACAAGAGCATTTGAGCCCGTCCTGATTAACGGCGTAGCGTTGCATTCGGCACTCGCTCCACCCAAGGATTCCCCTTTTTGCGGTGAAAGTGGCTGTTGATCGACGGAATTTTGTATGGCGGCGGCTAATTGACGTCGACGAACGGAGAGTCCGACCCCAGGGACACATTCCAGTGAAACACGGCCGATCCCCAGTCACGAAGGACCTCTCCGACCAAATACTGGCTATTTTATGATTAAAACAACTTTTCGAGTTTTGTTTTTGTTTGAAATTAAAACAAGCAATTGATATACTCAGAAAACGACTGAAAGTCAACAGACCTAGGAATTCAGTAGCTTTACTTGACATGTTATCCTTTGGATGAGATAATTTTCATTAATTTTTGTTTAAAATCGGCAATACCACCCTTAAACTTAAACTTTTCCTTTTTAACATTTAAATTTCATTTAAATGTAAATTTAACTGAAATTTTTAAATTTAAATGAAATTTGTTTGGTTTAATTGTTGTATTCAATCCTTAGACAAAACCTATTTTAGTCAATATACATTTTAAAAAAACTTAAATTGTGGAATTTTTTGTGCAGTGGACTTTTTTTGTGCAGTAATCCACGTGCAGTTTTCAACCTTCAAAAACTAACTGCCATTTCAATTTCGCTTCTTTTGTACCAAATCGATCAAAACCCCAATAATCTTGCCCACCTTAATTAGACCATTTGAGTCAGAAGCCAAGGAGCCATGGTGTCCTCCACAAAGATCGAAGCTCTTTCCTCCGTTTTTATCAAACGAAGGACGGGGAGTACGGTAGTCTTCTTGTTCCACAGAAGGCGCAGAAGCTATTGTTGGACCCTGGAATTTTAGGTTAAAGCATCCGAGTTTTTGTTTACGAAAGAGCTGAAAGCTAAGGTCTCTGCAAAATGCGCCTAAAACTTTTCCAGCTTCAAAAAACATGGTGAAACAAATTTAAAATGATAATTTAATTTTGTATGTAAAATAGTTAAAACTGTTTGTGAAAGAACCCACGAGACTCCTGTTCCTGTAGCTTTTCCTCCGGTCGCTCAGAAACTTCCTCGCACTTGAATCCATCGACTGACCCGCTGAATTGCTTATTTCACAAGAGAAAACATGATTTTTGTTCATTTTTCTCACGAGGGAATAATAAACAGAAGAAATTGAATTTTACGCAAAATGAATGCCGTGGGGTCTCCGAGGCAGAGACCAAACATGGTTAAAACACAAACCCAAGCTTCCGAATCGACAGAAACCTGGTTTGGATTCTGAATGAGACTGCCTTCGGATGTGTGAACATTGAGGTATAGATTAAGTTAACAGAGAAAAAGGATATCATGAAATTGATATCAGAATACCCAAGTTTAAGGAAAAAGAGGGAAAGGCGGACTGCTGTGAACGAAAGTGCCTCTGTCTCAAGGGGAAAATCCATTTGCCATAGTCCCCGACAAATATAATCCTTTCTGTGCTCTGGGTGTTTGGCTGAGTACATACACACGCACACGCTCATATACACACGCTATCTTCTCCTCTCTCACTCACACACAGGCATGATTACACGTACACACATACACACACGCATACGTGCACACACATACACACAACCACACAGTCTAACTAGTTTCTGAACTTGCCTTTAAAGCTAAATTGACCTATTTGACTGTTAGCGTTGTTTGGCATTATAATAGTGAAGCGATGAGGCAAACTTGCCCGAGAACAGATATTTTTGAATTTCCATATATAGGGAATGGGAGAAACTTTTTAAAATGTAGTTTTCTTTGCAATTTCCTTCAAAGTGTTGTATTCTAAGCCTATTTTCAGTATTGAAAGTGAATAGCTGCTGATTTGAACCTACTGAGGGACGGTCTCTGGTGTCTGACGGGGGAGGCCGGCGTCTGGAGTGAGTACTGCGGCTGCATTGAGCAGTACTGCAGAGAACGCTCCATCCTGAAATCAGGGTTTTAGCTTTTTATATAAGTTAAATAAGTTTATAAGTTTAAAAAAGGCTTCAAAAGAGACCAAAAGAGCCATAGACTCAGAAAGGAAAGGGCGCTCGAGGAGGCAAAGAGAGGTTTTGTGTGGCGATGGAATGCGATTTGGCAGGTCGGACAGCCATGAATATCAGAGTATTTCCTTGTTCAAAAGGTAGGGAAAGAGAGAGAGGGTTAGAGAAGCAGAGAAAGTGTAGAGAGAGGAGGAAAAGGAATACTGTCGTAGGAAGGCCGGGGGAATATGAGGAGAGGACAGACGCCACGCATAAATCACGGCAAGGGCAGGCTAAATTGGGTTTCCTTCGACAAACGCATTGCAAAACGAGAGTACGACAGCACGTTTAATTAGCACAAATTGGCAGGAATTAAATTTTCTAAATTTAATTAAAATACTTGGTTACTATTTTATGATGACATTTCTGTAAATTTAGCGCATGTTTTGGGAAAGACTAGTTTTTTTATTAGTTTTTCATTAAAAAATGTTTCTGAAAAATCGATATATGGCTTGTTTTAGCATCTTCAGAATCACTGTAATGCACACTTTAAAAAATGCGTTAGTTTCAAATTAGAAAAAAACAAACAAATGAAAATGTGTTTTTAAAATGACTTTTCGATCAGGATGGTTCACTGTACAATTATTGGGCTCTTTTTTTTAAGAGAAAAGGTTTTTAAATTTAAAAAGTGGTTAAAAAGGTTTTTATTTTCAATTGCTTTAACAAAAATATCAGAAAATAGCAAGGCGAAAAATTGCCTTTCCAAAAATTTCCAAAATGCTTTTCCCCAAAATACCACGAACGCATGTTTTAAACACTCTTGGCCACATCTATTATATTTTTCTATGTTACAATACTATTTTTTCGATTTTTTAAAAACATCAAAAGATCACATTAAAAATCTTAACAAACAAATAAAATGATAAATGCAGAAATGACGCTGTTTCTGAGAGCTGTTGTGGAGGAAGCGGAAGTGCATGGGAAAGGCTGCGCAAATAAATTTGCATCACAAAAATAGATGAAATGGAAGGAAAATGGGGAAAAAACAAAGAATTTTCCAATTTCACAACAACAGCCTTGTTTTTGTGGTTTTCAATTGTCAAAGCCGTGGTCCAGAAAAATGGCATTTAATGGAATGTTTTTTTCTCTTTCTCTTTTACTTTCTCTCTCTCTCTCTCTCTCAATTGCAGTTTCCCGAGAAATGCCATTTAATGGAATGACTGGTTGTTTGCGCAAAAGAAGGTTCCCACAAGGGAGGGACTTCGTAATAAACCCTCCCGACGGTTCATTGGAGAAATCACTTCGTAGAACTCTGTTTTCGCGGGGAATTCAGTGGCTGAACGGACACCTGCGAACCAATTATCCACTGATTGCGACACTGGGAGAAACGGGAGAAAATAGAGATTAAAGCTCCAGGAAAAGGTGTTTTGGGTGGAAAAGGGGGAAATTCGAGACAGAAAGGGCGTCATTCGAAGGGTTAGGTCGGATGGACAGATGCTTTCAAAACAAATGACGCTTTTCAACAGTTTTCATATTTAAATGAGCAAATATAATTTAACACATAAAATAGAATGATCTTCTCAATATCTCGCTTTCTCTTAACACATAAATTTGCTGTCATCCAAACAACAAAGGTTTTTGCGATTTCTGACCTTTAATAATCAGATCGAAGGACTTTGGTGGCGGAGTGGAATTGTATTACCTTCGTCAAGAAGGCTTACCCCCGCCACCTTTTATTATTCAGGAAATGACAGCAGAGTGGGAAAAGCAGACTTTTAAAATGGATTAAAGCACTGTGGGGGAAAATTTCTCAAATCCCTGAAGATTTCTACCAGAGATTCATTTATTTTGATTTTAAACTATTTAAAAAAGGTTCTAAAACATATTTATTCTTTGAAACTGAAATTACCATTGAAATAGCCCCTAATTCATTCGATAAATGGCAGTCCCGCCTATTCAGCGCTGTGCCCCGGTGGCCGAGTGGTCAAAGGCATACGACTTATGATCGTACGGAGTAACATCCTTCGTGGGTTCGAATCCCGCCCGAGGCAAAACGTTTTTTCTACCTTTTATTCAAACAATCTTCAGTTTAAAGTAGATTTTGGAGAACTTTAAACTATTTGAAAATTTTAACAATGTTTCTTTACATAAAAAGGCTCAGGTATTACAGAAATTCCAACGTTTAGGCTTCTGCTTGCAATATGAAATATAGTAAGTTTAAATTAGTAATTATAACTTAAATAAACACTTTTGTACAAAACAAAACATTTTGCCTCGGGCGGGATTCGAACCCACGAAGGATGTTACTCCGTACGATCTTAAGTCGTATGCCTTTGACCACTCGGCCACCGGGGCACAGCGCTGAATGGGTGGGACATCCATCTATCGAATGGAAACTGTTTTCTGACAAAACTAAACTTAAATTTCCCACATTTAAACAAAAGATATTAAGTAAAACAAAGACGAAGGCAAAGTCTTAATGTTGGTTCTAAGTGAGTTGTGCATAAAAAGTGGTGTCGGAGCGAGTTCCCATGGAAATGTAGTCGTTCGGCGGCCGCCAGTCGACAGGTCTTCTCATTTGGAAATGAGGGTCGAAACGGGATACGCAGTAATTAAAACAATGGAATTCCGAGTGTGCCGACTGATAATTGACACCCGGCTGCCACATTTTTATTTAATCAAAGGAAAGCGGCTGGAATTCGGGGGAAAGCCCACGTTCCTCGTTCCTGCGTGTTTGATTAAAATTAGTTAAAGACTACATTAAATAAAAGGATGGCTTAAGCTAAACATAAATTGAAAACAGTTTTATTCCAAGGAAAACACTTTTTGAACTATACCCAATAATCTAAGAAGGATTGTTCAAAGAAATCGGTTTGGCCTGTGAAATCCGCTTGGAGTAACGCTTGAAAAAACAACAATGATTCATAATCAGATAAAGAATATAGCGTCTGGGATTAAGAGAAAAGAAAAGAGAGAGAGGGAGAGAAACAAAGAAGGGAGATTTTGCAGTGTATGAGATGCACTTCGGAGGCTATCGGCCAAGAGTGACAATGGCCGAAGGGTTCAGTTGTCCCCGGTGAATTAAAAGAGCAAAGAGCGAGGCGACGAGACGGACAAGAACGCTGTCAGATGACCAATTACGGAAGAAATCCGAGACTGTGACGACAGCCGTGAATGTTTCAGAAGCATTGATCTTTGCTTCGGAGGAGTCAGAGGTTGAAGAGAGAGAGAGAGAGAGAGAGAGAGAGGAAGAGAGGAAGAGAGGAAGAGGATAAAGAGGCGTTGCGGCAGCCGCTGCCTTCCTGATTCGCAAAAACATCTTTTGGCGGTGCTAATTAAAAGACTGGAAGGCTGCCAATTCCATCCATCATCCCCCGCCGTTCGAATGTCTTTTGAATTTTCCCTCGCACCGGTAATTCCATAGTCCTGGCTGCTGCTAATTGGCAAAACAAGCCCGATGCGCCACAAAGAGTAGTCAGAAGCCTCAGCCGAAAGAGCGAAATCCATACGTGGTTTTTCCAGAAGACTGGGAATTCCAGAAGAGCTGCAAAACACTCATCATAGTGGCAAGTGTTTTCAGAAGGCCAGATGAAGTTGTTTATAGAAACAAAGGCGGTTATTTAAAGAACGGCGGTCGAAAGCGTCTTTTCTGTGACTAGGCATAATTGTTTTGCCTGGTTTCGTGAGAAATATGATAGGTGCTAATGGCATCCGAGGATTACTGTGTCCGATAGAGCAGGTCGGCGTTAATCGCGGGGAGGGGAAGTCGTTGAAAAGAGCGGCGAATTCTAAAGCACTTCTGGGGAAAAGGAGAAAAGAAAACAGGAAGAAACGAGGTTTGAGTGTCTCATCCAGTCATCATGGTTCTCACGGGTCAGATACGCAGAGTCTATGTGAGAGAAGATTTCTAGGACAGAGACCCATAGTCTAGGTCACAGACACCGATTTTTGTTTAGCGAATTAAAGTTCAAACTACAAGTGGGCCCGTGAGAAATGTACCGGAAGGGACCGAAGAGCAGGCGGTCGTGGCCAGTAATGAATGTTTGATGGAGCCGGGGTGACGGACCGTCTGACGAATGGCCACCACACGGATATTCGCAATTTCTCCTTTTCCAAACGGTAAACAAAGGGAAGCACACAAATACGATTAGCGGCTGACACGGAGGGAAAATAGATGTTGTTGGAGGATGGGTTGTACTGGGAAGGGTGACGTTTCCCGAGGCTATAGTCAAATGAGTCAGTGGAAGGAGTCAGCCGTCGGAAATGCAGAGATCAAGCAAGAGGGATGGAAGAAAAAGGCAAGTGGTTGCAAATGAAAGCGGGTCGTTTGGTGTAAGTGAGTTCATAACGAGGCCATTGGAGTCTCGAAGGGAAAAGGGGGAAAGCGGGAGGAAACGAATAATAAGACGCCATTAGGCCGAGTGGAATCGCAAGAACGACACGTGACGAAACGGATATTCCACGGGAGAACACCTGGGAGCAGGGGTAATAGGGAGAGGGCTTCTCCAGAACAGAAAACTAGGTTTTCCAAAGATTTGAAAAAGAAATTGATTTACCCCCTGATTATGAAAATGCTGTCACTCGATTGCAGACTAGTCAGGTTAGAATACACGGTATGTATATTCTGCAGAACGCAGCTTAGCGGCCATATGTTGCCGGAATCTGCAGAAAGCGGACTGAGGGAATCAGGTCAGCCGAAAATTCCCAAAGCGGCCTGAGGTTGCAAAAATTGGCTAGAAGCGGCCTAAGATTAAACTCTGGAGAAAGCGGCCTGAGGTCACCTTAATCTGCAGAAAACGGCCCAAAGCCAGCAGAAGACATCGAAACCGGCTTGAGCTTTAGGAAAATCTGCAGTAAGCGGCCTGAGGTCAGCAAAAAATGCCCAAAGCGGCCTGAGGTTTGTGAGAATCTGCCGGAAGCATTGTGAGAATCTAGTTAATAGAATCTAGAAAAACGACCTGAGGTAGTAAAAATCTGCATAAAGCGGCCGGAGATCGCCAGGATCCCTAGAAAGCGGCCTGAGGTTGCCAGGAAGTACTTCTCCTATCTATATTTTCTATTGTAAAAAAGTGTACCGGCGGGGATCGACCCCTGGTTGCGTGTCTGTCAGTTTGTATGGGTAGTCCGCCTGGACCGCCTGGCCCGTAAAAATTATGAAATTCAGAATCCTTAAACATATTTCAATTATAGAAAATAAATTATTAAAAACAGAAACGTTTCCTTCTCTTTTCCAATTCCAAACTTTCAATTTTCCCAGTTTTTAATTAAAATTCACAGGTGCTTTCAGGCTGTCCTTTGAGATTGAAACCATGCCTGTCTTTTACAAAAGAAAATAAACTTTGCAAATGTAAATTAAATTAAAATCACATAAAGATAAAACGCAGTGGAATGGTTCTATTTATATCTGGATAGTAGCCGATGTCAACAAAAACGTCATTCTAAAATATCCCTGGATTATTGTGTCGCGCAAATGTGAGGAGGTAAAAATAGAAATGAAGCGAAAATACTAGAAGATTAAAAACAAAGTGTTTTATCATTGGTTTAGGAAACAAAAAACTTTTTGCTGTTAAAAAACAGCTGAAACACAAGAAATCTGCTGTTTTGCACTGGGGAGGCAAACATGGAAGTTCAGCGGAGGAAGGAAACGAATCGTATCAGAAGACGGAAATAGGTGGTTGGAAGGGGCAATTGGGCAGTGGAAGCCAGATGAAAGTACGACGGATAGTCGAACGGATTGTGGGCTTCGGCCTTCGACATGCCATGGCAACGATCCCGCCAGCACTGATTAGACCCCGGCGGCGCCCGACAGAAGACGACGCCAGGACGCCCACGGAGGCAGCCAGGAATTCAGAGGGAGAGGGAGGGGAAGAGAGAGAGAGAGAGAGTTAGGGAAAAAGAAATGAAAGAAGATGATTCAAATGTACACTTACTTCCAAAAATAGGTTGAAAAACATTTTGGACATTAACTTCTTTGCCAAAGACAATGCAAGAAATCAAAATGAAGAAGATCAGCTCTAAGCCAAGTTGCCCATCACTCTACTGTTTCAACGCGGGAACTTAACATTTAAACTCATAGATTTTAAACTCAACAAAGGTTGTTAAAGCGCGAGCCGTGGATTCTCAGCAACCGAGCCGGCCTCCTTATCAGACAAACATCTAGGGTTCGAATCCGCGGAAAACATTTTTCTTTATAAATGATTGTAGTGTAATATGATAAAATAATGGAAAAAAAACCCTCGATGTTTGCCTCATAAAATGGCCGGCCCTGGCTTGGTCGAGACAAATACGACGAAGTCGAGATTGTTCAACTGTGGGTATGTGGAAGTGTGTCTGTGTTTGACTGTGCCTGCTTGTGTGTTTTTGTGCGTGAGTGTGTGTGAGTGTGAGTTCGAGTGTGATTGCGAGTGTTATTGTGACTGTGAGAGTGTATTTATGTGTATGTGTGTGTACTTGTGTCTGTGTGCATGTGTTGTTTCACTCTTCCACTCCTAATTGGAGCATTCAGCCTCGAGTGTACGTTTGGCCATAATCCGCCACGTGAGGGCAGGTGCTTTCACGCTCACCTTTCAACGCGATTCGGATGCAACCCGAGAGGGACAAAGTGCTGCCAGTTCGAATTTGGAAAGAGGATTTCAGTAGGGTTCCCTTTTGAAAGTGTGGCTTATGGAACTAAATACAAATCTAACATTGAAAAAAAAACTACAGCTTGCTACTGAATAATCGAATAGGAAGCGTCTTCCTTTCGTTATCTAGGGCAATAAATGATTGCGCAGCCCAAAAGCCGCTTTTGTAAAGCAGCTCAATTGCTGATGGAGAGACAGCACAGGGAACGAGCAACATGACAAGGCAGTCCGTAATGTGAAACGTTGTGAATAATTACTCGCCATAGACAAATCAAAAACCGAGCAAACACCTTCATTTCAAAGGAAAACATGGCTTACCTAGGGGCTCAAAAAGCATCATTTCCGGCGGAAAACAATCGAAAACGGAATTATCTCAGGGATTTAAAGGACATGGGTCCCGCAACGAAAGAAGGGGCTGTGGTCGTCATCTGACGCCTTCGGCTGGTAATCTGCATAGAATTAAGGCGTTTGGCTGGCACGAAGCGGAGGACGGAGGATGGGAAACAAGGAATAAGTTATGTGTTGGTATATAAGGTAAGAGGGGATAGGTTTGGGAGTGATAAGGCAAGAATTAGGAGTAGGATGGGGAAAGACAGATGGGGAGGTTGAAAGACTCATTCGTATTCCAGGAGGGGACTGCCAATTGGGAGAAACGGGAAACGGAAAAGACCAAAGACCCAGGAGACGGGGATGGGGTAACTGGGGATGCACTTTGAGAGACAGAGAGAGAGAGAGAGAGAGAGAGAGAGAGAGAGAGAGAGAGAGAGAGAGAAAGAGAGAGGAGGGGAAAGAAGAGCGAAGGATCAACCAAAGGGAGGGAATGTGTCAGTCGCAGACGAATACGGGATTGCGGCGATTAGGAAGGCAACCACCGGTCAAATAACCAGAATCTCACAAAGATTAGGTCTTTCTTTCCCATTTTGCTACCTCTTGGTTTTCGGTTGTTCTCACAACACGTGACCACTTATCTTTTACTGCAAAAAAACGAAAAGGTACTAGAGCGGATGTAATGAAGCAGAACTACAGACCAGAAACCATAATGAGTGTTATGAAACAACATGAAGATTGTTCGTTAGCCTCAATCCAGTGCTTCAATTGAATCCCGAGTCCTCGCGACCTACGGCGGAAGGAAAACAGTTGCGGTGTTAATCCGTCTTCTGGAAAGACGACACCCAGAGCATAGATTGGATGGCTTCTTCCGACGACGAATAGTGCACCGGGATCGACGTCGTCGAGCGGCGGTCAAGCATCGGCGCTGACGAAAGCGGCAGCCAAATAGTATCGCATTTCGCAGCCGTATATGTAGCTTGCAAATCCCACTGAACGAGGACGAATCCCTCTGGAAGGAGGGGGACAGAGGCATGGCTGGGGCCCGTTTTACAAAATTCCACGGCCAGGCCTGACTCGGCAAGGGTCATCGGTTCTACTAGATAAACATCGGGAATTCCGATGCGCCTCAATTTTTTTTGGATAGGATGTAAATGATTTGGCTAAAATTTGGTGTGTAAGCATCCTATGACAAATATAACGAATATAGAGGAAATTCGATTATCGATTTTTCGGTCGCTGTTAAGGTTACGGTAATGCGGGGTACTGTAAGTCTGCTCAAACATGATGAAACTAAAAAGTAAAATGTGGAAAAGGTTGGAAATGTTGTTGAAAAACTTTCTAAAGAAGGAATCCTCCTTAAAAGAGGAAACAACACAAAGCACAAAAAATTATCTTTCTCAAAAATATGGAAAAGTATCTGCATATTTTTGTTATGTTATTCAGCTATAAAATTACTTTAGACATTGCATTATAATAAAGAAAAATAAAAAGTTAGCCCCGTGGTGGATCCGAACCCTCGATGTTTTTTTTTCTGGTAAAACAGCCGGTTCCTGAAAATCCTGGGCGCAGACCCCGGTCAGAATTCTTGCTATGTTTTGTCAGACGGACATGGACAGAGGGGACGACTAACGAACACAAAATTGCCCATTTAACCCAAACAAACCACGAATTGTGCAATTCCCTTGTAGAAGTGACACCTATCCCATCCTGCCTCACACACAGAAATTCCGACCTACTTGGGTTCCGGGGCGTCTCCCCTGACTGTGAGATCTCGCGGCGGTGACCCAGTTGTCTGAATGGACAACCGTTTTTCCTCGGAACGAGTCCACGTGACCAATTACACGACTAGCCCCGCCGTGACCAGTCCTTCCCTCTACAGGTATGACTCAATCCATCTTCCTCCCCCACTTCCACAGGAATCCCAGTTTATAGTTTACCAAACGGACGTCTGTAAACATGTACGACGCCCAGACGACAGGAATAAATGCATTCACAATCAGTTGCCTTGCCTTCCGGCGTTGTACAGATATGAATTGGCCCAAATATGGAAAGGACCCCTTTCAAGGGGTAGGAATCACTCGATCATGTCTATATATAAAATCTGTGTGAAAGTGACCGAGGAAGTGAGTTAGTGTGAGTGCGAGTGGGAGCGTGAATACAACTGAGTTTGAAAGTGAGTGTGATTGTGAGCGTGAGTGAGTGAGAATGTGACTGTGGATGTAGATGTAAATGTTAGTGTGAGTGAGGTTTAGTGTCTGCTTCATTGATTTCTTAATTGATTGATTGATAAACTCCCATTTCCTTCCAAATCCAGATGCCCATTCCTGTGGCTCCGTGGGATCCGGGCCGATCGTGCCCGTCCGTCTTCCGATTCGACAAACAACTGATCCAATTCTGGATCTGCGTCTCTTCCTCCCCCGTGCTCTCTCCTCCGACTGACCGCCACTCGGTCTGCGTCTCCTGGCGAGCCACACTATTTCCTACTGTCTTACTATTTGTCCCATTTATTTACTGATGCTATACAGCTTAGGACCAGCCGCCGACCCCAAACACCAACTTGTCCAGCTGGTTCATGACTATGTCGCGACCGGCTGAATCACCCGTTTACTGAACGGTTTCGACGGAAAAGATGTATTTGCCTTGTTTCTCTTCTATCTTTTGCGATTCGTTTGATCTCTTTGTTTGCCTTTTGGACAATTAAAACTGAGCTTATCGGGAAACAACAAACAAAACGAACTGTGACTCAGAATGTTCTTTTGTCTTCTGATTCTTTTTTCTCTCCTTCTCTCTCTCCCTCTCTCCCTCTCTTTCTCTCTCTCTCTTCTTCTCTCTTTTTCTCCTTCTCTCCGTCTCTCTCTCTCTCCTCTATCCCTATCACCCCACTCTTTCCCAGAGATCTGTTGACCTCTCCCTCCCTCGCGGTGAATTGTTTTCTCGCGAGTCTCTCGGGTAAACAGCGGCCAGCTGATCGCCTTTTGGTCTCTTCTGACTCACTCTCCCACTCTTCTTCCCTCCCTCCTGAGTCACTTTCTCCCCAAAAACCAGCCACTTCCCGCCTTCCTTGCACCTTATCTCCTTCTGATTGCATTCTTCCAAGAACCGACCTTTCACCACCTGATTCTTGATCCAGTCCTATGCTTCCTATCTGACCTACAGAAGAAGGCTAATGTTCTGCAGTTAACCCGTTGTAGTTTGTATTGTTTTCATTTCCTTGCTGTTTTCAATAGAAGCCTGCAGTTTTGAAGGTTTCGAAGGAACAGATCTCGAGAAGAGATTAGAAACCCCACGTTTGTACAAAACGTACAAAGCTTTTTGCAAGCAAGATACTTCAATTGTTAAGAAGTTCTTCAAAATCTCTTTATGGTCCTTTGATTCCTTAGTTTCCGTAAAGATCTAGACTCTTAAAGTGACTTAAGGTCAAAAACCCAAGATTTAAGCATATGTTTAGTAAGGCAGATTGATCCATCAAAGATCTCAACTCCTCTGACAGGCCCTTCCCCCTTATTTTCGTGTTTCTCTCGTCCTCTGGTACAACTGTCTCGACCTTCTTTATTAATGTGTTGTCGTCTGGAATCGATCTCCAACAGATGTCTTTCCCTCTCTCCAGATCTTCTCCCTTCGTCGTGTCTTTCCCTCCTCCCTCCTCCTCCCACTGAATTCCCAGAAAAAGCGTCCTTGAACCCATTTGTCTGTTTCCCAAAGGGTTCCGGTCTGTCGTTTCTATCAGTTGCTGATAAAAAGAATTCACACGGAACAGCCTCTTTTGAAGACGCCACAAGACGTGATTTCTGACAATTGGGCCGTAAAAGCAATAGTCTGGCGCCCTAAAACACACAAAAGGGAATTTGAAAGCAAGAATGGCAAGGCGAAGTGGAACAAAGCTCTTTCTTCTCTGAAACATTGCAGAACGAGCTGAGAAATGGTAGAGGAAGACAGCACAAATCATTCAAATCGAACTTCTCACGGTATAGACCATTCAGTTAAACTGAGGGTCTACCCAGTTAAATTGTCAGACAAGCAACCAGGTTTCGATCCCGCTCGGTGCACTTTTTGTTTTCTTTGAAAATGATCGTAGTTTATATAATACTGTACTAAAGTGTTTTTATCCATGAAATAGTTTAACTGTTTGATGTGCGAGGCGGATCCGAACCCTCGATGTTTGTCTGATAAGTCCCTGCTGTCCACCGTTGGTTACCAACAATCAATGATTTTTTAAGGTAAAATAGAGTTGCTTTTTGTTACCCGAAAACCAAGACATTCTTTTAAACAGGACTCAATAATTTACTTCTTCTTTGAATTCCGCATAAAAAGACAATTTGTCAAACAATCCAGGGACACGAACCACAAACCAGTGGTTGTTTTTGAAATCTGCCCTTTCTATCTTTCACTGCAATCGTCACGTCTTCCAGATTATTTACTCTGACGACTCAGTTTCAAAGATGAATGATTGCCACATGCAGTCTTTGACTGTTTTGACTACTCTTTTCATATAGCGTTGAAGAAACTTCACATTTCCCAGGAATCCTTTGAAACCCCTTCTTTCTCGTCGAAGCGTAATCGATATCCCAGTCTGCGTGGTGGGAATCGAGTGTTTCTTGTACGTAACCAGTCGCCGATGGCTCTTCTGTCGAGTGTTTTCCCCCAGAATAGCCTTGTTCGGAGTTCCGAGTAGCCGAGTAGCCAGCCGGTTGTTGTGCCCCTGGCTTTGTTTGGTCAAAGCTTCCACGTCAACAGAATCTCTCGAATCGCACGCTGTTTTCCATATCGACAGCCAGCCGGGTGGCAGCTGAGTAAAATTGGTACAAAAGGCCGGCAGCTGCTTTTGAAAACAAGGGAATTGTATTTTTGAAAGGGATTGAATCCATTTCGAAGGGGAGAGAAAGAAAGAAAGGGGGAGGGAGAGAGTCTGGGGGTCATTTGGACTCTGCAAAGTTTTCTTTCCCTCTCCCCCTCTCTCCCCCTCCCCCTCTCTCTTCTGTCTCTGTGAGAAAGGGTCATTCGGAACCTTTGCTTTGTTGACGCCATTGTGCTCCTGCGCGTGCGGCGTCCCACGCAAAACAGCCGAAAGAGCCTTTCGCCGACCGGACCTTTACGACGGTCGCCCGCAGACGAGTTACCACGTCTCTTTCCCCTTCTCCCTTACCAGATGTTACACTCCTCTTTCAATTTCAAATGGATCGGAAGCTCTCAACGGAAACATTTCCCTATGAATCACATATTGGCCCAGTGTTTTCTTTGTCATCATGACAAATCCACCTTCATTCGAGGGCTTCAAATCCAAGTTTTCATTTGACACGAAGCGCCGAGAAATGGGTTGCAGACATTTCTTTGTCTTGTCCAATGGTAATAAAATGACAAAACAGAAATCCTTTATCACACATTATGCACCTTTTGAGCCAACCAAACACCGGTCGTTCGGCAAAACATGCGTGATTTTTGCTGGATTGTTTTCTCAATTCCAATCGTTTTAATCACATCAACATCGCTTTGTAAAACACTTTCTAGTAATTAACATCTGCAAAATAAGAGAAGTAGATAAAAAAACAGACGGATTGGGCCAGTTTTGAATCCACTTGCCCTCTCCCCCCCCCCCCCTCTCTCTCTCTCTCTCTCTCTCTCTCTCTCCTCTCTAACCCTAATCCTCCCTCCCTCTCTTCGATCGTTCTCCGCTCTCGTCTGACCTCGATCCACGTCCGCAACTGCGTGATCGCCACATGTGCACCATTGGCGCTAAAAACCAGCCGGCTGGCGCAGCTGTTTTAGTTTTGTGGCTGAGTCAGCCGTCGGGCGTCTGCTTGTCCGAGTGACCCCCCCCCTCCCCTTCCCTTCCAGCCCCTCCTTTGCAGCCCAGGCTCTGTTTGTCTTACTGGCAGCTTCGTTTCCCCTCCAACTTCCGCGTGCATTCCTTTTTTTGTTGCCGCCTGTCTCCGCCAATCCGAGGCCATCCACCCGGCTGTCACTGCTTTCTGTTTCCGTTTAATCCTTGAATTCCCTACCTTCCCTCTATCTGCAAAAGAAGGAATAATTCATTCCGCCTCTTCCATACAAAATTTCGTATTGCTGAATTCGTATAATCCGTGTTCGTGCCAGCCGCCCACTCTCTCTTATAGCCAGTCGCAATGGCTGTTGTGGTTTGGCTCTATTTGTCCAGCTCTTGCGTGGCCACCAATATCAAAAACAGATCTCACCGACGTCACTTTCTCTCTTAATTACTGCCAGCCGATGAAAGCCATTCCGGGCAGCCGCCCCCTCGAATTCCAAACAGACAAGATAAGCTTCAGTCAACTCTTGTTTCCTGAACACTTATGAACGCGAGTCTGTGTCTGTGAGTGTGTGAATGTTTGAGTATGTGTACATATGTGTGTGTGTTTCTATTATTATGTAGATTTTCAGCGATTCTTGTTACCAAAATATATTTACTCCTATTTTGATCCTACTTATTTTGTTTTCAACACTAAAATCAGCGTAAATTATATTACAATCTCTGCTAATATAGCCTTAAACCCTAATTATCATAAGCCTCACTTGTTTTAAAACCAGCGGTGTTTACCAAAGTGACTCCAAACAACCAAAGGATCGTTTTCCCATTTGAACAATTTAACTTGGCCTCCCATTTAATTTTAAATGCAAATTAAAAATGGGCTAAGAATACAAATTCCATTGCTCAAGTGACCTTTTTGTTCCGTCTCCAACGGTGGCAGAAACAATGGCCGTGGAACGTCTTGAGGTTTTTGTGAAAATCGAATTATAAATGTAATTCATATTAAACTTAAAGGTTTTGTGGTAAGCAACAGTTTAAAACATACAAAATATAAATTGTAAAAGTGGCCAAATGGCTCAGAGGTCAGGCTGTTAATTCTAATGGCCCTAGTTCGATCCCCATTTTGCTTCAATTGTTTTATCCAATTTCAAAGTTGTACCAGAAATACTTAATTGCCAAAATTCGTAACTAAACGTATTTTTTCCCAATTTCGGAAAACTTTTGTCTCGGGCCGCGAGCCGTGGATTTTAGGAGAGCGGCCCGCGTTGACCCACACTTGCTCGTCACGCTATTGTCCCTTTCCAACAAATTTAAATAAACTGCAAATTTAAGAATTGTAGAAGTTCCCTGTTTTGGAGGAAGTATGGCGTGTAATATGTACGTTTCCTTTGGAGTGAGGCACCTGATGGGAAAAACGTATGACGCAGAAGGCAAATACGTCAATGGGTAGCAACCATCATACGAAAGTACAAGAATTGTTACTCGGTTTGCAGTCGCTAAAGACTTTTCACTCACTCACACACACGTACATACATATATTTGCACGTGTACACACAATATACACACATGTACAGCACACTTCCTTGCTCACACTCACACGTACACACGTTCATACACACTCTCTCTTACCCATATGTGCACACACGTACATACACTCACATGTGCCCCTAGCACTATCTTGCTGTTGAGATTAGTGTTGTTGAGAGTGTTCCCACGTCCCTCGTAAATAACCCTCCCGCAGCTTTTCTCTATCCTATTTTCGCCCCCTCACGTCACCCTCCGTTTCTGCTCCAACAAACCATTAAATTCCAAATTGTGGCTCGTCCTTTGTTTATCTGGCGACCAGACCCTCTGGCTTCCAACAAAGAGCGTCATTTGGCTTCGGCAACCAAAGAACTCTCCCTTTATTCCCTCCAAAAACAAAAGTTCATCCAGACTCTTTTTGTCCTTCGGCCGTCTTTTTCCAATCGATGTGCCTTCATTAATTATGCCTCAGCTGTCCAAATTCAACTCATCTGTCGTTCAGGTCCATTCATCCCTCCGCCTCCCTCGCTATTACTCCTCCGCCTTTCCGACGAAACCAGTTTGTGCGAAAAACAGAACTCATCCAACGGCTGCCATAAGAGTGGGCTTTTTACGATAAAGCAGAGATCGCAACTCTTTCCATTCATTAGAAGTTAACAACTACAGTAATCCAATGGCTATTGTCATTGACAAATCTTGCAGTGGTGTAGTTCAAAGATTGGGTCAGTGAACCCGGTTTTTCGTTGCAGGACCCATTTTTACATGAACTCATATTTTACACAAATTTCTAAAGTGAAACTTTCCTTGGCTAAATTTGTTGAGGCAGTTTTCCAGACGGATATAGAAATAAGATAAATCACAAAGGAGAAATCCAATTTCAAGAACGTCGTAGAGCGAGATTTATACCTCTCTTGCAATGTCCAATTAAACGGAGCAAACAACGGTCCATTTTTCAACATCCACGGCGTAGACAGATACCATTTGAATGAAAACAGTTTCCTCTATAAAGGCGGCCACTCAAATGACCATAGGTTTCGTACGTGCGCACGTGTGTGTCTGTCTGAAAGCGTGTGCGTATGTCCGCGCGCGTGAGTGTGTGTATCTGTGTGCTTATGCGTGAGGCCGAGCCCGATTTCCGTTGGAATGAGAAGGCGGAAACCAGAAGCTAATGTTTCTCCGGAAACACTTTCGAGGAGGCGTTGAAACAAAGAATCCGAGTCTAAAGGTCGCCAGGATATCTCATTTCCTGAAGGCCGTCGCTGGAAACCTCTCTAAACATCAAGCTCTTTCCCCCATGACCTTCCATATCTCCCCCTTCAGACTCTTTTAATCAAAACCCAGCCCCATTCCCTTCTGTTCCTTGTCTCGTGGCCTCTCAGTCTCCTTTAAACTCTGTTGTTGCCAGCCGACTGACCAGCTGGCTGGCCGTGGGAACGGCTGGTCCACCTGTCCGGCAGTGACGTCATTTGCGGGATTGACCAGTTAAGTGGGCGTGGCTCGGCGATATCGATCCGGCGCCGCCCTTCTTGGCCACCACAACAGATCCCGGAAATGACGTTCCCTGCAGGGCCCAAGGGCCAGTCCTTTAAAAGAATTTCCACGGAAGACCACAGGCCTTGTTTTCTTTCCTCCAGAGACTAAGATAAGGGTTTCCGGTGATTATAAAATTATCTCTCGAGTGTCGCCGGAAACGCAGGAATCCGTCAGTCATTCGGCCTCAAACGGGTCCTCCTCGGTCTAATTATGGGCCTCCGGGCGATTGATGGCTCAGACGTCATTCTTCTCTCTTATCGCCCAGTCTATCACGAAATTCCGCAAAAGTTCGACCACTGGCCATCAACAACCTCATTCTCTGAATTGATGGCTTCCCCTTTAAACTCTGGTCTTCTGAAAATCAAGTCTCGAGTTTTATCTCTCTATTTCTCTCTCTCTCTCTCTCTCTCTCTCTCTCTCTCTCTAGCATTCTCCAATCAGCCCTCCTTCCATTAGTACAGCCAGCGGCCGTGGTGCATCCGAATTTCCGTTGGAAGCAGTCATTAACCGCTGATTGTTATTGTTGACGGTTCTGCTCAAAAGCCCATTCGTACAGTCGCCGAAGCACCAACAAATTGGAACATTACACCTGCCAAGTTAGGGAAAAACAGCGCGCTTGCAAATTTAGGATACCTAAGACTCTCTTTCTTTCCTTTCTCTCTCTCGCTTCAGAAGTTCCACATCCCATCACCAAATGCCCTTCTTCTCCTTTCTTTCCCTTTGTTTTCTCAATTTCTGAGATGACTGTGCAATGAGTGCAGAACACGAATACCCAGTCATTTGTTGATTCATAAGGTGTAATCAGTTCGGAGATTACGGACCGAAGGATCAAACGAAGGTTTCTTATTACAATTGTATAGGTGGATACTTCAAAATACCTAATTTAAGCAATTATGTTAAATAAAGAGAAAACCACATCTCAGAAACTTCGGTCCTTCCCTTCTAAGCCCCTTTGCAATTTCCCTTTTTAACCGGCGACCTCGAATTTCTCCCGATTTATCGCCTCACGCGGTCTCGTTTTTCTTCCTCCGCGAGTTCACGGGAAAGACGGAATCTGTCACTTTGAAAGAACGACAGCCAAAAGTAGAAAAGGAAAAAGACCACTCGCCGAATTTAAGAATTCGGGGAATAACCTGCGCATCTAACGAATAGACGCCGGAGTCATTGTGGACAATGCCGTCTTTTCTCTTTCTTTTTCCCTTTTCTCTTTACCGTTGCCTCTTTTTTGTTTGTCTCCAATTCTTTTGTATATTTTTCGTAAGATCTATCAAATGGACGTTTATTCGGCAAAAACGCACACGTCGGAATGTTTATAAACAGAAAACGCTCCGTCGACCGCCGACTGTAGGTTGTTTTGGTCCAGAAGAGGAGGGATGAAAGGGCCATCCGGGGGTTATTGACTATTTTCAAGGCGGAAAGGGCTCCAATTAGCTCAACCGGCCGTCCTCCCTCTATACGACTCTCTGTCTCTTTTAATCTTTCCTCTCTCTCTTGCGCTCTTGCTATCTTGCTTTCTCTCGTTGTATCGCTCTCTCTCTCTCTCTCTCTCTCTCTCTCTCTCTCTCTCTCTCTCTCTCATGATCTCTGACGCCTTTGCTAATTGCATTGCGTGGAAAATGCCTTCCCCCTGGGGCTCTGCGCACGTGGCCTTAGGGTTGCCGCCAGCCGTCCCCTCCTCCTCCCTTTGCTGCCACCCGGCTGGTGCTTGTATGTCCTGCTGTTGACAGCTGAAAACAGCAATTATGCGGGAAGAGGAACACATCGAATGCGTGTGATCGCATCGATTTATAGTCGCCGCCTTCTATTCATCGCCGGCGACCCACTTCGCCTCGGCCGCGAACGCCACGCAATCCCTTCTGTACCCCCGATTCCACACCAGTCTCAGCTGTTTGTAAATCAAAACAAACACACAGAGAATTTTTCGTTAAAAATTGCATTTTTTTTCAAACTTTATAATCACAAAATCGACTTTAAACTTTTACTTTAATTGCGACTTTTAACTGCGATGATTGTTCCTGAACTCTCAAAATTTACTCTATTTCGGTTCAAAAGTGGAATCTTTGGCTTTTTGGCATTTCAAAAAGGTTTTTTTGTATTGCGAACGAGGAGTTCAAAGATGATCCGTTTATGCAAAGTGACCGTCGGCTGAACTGAGAGGATCAGCCGCTGGGATTAATTGAATGCCAGGCATTAGCCCAGAAAGACGGAATTTGCAGTCTTTCATAGCGGGAAATCCTTTATTTCTTTGTTCACCATTTACATTAACCCCCAAAGATTTAACAGATTTGGCTGTTAGCGTTGCTAAGTATCATATAAACATGAAATTGTTGAAATGTTAAACACCTTGAGTTAAACAGTGAAGTAATGTGACAAATGCGTACGATGCAAAATTATCACAGACGATTAGGCCACTTTTGCCGATTCTGCTGACCTCAGGCCGCTTTCTGCAAACTTTCGTGACCTCAGGCAGTATGGGCCTCTTTGGCAAGAACCACAGTAAACTAGGGAAAGTTGCGTTTCCTTATTTTTAAAAAAATTCCTAAAGATTATGTAAATATCCAAATTTCCATTGAAAACTCTATTTTCCTCATGTTTTCCTCTTTCGATGCAATATGCGGTCTCACGATCGCGAGGTCGTGCGATCAACTCCCGCTGTGCCTCAATCGCCAGAGCTTCTAACTGGATTCCACCGCTACTGTAGAGGAAATACCTTTTGATGGACGAAAGAGGACAAAAAGGGATGCATCTCACAGAAGAGGAGAGTGATTCAGCGTCCTTGGGCCTCTGTTGACCCCTGCCCAATCCCCGACCATCCTCTGACTCAGAGCCTTCGCCCAACTGGCTGTTTTGTCAAAGCAGGCAACTTTATCGGTTGCTCTTGTTGTTCGCTCGAGGAGAAGAACCTGTTACCAGCTTGCGACACAGCATTCCTTCCCTCTCCTTCCAATCTGCCCCATTTTCTCTATCACTCCATTCACACAAAGCAACTGCGCCCATGAAACCGCATTTCCAAGTTTTTGGAAACTTTGTTCTTTCGTCTCCGAGATTTCAGTGGAATATTCTATAATCCGATGAAAACGGATGCATCTAATATCAGAGATTCTGGGAAAATGGAAGAGAGACGATTGGGAAACATTCAAGACCAATCAAATCCTGTTTCAATTTTAATCTGCAATTTAAAGATAATCAGGCTCCTCTCTTTCGAATGATCACGGCGCGCGTGTGAACATGTATATGTGTGTATGAAAGTGTACATGTGTCTGTTTACCTCCTAAAAATGCCTCCAAACCCAGTTGGTCCCCTCCCACGGTGTCCAAATGTTCGTTGTGGAGGCGGCTTTCGGTCACGGAGGCCCCGCCCCAGGCCCCTTGCTGTTCGATCTCCCTCGGGAAACAAATACAATATACTCGACCACTTCTTCCCAGTTGGGAGCCTCGTTAGCCGTCGTCTTTCCTTGTTTGTTTTGGTAGGCGATGAAAGGGGAATCGCCGGGGGCCATGTCCATTCATCAAGACGTTCCACGGCCTGCGACGCCTGATTCCGAATCGAGCTCCGGCGTTCGAGTCTATCAATAGCGGCGCCCACGTCATCCGCCCGGCCGGAGCGCCACTCTCGCACGTAGGAGGACGAGGCACGGTGGCCAGAGGGACCACCCACGCTTATAACTGACCGAGCATTCACTTAGGAGGCCTTCTTACTCTGCAGAAGCAGGCTTCATTGATTTTTAGTAGCTGTGGTCGACTTACTTTCGTCCTCTGTGCCTATGTTTCGTTTTCTTTCCTCTCTTTCTCTCTCTCTTTCGCTCTCTCTCTCACACTCACTCACTCACTCACTCACTCACTCACTCACTCACTCACTCACTCACTCACTCACTCACTCACTCTTCTCTTCTCTTCTTCGTCTTTTCTACCTCTTTTGCTCCCAGTATACTTACAAATCCTTGCCATTTCCCAGCTGCATAATCCAAATTCCGTTTTATCCCCTCAAATCCTAGACATATTTAGTCCAGAAAACAACTGAAGCTGCCATCATTCGGAAAGTCAAACACCTTTTCATCTTTCTAATTCTCTCAAACTGCCGTTTTCTTGTTTCTTTTTCCAAATCAAAAGTGTCCATTTGATTAATTGAAGTCTTTACGTCAAGAATTGAGGCGGCGTCATTTCTGAGAGGGAAATGACGACGGAAGGCCGTCATTCGCCCCGCCCACCACAAGGACAACACATTTGAAATTCGCGCGTTTAGCCCACGCAGATGACGTCGAAGATAAATTTCGAATTAGAAAACAACTGGTATTGTGGCAAATTCATAGTCATGGAGAGAATGGAAAATGGTTTGGTTATTCTGTTACCATTTCTTTTTATTGTTGTGCCCCACAGCTGGCGTCATAAAGCCATTCCCAGATGTTTCGAATGCGATCATTCTTCTAAAAAATATTGCTAAATCGATTTCTTAGATCAGATTAATTTTGTGAACTTATCAAGAGACTTTTTAGTACTTTTTCTGCCTATCTAATTATTCTTCAATCGAGAAAAGTGAACCGCCGGGATAGAACCCTGGTCGCTTGCTTGAAAGCTTTGACTGGGTGGTCTGGATAAACGGGCCCACCCGTGAGAACCCAGAATGAGACGGTGCAGATGCCTGTTGTCTGTTGTGAGGGACAACAGGCGCACCTCTGACCCCTCCCGCTCCGATTACATAAACACAACCATCGCCCGTTTCTATGGCAAGAACACCCAAAAACAGCTGCTTCCAATCCCCCTCCTTCTCGAATTCCCCTACTTTCCTCTGAAAATGCCGTCACTTGCTCCTTTATTCTATTATTCTCTCGTCGCAGAATGTTTATCCTCCTCTTCTTCTGACGTTTCTGTTTGTGCATAATTACCCCCCTCTTCTGGCCCACGTCACTCCGAAAGCGCCGTTCGCCGGGCGGAAAAAGTAATTCCTGAGCCATTGAAATGCGTCATCGGAACTAATTTTATTTTTCTTAGAAGATGACGGAAATGGCGAATGTTTTTCTAATTGAGCACTTCCATATGATGTGATTATCACGTCAACCGCTTACGTTCTTCCTCAAAAACTCTCTTTTTACCTACGAATGCGGGGTTTTCCCTCGTCATTATGGCAATCACACCCCCATATTCATTAGTCATGTTGGCAAGAGAAATAATAAAGGAAACGTTCCCAACACTCAGGAATTTCATTATTACAAGCGTCAGGGGGAGAAAAATAACGGCAGCGATAGGGATCGAACCAAGGAGGCTCAAGTGGCAGCCGTTTTTAACTGTCAGACACACGACCATGTTTCGATCCCGCCCGCTGCAGCTCATTTTCTCAATTCAAAATTGATTTTTTAAAATGTTTGCACAAATAACGTAATTACCAAATTTTTTAGTTTTCACCAAAAAAAAATTAAATTAGAGCCAAAAACAATATCATATCAGGCTGTAAAAAACGGACAATATTAACTAGAAATAATTAAGCATCTTTTGAAAAAAGTCTTTGAAAACCGGAGTTACCCATCATCCCCTAAGAAAGGGTAAATCTGTCAGTTCGATTTTTGCCATCCTTGGTTGCCTTTGCCATAGCTAAACTTTTGTTTTGAAGTCTTCTGTTCTAGCCTATATTCCTTATTTTCAATTAGCCAATTGCGTGGATTGGCGTCACTCCAAGTATAACCATTCCATTCCAGTGAGCATGCAAAACGTGTGCAGGCGGTAAACAAGCCTTCTCATTCCACTGGCTTTTCCCCTCCGTCCCATTCCTCTCTTTCTCTCTCCCTCTCTCCCTTCTCTTTCTTCTCTTTCTCTCTCTAACCCTCTCTCTCTTTCTCTAACCCTCTCTCTTTCAGTCTCGTATGTCGTGAATGGCCTCCTTCACCTGTGCCACCCCGCTTTCGACGCGCGCGCCGCCCTTCGTGCCGCGCCGTGCGTCGCCCTTTGACGCTTCGACCTCCAACTGCAGACAGGACTCGGATTGTGGCAGCAGGTACGTCACAGACGAAACAGATTGTAGACGAAACATGCGAAATTGCCACCATGCGCCCGTTTTAATAATAGTTTTCGGCGTCAGAGGATATGAACGCCAGAAATACCTCTGACGCCTACCCACTCACAATTACCTCTCCTACTCATTTCCTACCGTATCCCACTTAGTCATTTCCAACAGACAGTGTGGAAACGGGTGGCTTCGGCTGAGGCCGGCTGGTCAAATAATGCATTTCCCATCGGCACTCGTGACTTTTTGGGGTGACGTCATCGCTCATTAGACACGATGCATCGCAGCTAACAAGGCCGCTTTTTTGCATAGCAGAGGGGGAGACGGCTAAAAGCATAGGGAAAGGGACTTGAAGGGAATGTTGCAGCTCGGGCCTCGGAGGGATGAAGACCCAGGAGATGGCCTCAGACGAAGGGGGATCTTCGTCTTCTGGAGCTCAGGGAGCCTACGGACCACCGCCCTTCCTCCCTCGGCCCAATGGACTGCCTCTCCATTGTATGCCTCCCCCAATCACCCTCCCTCATGGACTTCCGGTTGGTTTCAAGAAGGGAAAAGGTAATTGGAATTGTTTAGCCATGGGTGCATCCCACTCCTCCTGGAGCCAGCAACGACCTCTTCGTCCACGTTCAGTCGGGAGAGACGTTGTCTGTCTGTATAGGAAATGAGATGAAGAACATCAACGGTTTGGTTGAATCAAAGCTATGTATACGAAAAGTTTAGGTCCTGCCACGGTGCGTATGGTTGGAGAGTCTGGGATCTCTCCTGCTGCCCTTCCCATCCAAGTTCCTCCAGGCCATGTCATCCATCAAATCGTTGATGAACAGGTACTCTATTTGTTTGTCCATTGTAGTTCCATCTTTTAGGGTATCCTCCGTCATCTGATCCTCTCCCCGGAACGCCCTCCCCAGTACCCTGCCTCTGTCGCCACCCCCAGTTCGGTGAGTCTCTTTCCTCCTCTTCTGTCTCCCGTGCCCGGCCGATTCTTTAACTCTCGTGTCTTTGAAAACGTCTCTCTTACCGTACTCTCTGGCCCTGTCCCCTCGTACTGTGCGTGTCAGGGCTGTTCCCGTCTCGTGTCCCCTCCGCTGGCGCCCCTCTACGCCTCCTTCTATACGGTCAATCGCAAATGGTCCCACCACGGAAAGACGGCCGCCTACGTCGATGGCCACGAGGAATCTCCGGTGAGCAGCCACGCATGAAACAGCCCTGTAGACAGACAGAAATTAGCCCACGCATTGTCCTTGTCGTCGTCCTGTGTTGTCCTTTCGGGTTGTAGTTGGACCATTTCGAAATCGCTTTCTGGATTCTAATCTTGGTTAAAGAATCATCCGGCACCTCTAAAACAGCTCTTGCACTTTGAAGACTGTCTAAATACACTAAAATTACATGTTCTCTTTCAAACACACCACATCTAGCCTAGGTCATCTATTTAGACGAAACAATTTGAAAATTTGATAAATTTCTTTACTTCCAAAATGCTTAAACTAACACTTTTCTTTTTGCACTTTCAAAATACAACTATAACGAAGCGAGATATTCCTCGTTTCTGCAAATGAGGTCAGAACGGGCTGTCAAGAAAAAGCAGCTGCAGGGAAGTGGGAATCCGTAAGTTCCCATCTTTCAATACTCCTGACTTTCTGAAACATCCTCTTTGAAACTTTGCAATCTTTTCTTTTGAAAAATCTCTAAGTTCATTCTGCTTCGTTAGAGGGTCCACTTACAACTCGATCTTCCCTGCCCAATCTCTATTGAAATAGCCTTTGCAGGATGGAGACATCGACCCAGAGGAAGTGGAGAGGGTTCGGGAGATGCTCAGTCGAATCCAGGCCCCTCAAGTCGGAAGGGTCAATTCCACGGAGGCTGACATCCAATGGCACGAGATCGACACCTCAGAAGCCGCAGCTCCCGGTGGCCCCTTCCCCCAGATCGACGCTTCTGAATTTGTCTATCACATCGTTCTTTTCGAAGGAGCTGGAAGGTTTATCAACACTTACCCGTGAGTTTGAATCAGTTGGCTATGAAACAAGATAGTTTTAGATGTGATACTGAACAGGGCAATCAGATGAGGTTGTGTCAACTTCGCCCCAACACAGACTACTACGTCCAACTGAAGGCTTCTCTGGAAGAGAGGGGGCTTATGGGAGAACCCTCCCAGCCCGTCTCATTCAAAACGGCTCCATGGCGACCGGAGACTCCGCTGATGCCGAAGATTCATACAAAGGGGACGGACTGGGCCAACATCTCTTGGAGACAGCCGAATGACAATGGGGCTCCCATCCTTACCTATGCAGTCTACTTGGAGAAGCTAGGAGAAGGGGTTGTGGAGAGGGTCTGGGAAGGAAAGACAACCGAGACGAGGCTCCAGAATCTGAAGCCAGCCACTTGCTATCAGTAGGTTTACCCTTGTACACAGATTAACTTGTGGTTACAGTATCCGCGTGACTGCTTCGAACCGTCTGGGAGAATCGTCTGAGACCTCCCCTATCGTTCTGAGCACTCGTGCCGATGGACCTCCTCCCCAGCCGGCCCCACCCACTGTGGTTACGGTAAACGCACGAGGAGTGAAGCTGGCTTGGACCAACATCCCTGAATTCTGCTACTCTGTAGAACAACATGAAACGACCTCTGACACCTACAGTATACCCAAGGAACGGGTATCCACCGGAAGTGTCTTTGTGTCGGATCTTGTGGCGTAAGTGACCCAGAAATCTCTGGAAATCTCCGTTTCAGAGGAGCAGAGTACAGATTCCGACTACAGGCCCATAACAACGAAGGGGATTCTCCCAAGTCTGAATGGACCACCTTCAAGATGACTGGAAAGTCAGCTGAAAGGTTTGCTTTGTTTTTAAAATTAGTGCAACCTTTGTTTCAGAGCTACCGTAATCCCTGACCGAGTGCTGGTCCCATCGAAACCATTCGTTGTGAAACAACAGAAGAGGAACACGGAGATTGGATGGAAGTGCATCGGCGCAAGGTTCTTTCCTCCATGGTGATAGTTACAGTATCCTTTAAGGGAGAGGGAGTTCACCTACCATGTCGAGGGATCCACTTACAACCACCCTGCTACTTTCCGCACCTTGTACAGAGGCTCTCAGATGACCTATCTAGTTACGGAAGAGGATATTCAGAATATCAGGGCTCAAACCATCAACAAGAAGGGAATTCCGGTATTTCAAGTCAATAATTTCTTTTTACAGTCTATTCAGAGCACATTCTCGGAGCTTCTGGTTCTGCCTAAGCCAGATGAGGACATTTCTAAGCCAATCATGTCATCTCCTCCCTTCCTGGAACCAGCTGGCCGTGGTAGTCTGAAGGCTACGTGGTCTTCTCCAAAGACTTCGGTCCCATCTACGGCTTCCTTGATGTTTGAGCTGAGGAGGGTCGACGGAAAGCCTGAAATCATCTACTCCGGGGCTGAAACCTCCTTTGACATTGTCGGTCTCTCGAACAGCCAACATGTGGAAGTTCAGGTATGATTTAAGTGCTTCTGAAAAACTGTTGTTGCTTAAGGTCCGCGCGGTCATTGTAACCAGAAGTGGATCCCGTTTCGAAGGAGACTGGAGTGTGGTTGTTGGTGGAACTGCCCCCCGAGAGGTCCCTCGCGCACCCAAAGAACTCCGTCTGGCACATGACATGTCCCACATCTCGTGGACGGCCCCTGAGACTTCTGCTGACCTCCGCTATATGGTCCACTTCTGCGAGACGGCCGATGGGAAGACGGTGGAAGAGCGTCTGCACGAGACAACTGACTGCCGCCATCCTCTGGCTAAACTGGCCCATGCGAAGAACTACGTCTGCCGAGTGGTGGCCTTTCACGAGTGTGGGGAGAGCGAACCTTCTGAAGAACTGAAGTTCGTCACTCCCGCTGGAGTCCCAGCTCAGCCAGAAAGTGGGAAACCTTAAGACACTGTAACCAGATTGTTCTAGGCGTGGCTGTGGAGGCGGACAGTACGAATGCCCTGATGTTGAGGTGGAAGGCCCCCGACTGCCGTGGTGACCCGATCCAACAATACCGTATCCGGATTGAGTCCCGGGGCGAGGTAAGCACCGAACCCTACAAAACTAAAGCAATTCTAGGTGATCCGTGAGTCTTCCGTCCTCCTTCCCTCAAGTGCCACCTGCGAGTACCGTATCTCCGACCTGTCCCCAGACACCCTCTACAGGATTGAGATTTCTGCCCAGAATGGCGTTGGCAGCGGGGTCTCCGCAGCCATCTCCGGTCGCACCCGTTGTCTCCCCCCGACCGCCCCTCGACTGGAGGCAGAGGCTGAATCCAACGCATTGAAATTACGGTGGAAACCATCTGCCACCCACAATTTCATGACCTACCGGTAGGGCAAAACAAGAATTCGCATTTGACCTATATGTTTAGATTGGTTCGACTGACAGACAATGACAACCACGAGACAGTCTATGAAGGAGATCAATGCACACACAAAGTGCGTAACCTTAATGAGAACACGGAATACAGGTTCCAAATAAGGAGCAGTGACAGGTAGAATACATGGGGTACTGTAAAAGCATTGAATTCTAGGCAAACGGGGTCCGGCCCATGGTCAGACATCTACGTCTTCAACACCCTTCTGGCACCTCCTCCTACGGTCAAAACATCTCCGGTTGCTTCTCCCTGTGGTAGTTTAATGAAATTTACGGAAGAAAGGAAATCTTTAAGGAAATGGATACTATCAGGTGGAATGGACGCCTATCATTTCGAAACCCAACAGTCGAAGGACGTTCTATCGGTTACAGGCCGTCGACTGCTCCATTGAAAATGCCAAGTGGCATACGGTGGGTATTGGGCACACACTCGCACATACACATGCACACGCTCGCACACACATAGATATAGACGGACATTCACGAACGTACAGGCAGTTTTGTGACTGCGTCACAAATATCTTAGTACACGTGTAACAATGACCATCACTTTCGGCCCTAATTGATTATGTATGTGATTGTTTAAAGGCGCCCAAAGTGGGCGTATCGCTGACTCTCTATGATTCTCAACTATCCTCAATAAATCCTTCTACGAGCAGCACAAGTGTCAAGAATACACACGGCAGGGACACACAGATACACACGCGCTTATACACTCACACACAGACATACACACATACTCACAGTCTTTGGGGCAAACAGGGGAACGGCAGAAGGAGCAGTTCATCGTCAACTGTGATCCTTTAGGTGTACGATGGTCCGATGACATCCTTCTCCCTTCGAGTGTCCGACTACCCTTCGGCCGTCCAAGCCCGCGTGATGTGTGTCAGGCCACGCGACGACGGGGGAGAGATATTGGGGACGCCCAGCCCGGTGGTCTACATCGCCAACAACCCGGCTGACAGAAGGGACTCACAGGTAAGACCAATCCTTTCCTATCCAAGTCCTGTTTAGACTCCCCTCGACATTGCCCCTGCCCTTCAGCCGCAGCGGTTCGCCTGGCTGCGGCTGCGATCGGACCACAGCATCACAATTCTCTCAGTGGTTAGTTTCCTTCTTTCTTCTGTTTTCCCACTTGTCCTCTTAAGTCTAAAATCCCTGGTTTCAGCTTGGCTTCGTGTTCATCTCCGGCGTGATCGCCATCTTCTTCGACGCGATGCTCTTCCGCAACGACCCCAAGTCCTCGTCGTAGTCCGCTGGCCGGCTGCTGTCGTAGTCTTCTGCTGTACATAGCGTTGTTATTTATTCTAGCCGCCTTTCTTTCCCGAGTGACTTCCCGGCCCCTGGCCCTCTCCTAGCGGTTCCCGAACATATTCTTTTCTATTGTGATCTGTATCTCCCTCTGCCTTTACTTAGAGATCTTTTCTATTTCCCGCCGTGCTGGCCGGGCGGGATTGAATCCCGCAGATCGCCTTTCCACAGTATTTAAGAGTTTCTACAGATCGTTGCATAGTTGCCAAGCACCTATCTAATCATCTATCGAAGTGATGTCGCTGTGATTCTTCCATAGTCCCCAAGGACCCTAGGAAACACTTCCACAAACTGTTTCTCACTTTACGCATAATACGAATGAATGTCCGTTTGGGTTATTGATTGAATGGACTTCTTTGGGCGAGGTGGAGAAGAACGTGCCTGCCTTCTTCCAAAGTCCCCGTGGGAAAGATCAGGGCTTTCTGAACAAGGAAACTATTCTCTGTCAATTTATTCAATGTATATGTACAGAATGCAACCCGTGGCATCGAAAAGGTTAAAATGGCACAATCTACGCTATGAGTTCACAGCTTGATGTTCCAATCCGAGATCCGGCAGCTCTTCCTCTTCCCCGCATCGTCGTGAGACCTCGGCTTTCAATTCCTCCACTGTGTTCTCCTGAAAAAAGGGATTTAAATTTAAAACTTTAAATCCAAAACTGGCAACAAAAGGCAAATATCAAAATGCTTACATCGACGACTACGAATCTTTTCTTGTCGCGGGAGAAGAGGTAGTCCTCGCCCTTGTAGACATCAAACCACATGGCGTGTAGGAAGAGCTTGCCTGAACTAACAAAATGAGAAGCAGGAATGTAAGGGGCATGCCTGACTCGAAGTAGTCCTGGAGGAACTTGTGGGAGGAGACGTTCATCATCTGCTGGAGCACGTTGATCTGAAAATTTCAGACTTAAACCAGGAATTTGAGCTACACTCGATCAAAATAAGGATTATACAGTCTTATCTGTGATTCCTCGGTCAATAAAGACTTCCGAAAAAAGCGAGATAAGGGAATGACCTGAGACAGTTTGTCCTCGGCCGGCAGTCTGTCGAACGGGTCGATGACCGCTTCGAAGTTCTGGCTGGGCGCCACTTCGCTCTCGAACTTCATCATAGAAGCGCCGTGGTGGAGACGCTCGTTCAGCCTACAATATTCAAAATAAGATACATCTTTTCATTTAAAATTTAGAAAATGTGGCTAACTGACCGTTTAATCGATCGGAATCCATTACTGCGGACCCAGTGGTCCATGGGCGAGAGAATATCGAAATTCTTGGGGCATTGGTGCAGGCCGTAGAGCAAATTCATAGCCTGAAATGGCAAAATAATCTTGAAACGAAGAAATTGTTTAGAACAATTTAAAGGGCTCCACGAACCTTGCAATCGGAATGTCCGCAGACTATGACATGGCGGATCCCCCCTCTTTTAACTGCGAGTTCCAGCGCCGCCGGCTCCGTTGTCACTGAAACTTCCGCCGTCATTCCTGAAATTAAAATGATTTAAATTCTATATGGAAAATACCGTAGTTGACTGCCTCGGGAACCATGTTTCCACCGTTGCGAACCACAAACATGTCGCCGACCCGTGACTGGGTGAAGCGGGTGGGCAACATTCTGGAGTCCATGCACGTGAAAAACACGGCAGTTGGCTATATTCAGAAAATATGAGGGAAAGGGAAAGAAATCACCTTGGGATGGTCGCTGACATCTTTGAACTGCTCCACGAGGTCCTTGCTGACAGCCGACTTGCGGAATCGGACCACTCCTTTGAGAATCCGGTCCATCTGAAGACGGTTTTAGAAGGAATACGGTCAAGAAGATAGAAATAGATACGGATAGCCAAAACAGGTAAACGAAGGCAGGAAGGGGAGAAGGCAATGGCGATAGGAGGAAAAACAGCCGAGAATGGCGGCCCTGTTGTCGGGCGACTGATCACTCACAGAACGACCGCGGTGTAACAGAAAGGGCAGAGACCGGTGCAATACAATCTGCTAGGGCTAAGCAGTTGAAAAGTGCATAGATTACTGTAGAAAATGGAAAAAAAACAATAAAAAGAAGAAGGTTTCCGCCAGGAGCAGTCAGAGCTCGGAAAGGTGCACACTCTAATCCATCACGGCTGCCCTCTCGTTGCGAGACCCTACATTGGCTGTACTGAGACAAGAAGGCGACAGCTGTTGAGAGCAAAGGGCACAAGATGGATGGGATCAATGTTTAAAGTGATAAAAGATTAAAGCTGACAAAGTGGTCGTCGAATAGACTCCTTTGACCGAAGGAGGGAAGGGAGTGGCAGGCGTCTTCAAGAAGAAGGGATCCCTCCCTCATGGACAAGATCGAGCTCAATGCGATGGTTCAGTGATTATTTATAAGACCTACGTTCTGCTCTTCTAATGAACTTGAAGTTGCGGAACTGTTTCATTTTTATTTATCCAGATTAGCAAATTGTTTTCAACATTAACCATTATCATTTACAGTAATCCTGTCAATCACTATTGCCAGAGGAATGAAACCCAGTCACACATAATTACAACAGCGAAACAATGTAATGTTAAAATAAAATGCATATTTTATCGTTTAACCAGTAGTTCCATTGAAATAGCCCGCAATTCATTCGATAAATGCAGTCCCACCCATTCAGCGCTGTGCCCCGGTGGCCGAGTGGTCAAAGGCATACGACTTATGATCGTACGGAGTATAGTTATTGCCAAGTGTTCACTGCTCACAATCGGTAGATTTTTCGGCCATTTTATTCAAAATAACAAACGACGCCTACCCCTTGTTTTGTTATTTTTCGTTGAAAATCGGGAACCAGTAAGACATTAAATTTAAAATATGAAACCTCTGAATAGGGTTTACATTTTAAATGTAAAAAATAGAGTTGTTCTTTGAAAGGGCATTTGTTCTGTGTCTTAGAAATGGCCAATAGAAGGAGAACGAGATTGTGACACAGACAGAAGTACGATGCAGGTACGGACACACGGTTACAGAGACACAGATACACACATACACATACACACATACACAAAGAGACAACTACATTCAGGGACACAGGCACACAGAGACGCAGAAACACAGGCGCGTATACACACAGGCACATAGAGACGCACAGACACATACACAAACACAAGGACACGGATACACAGACATACTAACACACATACACATCACAGACAGACAAATACACATACATGGGCACATGTTCACAAGGACACGGACACATTGACAGACCGACAGAGAAAGATACAGATGACAGACATTATACAGAAAGAAGAGGCAGCGTAAGCCACCTCCATCCCCTGCCGCATTTCTGGGCCGAAAACATTAAAAACACAAGAGTCACACAAGAAAGTAGAAGAATGGCGATATTGCGAGGAACAGCACACCAGCTGGAGAATCAACACAATATGTCTGCTACACGCCAGCATTCCTGAAAGAGACAATCTAGTTCAACTGGTGATTGAGCTGACAAACCCTGAACAGACGAACGCTTGCATCCGGCTGTCCAGGAGGAGCTTCAAGTTGGCTTTCAAAACACGGGGAGTTGGAACACATCCTTTGATGATTGATAATTTTTACTAAAGAAAATGTTAGTTAATCCTTGAATCCGTCTACCTTAAATCGTTTCCCAATGCGGCTTCCAATGTTTCAGTTTATTTCTGCTTCTTCTTCCACTTGCCCGTCATCAATGGAACGCCGCAATTCAAGGTCTTTCAGCAGAAGAGAGGATTTGAGAAGTTGGAACACATCTCTTTGCAACTAGAAGCTAGAAGCTTCGTTTGGCTCCTACCGGCACTAAAAAGAGTTGATTTTAGGTTACTAACAATGAGTTACCTTTCTTTAGATTAGAAATTAGTTGTTCATGGCTAACTTCGAGATTCAAAGTTTGACCTGTCTGTTTGTGTCGTTGCTTTCTGAATAACAAATTGTTCATTTAACGCGACCCAGTTTACCTAGCCGTCGAACACCACTGGCAGCCACATCTGATTGTTCAAGGGAACCCAGTGTGCGTCGGCCGATCTATCCGAAGCCCGGTTAGTTCTGGTTCCACAATCCAACGACGTTGAAGACAGGACAAGCATTTGAATAGAGAGAGTGGGCAACGGTTGCTCGAACTGCGTATTCTGAAGTACATCCTTATTGCAAATAAACACTTTCGAATTACCTGTAGCATAGAGGGGATATTCCTTGGTTCCAAATGAAAGATAAGGGCAAAGTAGTCACATTGAGTTCCTGGTGTCTTGTAACCAGAAACCATCTCAGCAATGGGAGTCAAACTGATGCCAGCTGACTCGCCAGATGTCAGTTTCCCAGTGGATATCTTGTAGTGCAGGTCCAGTTCTATCCTTGGTGTCTGGTTGTATCGGTCGTCTCATTTTGTCGAACCCTGAAACTACGGAATTGCAGTAAACATTGAATTCTTACATTCGAACATCAGCCATTGTAATCTGTTTCCACATCCAGATGGGCTTGGTCTGAGGTGTGGGCTGTCTCCTGATGCACAGGCCAGTGTTGTTTTGTTTGAAGCAGTGTCTTCTGGAGGAGCAGACGTCCTGGCTGCTGTTTTGGCTTGTCTTCTGGCTTCGCCTTGGCAGGGTTCCATCTTGGTTGTCTAGCGGTCGACAAGCAGGCGGAGTTCAACGCTAGAACTATTATTGTCAAAAACAAGCAATTCCATTTTAATACCTGGTCCAAGGTGACATGGTTGAGAAGAGTTGAGATTGACGTGGACCCAGGTAGGTTTAACCCAGCCAGATGACTAAGGTTTGCGATCGAAGAAAAGATTATCTGGGTTCTGAAGAACTCCTTTGCGGCCAAGAAAAGATGGCACGAGCGGCATTGTAACATCAGTTTGATCAAGTGTTGCTGCATCTTCCTTCCTCAGTCCAGAGAACGTGATTGTCTTGAAAGCGGTTTGATTTCTTATCCTCCATCTCCGCGATGCTCTCCTTGCCCGAGCGTCAACGTCAGTGGTCGTCACCTTATGTTGTCTTCTGAAGCTTCGTGCTATGAAGAAGTTACTGCCCAACTATCTGTAGTATATCCTTGAGAAAAAGATATAATCTCAATGTACCTCGATATTTGTAGACAATCTGAAGAATCCTCAAATTGTCGCCACGTCTTCTTGTTGTCTCAAGTCTCAGTTCTTGTTGATCTAATGTGGACGCCAAGAGCAGATGTCCTCTGAAGCTTCAATGTAGATTGTCGTTCAGGCCCGACCAGCTTCTTCCTACTTGAAGGTATCTTCTGAAAAGGTATCTTGTTGAAGTACGGAATCAATAGTAACTTGCCTCAAAAGTTGCACAGTGTGAATAGCCCTAGAGTTCGTATTTTTACTGCTATACTGCTTCTGTCTATCGGCTAAGATCATCATCTGCTAGTGTCCTCTTGTTGTTGCCTCTTGTGTCCTTGGTCCAGAGCCAGCCGATTGCAAAGCCGCGTACTGATGTCCATTACACCCCGTTGTCTTCTTAAGCTCCGTGGTAGGTAGTTGTCTCTGCCCGATCAGTCATCTGCAATGCTTCCTTGTATCAAACAGACAGTCTCAAACCTCAAATGTTGTAGAACCATGTGAAGAATCCTAGTCGCCACGTTATCCTTCTTGTTGCAACTTCTCGCAGCCTCCGTCCCTTGGCAGTCTCCAATCTGAAAAATCGCTTCTCTCAAAGGGGGTTTACTAAAGAAAACCGCCCAAATTGCCACCGGTGGAGTAAGAAACCAATTTTGAATTCTTTTTTTCGCACAAGTAATCTCCTTCGCACCCTCATTAGGCAACCCGTGAGTCTCTACGGACACCCTTCCCCCAAAACAGTGGTGGCCGTTGGTCCGGTTTTGCCCGGGACGGTTTACCGGTTGGGGTGTCATCGGAAATACAGTCTAGAGGAGTAGAAGACTCGGCCAGCGACGACCGCTGCTCGTGGAAGGCCATGTTAGGAGGCCCTCGGGAGGGTGTAGAGGCGGCAGTTGGGCAGTTGGTACCTGAGGGGAAGGAGAAGCGGCATCAGGAGAAAACATCGGAGGCAGGTGGGCAGACTATCGGAAGAGCGGCCGTCCGGAGAAAGGGCAAGTGAGCAAATGAGGGGGAAAGAGGTTGCCATGTAAGGATGAATGACATGCTAATTAGTATTCCAACGAGATTCTAAAATGAGGTTGAAACGAGATGCTCATTCAAATTAGGATAACTGACAGGAATGACCGGAATAGGTGGATATTCAAATTGACGAGGGCGGCCAGCCACGGGATGAACGCTGGTGGTGATGAATGGTTCTGTTGGCCGATAAAAGGGCAAAGTTGAAACCTAGAAGAGATGAATTGTTGAAGACACTCAAATCTTACATTCACAAATGACTGTGAGTAGTCGCGAGGATTCTGACGTCTCATGCGGTCATCAGTTAGGTGATCTCTGCGTTGGTCCGAAGATGTCACCGGCTGCATGGCATATGATGCTTCGGAGATGATCGTCAGCCTTGGTTTGTCAGGTTCTCAGGTTTGAAATCATGGCAGGAATTGCCCGAGTAGTCCACATTTAGCTAGGTGGTTCAGAGTCTGGATGTCTTCTGAAGCTCCAGGCTTGTTACAAGGTATACATAGTTTTAATAAACCTTCAACAACGGTGGAAAAACGGGACACAGCTGGTAGAGAATTGGGAGAAATTGAAACCTAGAAGAATTGCTGAAGACTCTCAAATCTTACCTTGACGAAGATAGTAGTGAGTAGTCGCGAAGATTCTGACGTCTGTAGCGGTCATTCATGATCGCCACAGATGTCCACAGATGTCACCGGCTGTATGTCTTCGAGGCTTCGAAGTTAGTCGTCATCCTTGACAGTTCAAGTTTTCCGGATTGAAGAAATATCTTCTGAAACACTTATTTGCAGCTAAGAAACAGTCGAATCTCACTTTCACAATTGTAGACCACTGTAGAGAGTTATCGCTTTGTCCACATGGCCCGCTAGAAGATTCAGAGTATGAATCCCTTCTTACTCTCCAGGCTTGTATATCAGGTTGGGTTGGTTGAAGGGATGCGTTCTGAAGTGCATGCTGGTCACAAGAGGTAAGCAGTTTTCACATACTATCAAAGTTGAAGAACATTTAGAAAAATCATTTGTTTGTCATGATTCCAGTTTGACCAGGTCATCGGCTGCATGTCTTGTATGTCTTCAGAGTTGGTCGTCATCCTTGGCAAGTCAGATAAGACTGAAGAGTTGTCTTCTAAAAAACTCTTTTGCAGACCACAAACGGTCGAATTTTACTTTATCATTTGTTGACGAATAGGGCGTCTCCAAGTCGCATAGTTTGATCATCGATCGAGTAGTTGTCATTTGGTCTTCTTGTTTCCTCACGTTCAGATGACGTCCATTCCCTCGTCTTGGTAGTGCACAGGTGTATCGTTGGGTAGTCCTCTTGTTGTTCTCTTATTGTTCTCTTATTGTTCTTTTGTTGTTCCTCTTGTGTCCTCGTTTTGGTAGTCCACAGTCCCAGCCACATCATCCAGTGCCAACAGAGTTCGTGGGCAACCTTTGTCCAGTCCGGCATCGGCGATCCAGTCAGTCCGGTCGGTTTGGCCGTGAAGCCAATCCAGTTGGTCCGGGTCAGCTAGTCCGTAGGTCCCGCCACAGCCAGTCCAACCAGTCCGACAGGTCCTGCCCGAAGACCGGTCTAGTCAGTCCGTTCGGACAGCCGCAGAAGGTCCAGGCGGTCCGTCCTCAGTCGGTCCAGCCAGTTAGTCCGGGCGAGTCTTTCGACCCATCCAGTCAGTCCGGCCAGTCCAACCATGTCTAGCCAAATCAGTCCCTCCATCCAGTCCGGCCCTTAAGCCAGTCCAGTCAGAAGGTCCGATACGACCGGGAGGTCAGTCCTGTCCCTCAATCTCAGGTCGACAGGAGATGTGGCCGATCAGCAGAAGGAGAAGAAGAAGGAGAAGTTTTAGTAGTAGATGGGAAGAAGACCGCACAGCCCAGCAAATGAACGAGAAATGAGAGGTTGGAAATGAGAGAATCCTCATTTCCTCACTTTTTACGGCTTTTCACGTTCTTTGACGTTCTTTGACCCTTTTCATCATCTGTCCTGATTGCTATGACCATGCGGTTGCTCCTCTTCATTCTCCTCCTACTCGCCGTAATCTTCCCATCGGGTCAGTTTTTACACTTTCTTCACTTTCAGACATTCAGACATGTTCTTCCAGACAGTTCAAAGCCCGTCCAGGTGAAAGAATGCAGGGAGATGTGCCAGACGGAGTACAAGATGAACAGGGACCTCTGCTGCATCCGATTCGGCCACCAGCAGTTTGTGAAGTGTCTCCCCTCCCCCGTCAATAACACCGCACCGCATGCCTACTGCGGTTGAATGGAAATTCAAGAGAAATAAAGGAATTGTGCTCCGAAGGAATATTTATATGAACAACGAAAGGGTGGTACTCGTAATGTGAAAAGCACTGAGATCAGGCAACTCGTATCAGGTGCTCTCGTAGTGGTTCTCCTCTCTCTTCAGTTTCTCGTTTGTCTCGTTTTCCACCTCTTCTTTCTCCTTCTTCGACTGACCGAGGCAGATTGTGTACATGAGTCTGGCGACGAGAGAGAAGACTTCGAAGAGGGTCAGGATAGAGGCTCCTGGAAAGTCGATTGTCTCTCGCTCTCTTTAACTCTCTCGTACAGAAGGAAGAAAGGCACTCAATACTTAGTCTCACCTAGCCAAAGCCCCGCTTGTCCTCCAATATCCGAAATTAGATTGACCACCATGTATGCCTCCGACTCTTTCAGTACCTCATAACTCATCTGCTCATAGTATATTTCAAGCATGGCTGCATGTTCACTAAACTTAAAGCTTAAACGCTTCCCATTTGACCTACTGGTAGTATTTATTGCAGTCCTCTGCCCTATTGTCACATTCCATGCGGATACTTCCAGAAGGCCATTTGGCAGCTGAATACGTGGTGGAGTAGACGTCTTGTTTACAAGGATGTACACATTTACAAGTGGTCGTCTTCTTTGTTGTCAATTGAGCTCCTTCTTTAAAAAGACATTCTTCTGAAGTGGTCATTGTTTCGTGTTAGCAGTTAACCCACGTGTGCGTTCGTTGTTAGTGTCACAGACAGATGTCCAATCGTCAGGGCGGGGGAAACGAGGGTCATAGCAACCACACCTCTGGACTATCCTTCTTTGATAACAGGAACGGAAACAACCCTGAAAGTGTGGTTTTGAATTTGAATTTGAAATTTTTAAAACCTCCGGTTCATAGTCATATCCTTTGTAGATGTTCTCTCTGGGAAGGCGGCCTTCGTGACAGGTCCCATTCGGCTGCGGCAGACGATTCACTTTTCTCTGGAAATTGGATGCAGGTTTGTTTATTTGGAAGCTTTATGTAAACTAAACCCAATAATAGAAAGTGAAGTGCATGTAATATGTCTAGTGCCAAACTACAAATAATTTTCGCCACCCCATGTTAGCATTATTTTCTTATAAGCTATTTTAAACCTACCAATGAGATTCCAAAGGAACTGACTGCTCCTGTAGGCGCAGAATAACCGAAAGTGTCAGGGAAAGGGCATTCGTTCTGAAAAGCATCTGTTTTATTAGTTTCATTAGGAATACCTGTCCATGGATGGCTATTCTGACGCCAGTGGCCTCTGTTGTAGGAAGGTAATCAGATGAATTGACAAACATCATCAGACGAAGGCCTGGAAAGAAAAACTGATATAGCGTCTTAATAAGAATTCAGCGCTAGGGATTCTCAACTAAACGTAGTTAAAAATTTATATTCGGAAAAACGACCAAAAACGTGCTTTTTCGAAGATTGAACTTTGTGGTTCCCGCTCTCTCCTCTTTCGACTTCTGGTCTACTGGGACCACCCGCAAGCGTAGGTGAGAACAAGACCGAACGGGGAAATCAGCATAAATCAGGGGGGTTCCCCTGGGAAATCGGCTGCAAAGTGCGCCGCCATTTAACAAATTCGTCGTTCGAGATAGATTCCGCCTGGTCTTTGCTCCCTTCGTCTCATCTTCTCTCAATCTACAGTAGTCTCCATATATGAGATGGATAGGTTCATACAGTTTGCCGCATGAGGTCACCAGAATAATAGGCAGAAAGCGGCCTGAGGTAACCAAAATGCAGAAAGCGGCCTGAGGTCACCAGAATCGAGAGAAAAGTTCCTCTTAAATGTCTACAAATTCAGAATGTTCCCCTGTCTAAGTACGATAGTCCTCTCTTACCATAATTGGGTCCTGCCCTGCTGCTGGCCTTTATCTTCCTCGGATCGCTGTTGAACGTGTAGCAGTTACCAAAGGACGTGTCAATGTGAACTTTGAATTCTGTGTCGATATTGCACTGCTGCCCATTGAAGGAACACATTTTGATCAGTTCTGACTTTCCGTAGCCAAGGGCAGCCCTTCGTTGCTCCGCAAGCGAAGACATTTTCAGAATCAGCCTGAAAATAAGGATTGCTTTGTTTTACCTTCAGAACCCACTTTTCCTTGGCCTGAGTGGTAATAGCTACTTGATCCGTCATATTTCCATATCCCAGTTTATCCAGCTGTTCCAGGAATTCCTTGCGGAAGGGGGAGTCCTTGGCTGGGATCTTTTGGCCTCTGATCTCCCACATTCGCTTCATCCGAGGTTCTGATTTCAGCACACAGTAGCCGTTCTTCTGAAATAAGAATAGGTCAATTCCCCTATTGATTACCAATTGGCACATGCAGGGAATAGAGTCAGTGCCAGTTGTGTTTGGGACATTGCAGAAGCCAATGTCATTGCACTCGGGACAGATCGATTCTTTCCAAGTTCTGAAAATTAATCACTTTCGAGGTGAAGATACAGTTTTCCGTAAAGTTTCGAATGACATTACACAAATGTCAACATCTAAGTCTTCCCCTTTCAGTGGCCTGTTATTCCAAAGCGTGCATATCAATCACTCCTGGGCGCCGCCTTCTGTCCCGTCGATAGCTCAGTTGGTAGAGCGGAGGACTGTAGATTGCGAAGCTATCCTTAGGTCACTGGTTCGAATCCGGTTCGACGGAATGTTTTTGCTTTTACTTGTTTGAAATGATCACTAATTATTGGAAGTGATCACTATTCGTTTTAGTCAGTTTTTGTCAAGAACACAGAAAAGACCACTTTCAGCTATTGAAATATCAATTTACCAAGTTCCAATATTTCGTATACACCAAAGTACAACCACACGGATTCAAAACGCCAAGCCATTTGGATCAAATGACAGAAAAATGAATAGCAAGGAAAGGACTAGCACGTGCATAGGACTCGAAACAGAAAGGATGAATCAGGACCAAAAAGCGGTCCCAGCGGCCTTTGGCTGCCATTAGACACGGCCTGTGTTTGCCTATACGTGGCCAACGGTAGCCATGAAACTATTCAAGCGGCCTTTGACTGCCAGAAAGCGGTTCAAGCGGCCTACGGTTGACAGAAAATTGCTTAAGCGGCCTATGGTTACCAGAAAACGATGCAAACGGCCTTTGATTGCCCGAAAAGCGGTCAAAGCGGCTTCTAGCTGTCAGAAAGGTACCCCCAGTGCTCCCTTTTTAATATTTCGCAGCTCCCTTCGCTTAAAAAAACCAAGCGTCTGCCACTTGTCCTCCTAATTCCTGACCTCCGCCTGTCGCCAAATCCCTTTGGCGGCTGCTTTTTCCTTCTTTCTCGCGCATCGTAATGGCCATCAATCTCAAATGATCGCTGGTGTAATCACGGGAGGCGACAAACACTCCTCTCTATTAATCCAGCGAAAGATATCACAAAACGAGATTTATTTGGTGAATCTTTGGAGGAAGAAGAGGAGGGAGAAATCTTGACCACTTTTTCATCATACCCCTGGGATTTAGCCTATTTACAGACAAATGGGATAAACTTGCGCGTCTAAACACATTAGATGACAGGTTTGCAAGGCATCATAGTTCTAGGTTCTCTCTCTTTCTCTCTCTTTCTCTCTCTCTCTCTCTCTCTCTCTCTCTCTCTCTCTCTCTCTCTGACATGTCAATGGCGTGAAGTCCGCTTATAAAAACAAAGTCTGCCGATGACAGATAGAATTCATTAAATGGGGGTGTCACGAGAAATTGAATGACTCGTCTGGGACATTTTAGTTTTTGAAGGAATTAATCCCAACAAATCAACATTGGAGTCATTTCTCTATGAAAATAATTAAACAAACTCACGTTCCACTGTAGCACGGCCAGGCGCTTCCATCCGTTCTGTCGTAGTTGCAGACGCAGGCTTCTTCAAGACTCGGAGGTACATCATGGTTTCCTGAATCATTTGAACTAATGACATCTAAATAATGGGTTCTCACCTACACACTCGTTGTCAAGGCCTCTCTTGCAATCACAAGCAGAATATACGGGTTCATACTGGACGAAACGAAAGCCTAGAATGGGGATGATACTAGTTTGGGGAAAATGAAACCTCCAGCAGATGTACTGCGTTTTTTCCTCCTAATGCCCATTTGGGCATCGTTACTGAAAATCACGGCCTGATGGAAGGCGTCCAGCTGGAAAGGGGGAATTGTTGGACGTTTCTCTCTTTCTCTGTTTCTCTCTCTCTTACTCTTTCTCTCTCTCTTTTTGTCTCTCACCGTTTCACTAATTTCAGGTACACTTCTGGCGAGATGTTTCTTAAACGGATTCAAGTTACAGACTGTGACTGCAGGAAAGGGCGCTGACTCAAATTCCAGCTGAAAAAGATTAATGCTTCGATTTCTTTAAATAAACTACCTCAACATTGACTATTTTGTCCTTCCTTTGGTATTTATTGAAGACCATTCCAACGTTGTAGAAGAAAATGAACATTGAGAGGATGCTGAGGGTGATCCAAAGTATCCTGGCCCATGTCCGATGGGCGTACCACACCTAGATTTCCTCTTCCAAGAATATTGGGGAAACTGACCATTGGGTAGCCATGGACGGTAGTTTCACTGCAGAATTCGGCAAGAACTTTTCCCAAACCTCCGCCCAGCTTTTTCGCCTTCTCTGGGGCGGCCTTTCCCAGATCCTGAAAGTAACTGATTGTTTATCAACAGAAGTATTGAGTCTACTCTTTGTGATCTACCTTGGCTACTGTAGCTAGCGGTCGTCTGAAGGACAAAAGCTCCATGAATCAGGCAACAACCCTTTCTCTATTAATTGAGTGCACCCTTCCAATCTCTCGCTCGTTTTGCATGAATGAACGAGAACGTGGCAGCCGCCGGTCAAAACAAATTTCGCTGATTTCGGGCGTATGAACTTACTGAAATACTGCTTACTTTACGAATTGTCAGGGGAGGGGAGTCAAAGAAAACAATTCTCTTTTGAGGGGACATTGTCTTTCGGCTATTCAATTTTCTAATAAAAGATGCGTTGGAAGAATTCATCTGCAAATTTCAATGAAGGGCCTGTTTAGAGAGAATTGCTTTCTACTCACGAGAGAATGTCTTTTCATCAGATTGGTCATGAAAAGAAATAAACAGGAAATTATTGCATTTTAAGATGTAGTCTTCAAACTCTGCTAAGAAGTCTTGGCTTTTGAAAAAAAAATTATCAACAACAGTTATTTATAAAACAGATGTCTATCGAAAAACACTTATTCGGGGTTCAATTTGTTTTTGTCCTTAAAGTAGACGTCCCGAAAGTATGTTTGAGCTTATGAAAGCACTCCTCGGTGAATATTCGTTAAGAGGCATGTTGAACCTTAGTTATTGTGAGCGATGACCTTAAAGACCGCGTAAATTTCGTTTCGGTCGTGTAAACGTGCCCCTTTTGCCTTACAAATCATATAGAAAAGGTGTATTTCAGAATAGTGGAAACTGTCTCTATTCAATAAAACAATTGTAAAAAAGAATTTGAAAAATCCCAAAAATTTGCGAAAATAGGGGTTTGAGTAAAATTGTATTGACATTTAAAATGAAAATATGTTCAATAGAGACGTGAAATAACAAAAAAATAACACTAACTTCAATAGCGGCGACTACAGAAAAATGCGATAACTCGAAAACCAAGGCTCCTAAGCAGATTTTGAAAAACAACAAAAGTAGATAGCCATAAGAAATGTCATGGAGCACATGTAGCCTCTCGATTAAATGCGTTTTAGTTGTTGCAACACATATGTTAGCCATGAATCAGCTGAAACTGCGAACCAACTCGTTCTTCAGGGTCGATTTTCCCATGTTCCCTCACTTTTACTGAACCTCAACTTTCTTTTTAATATGTTCTCCACCAAATCGAGTATTTAGAAAGACTCTTTGGCTAGAAAAGACCGGAATTAGTCATCCGTGCCCCCTTGATTCTGAATTTTCAAAGCCGCCAGAATGCGCGAACAACTGGATGAGATCGAATGTGACGGGACATTCGCCCTCGGGGACTCTATAGTTTGTTTTTTTCTTTTGCACTTTCGGCAGAATTCCATTAGATAATGCAAATGCCGAAAAATGATGGATTTTAATGGATTCCGGGCCGAGTCTTAACGACTGCAGGGTGTTTTTTCCTTTTAAATACGCTTTGAGAGGGAAAAATAAGCCAAGATTTTGAAAATGTTGGATAAAAAGTTAGTTAGTGACCTTTGTGACCGCGGCTGCTTTGAGATAGGCATCTTGGATGAAGGAATTTCTTCTGGGGAGATGGACGGGAATGAGGAGGCCTTCGTCTCCACGGGAGGAGTTGGGGGAGGAGGCGGAGTCACAGCCAGAGTCTTCAGGACGGCCGAGCAACGGCACGTCCAGGATCAACTCGTTCATGACATTGCAGAGGGCGCACCCGAGGGGCGGGGCTGTCGACGCCTCGTAACGGAAGGGGCCTCGGGGGAGCAGAGAGCGACTGTAGCCAATTGGGAGAACAATCACGGAGTGAGGGAGGGAGGGAGGGAGAGAGAGAGAGAGAGAGAGAGAGAGAGAGAGAGAGAGAGAGAGAGAGAGAGAGAGAGAAGGGGAGTTGGAGGAGATGAGGCGAGGAGCCCTCTCACAAGTCCAACGAATGATTGTGACTAATTACAACAAAAAACAATAAAACTTTGGAAGAAAATACATATTTCATTTTAAAATGTCCAAACTCAAACTTACACTAAAGAATATTACATTATAAGTTAGTAAAAAGAGTTTGCCTCGGGCGGGGATCGAACCCACGAACGATCATAACTCGTATGCCTTTGACCACTCGGGCACCGGGGCACAGCGCTGAATGGGTGGGACTGCATTTATCGAATGAACTGGGGGCTATTTCAACGAAAATACATGTTTAATATATAAAATATGTATTTCCTTTGAAGTTCCATTGTTACGCTGTTGTAATTGGTTATAATCATTTCGTTGGTCATATGCCCTCTAAGTAGTTTCCAAGAGAAATATCTGAAACCAAATTGCAAAACTTGGATGCAAAACCCACGCCATTTCCTTCCCCGAGGAAATGACAAAAGAGTTTACCCATCCTCAAACCGCAAACAAAGACCAAATTGTTCCAGAGGAGCTGCTGGATGTTCCAGAGTTTGCAAATCTCCCCCGCAGTCATTTATCAGGGGGTTCCGTTGTTTATGAAGGACTAAATTTGGGACAGCACGTGTTTTCTTGTTTGTTTTGACTGTCAGCACAAAGTTCGAGGAGACAAGTGGATCCCAGGGGAGACAACGGCCCGTCGACACGGGGAGTGGCCATCACTCACGCTGGAGTCTTGACCCGAATGGGCTTTTCCAGCGGAAAAGAGACTGCCTCTTTCATGACCTGGGTATAAGTCCAGGTAATAAGAATAATGGTGATGTTTATTTTATGAGGAAGTTAAAATACACGCCTCCCAACATAGAAAATTTGTAGTTATTGGGAGAAGCCGATTTTGAGGAAGTATAATGAAGGATCAACCGAATGATTGTGAGTATTTACAATGGCGAAACAATGGAGCGTTAAAATAAAATACATATTTTATCTTTTAAAAAGGTATTTCCATTGAAATAGCCCCTAATTCATTCGATAAATGGCAGTCCCGCCTATTCAGCGCTGTGCCCCGGTGGCCGAGTGGTCAAAGGCATACGACTTATGATCGTACGGAGTAACATCCTTTGTGGGTTCGAATCCCGCCCGAGGCAAACTCTTTTCCTAACTTTGATAAATCCTCAGTTTTAAGTCAATTGTAGGCCACTATACAACATTTGTATTTTGTATTACGCTTTTGGACTGTAAAAGGAACCGTTGTTACAGAAACAAACAAAAGTCACATTTTAGCCTTCTTGTGTCTATTTTCGAACAGATAATGTTTAAATTGATATTTATAACTTAAATAATCACTTTTAAACAAAACAAAATATTTTGCCTCGGGCAGGATTCGAACCCACGAAGGATGTTACTCCGTACGATCATAAGTCGTATGCCTTTGACCACTCGGCCACCGGGGCCCAGCGCTGAATGGGTGGGACTGCCATTTATCGAATGGATTGGGGGCATTTTCGATTGAAATTCTTTCTAAAAGATAAAATATGTTATTATTTGCAGGAAACGCCTATGCGGAAGTATTCAAAGGTAGACAGAGCTAATGCGATTTCGTAAACGAGGGCGATTATGACGTCGACCTTTGTCTCAAGAAAGATCTATGACGGGTAGTTTTGATATTAAAGGACTGTCTATAATACACTTCCATTGGCTTTTTAGTCTCTTAGACTCTTCCATGTCATATTTTTATTATGTAAAATCAATAAAACTATGTAAAACTAGCCATGGACACCTGCCGTGACACATCATCCGTTCTGTGGATCTGAAGTGCTGGCTTGTCCATGGGAGTGCCCCATGCGGGGGTCGTTAGCCGTATTTGCGGATGGCCTCAGCTGAGCCTCCCTGTCCCATTCCCCTTTACACAGCCGCAGAACATTCAATTGATGAACGAAATGGCCTCTTGATCGCAGCAAAGCGAGAAATTCGGGCCATCGCATTTATGTCTTTTCTTTTCCGACACATAAAAGAGGACACGGGAGGCTCTTCTTCTAATGAGGTTTGGGGGAATCAGGGGTTAAATAAACACTGTTAATCAAAACAGAACTAAAAATACAAATAACTTACTCTTTCATTAACAGCTTCAGCGAAAACAACAGACATTCAGTGAGAAAAGCGGAAGAAATGACAAAAAGGGGAGTTGTTTTCGAAAAACAATTGAAAATCTTTTTAAATTCAATGGAAACGGAGTATAAATTCGTAAAAGTCTAGTTAAAATGAATTAGCAGCTTCAACTGAAAAATAAACTGCAGAGAGACCCCCTAACTCGAAAAGTATATAATTCTTTCAGAAGAGAGCCTTATTAAGTCAAACATTCGATTAAAATAGTTTAGTGTATCCGGCAGTACATATTAAACTTAATATTGATCCAAAAACCAGTTAGTAAAAAGAGTTTGCCTCGGGCGGGATTCGAACCCACGAAGGATGTTACTCCGTACGATCATAAGTCGTATGCCTTTGACCACTCGGCCACCGGGGCACAGCGCTGAATGGGTGGGACTGCCATTTATCGAATGAACTGGGGAACGAAAATACCTGTTTAAAAGATAAAAATATCTATTTTTGTTGAAACTTCCATTGTTTTGCTGTTGTAATTACGTACAATCATGCAGTTGTTCTTGTGAGAGGGGTGCATTCCAGACACACTCAATGAAAAAAACAACAGAAAACGAAAATCTTTCTAACTTTGAAGCAAAAAGATAAAATAATTGGCTTATAATGATCAATAAAGAAAGTAGTTATTGTAAAAATAAAGAGCATAATTGCGTTACTAAAAAACTTATATTTTCATTCATCATGCCATGGCAATTAGGCTTGTTTGTCCCTTTGACCCTCTCCCTCATTTACATTTTCATTCTCTTTTGGTATTTGGTTATCCATTCCCATTTTTCAACGGGAAAACTTTGGAACAATCATTTGAAGGCGAGGCACAGATAGTCAAGCTAGTCAAGTCACCAAAGGGGCTTCGGTTTTCCAAGACTGCCTCACCTTTGCCAGATCGAGCAGTCCCTCTCCTTCCTCGCAGGCCTCCTCCTTGCTCTTGTTCAAAAGAGAAAAGGTCCTGTAGTCGTTTCGCTTGAATCCCATCTAGAATACGAGGTTAAAAACCAAACAAGCCGTCGGCCAATCGGGGGCTCAAGTGCCCATCTTAGAGATGCTCAGCTGAGGAACAGGGCCCAGGGTGCACATAAGGACCAAGTTAAGGTCACAGTCAACCAATGGAAAGAAAAGCGCCAACCATTTCGGAGCAGTGGAATTCGAATGGCGGTGCCGTGTGTCAAATTAGCATATTTGGTGGCGAATGGACCTTGGATATCGCAGGCGGATCTCCGCCTCAGATGGGCACAAATCACTCTTCTTCTGGACACCGGAGGGGAATGCACTTTGGGAGAGAGAGAGAGAGAGGGCGAGAGAGACAGACAGAGAAAGAAAGAAAGAAAGGTACAGACACGGCTATCTTAACCTCGAGAGTAAGCCGTGTGAAAACAATCAGAAACCGCAATGTGGCCGCCGGGTGTCGCCAAAGTGGCTGTCCCCAAGGAAGGCATACATAAGGGGTTGACGTGATTCCGGGAACAATTGCGCAAGTCACGCCGGCAGCTGGTAGAAGGCGTAGATAGCGGCTGGCAGCAGAGTCAAATCAACCATAAAACACGCCAAGTCCAATTTGATCCCAGCTTTTGACGAGCACCAACTTTTGGCTCTTTCTGGAAGCACACGTGGTCTTTGATCCTTTTGGATTTGTTTCTGAAAAGCCGATAAAAGAAATGACTAAGTCTATTATCATACGTTTACTCTAATCATTAACATAATTCAGTTCTCCGCTTGCTCCTCATTCCCTGCCCTTCCCGCCCCTCGGCGGTCGCTGCGATGTCTCTCCTTTCCTCCCATTTCCAGGAGGCTGAGATAGATGCCGAATTGTTGGCGGTTGGTTGTCTTCTGAAGCCTCGTCAACTTCATTTCAGCTGGATGACGCTGAGGCGAACATTGGCCACATGCCAGAGGATTTCATCAGCATCCACTTCCTGGAGCACCCCGGGGATTACTGTATCTCCCTCACCGAGGCTGGTCTCACCCGCGTGTCTGTCAAGTCGGAGGCTGAAACTGTCTACCATCTGCTGATTCAGAAGAGGGAAAAGTGGGGTCTGCATCTACCGTAACCCGTGTTCAGTGCCCTCCATGTGCGTGGACTGCTTCATGGCTCAGGAGAGTCTGTGGGCGAATTGTTGTACAGTCTGAGGGAGCCCTCGTGCGACCTCCTCAGCTGCATCTTTGAATCCAAGGTTTCAGTTTTAATTTCACTTTTAAATGCTTTTTAGATTTCCTTCTCTCGGCTGGTTCAGTTGGGGGATCTGCGCAGCCACCGTTTCCTCCAGAACAAGAATGTCCGTGGAATGAAGCCCTCTCACAGGACCAACGGAATGATTGTACGTAATTACAAATTAGCTCTAAATCCAAATAAACTTTAATTAAATCATTTTTCAGCACTACGAGGCGGAAGTGGAGCTGGGCGGTGGCTGGGTCGGCTGCGAGTTGTGGAAGGCGACGGAGCTGGGGGCGGTGGAGTGGCGGCAGAAGATGTTCGAGGAGATGCGGGTGTCGGTGGTGGCTGAGGAGCGTCATCTGCCCATCCGCAGGGCCCTGGCCATCGTGGTGGCCGACGAAGGCTACCTGGTGTACAAGAAGCTGCAGGGAATGGGCCTGGACGTGTGGGTGGGCCGCCAGCTGGATGCCCTGAGCGTCTACCAGAGGATCAGGGTGGGTGGCCAATGGCCCTCCACCAAAGGCTTCAGTTGATGCTGGACGTGGTGTCGGTGATGGCGGACCTGCATCTGGCCAAGATCTACCACGGGGCGCTCGAGCTGAGCCACTTTTTCATCGAGGACAACTCGAACCGCGTGCTCTTCAACAGCGCCGATGGACTGGTGCCCATGGCCGTCGAAAAGACGGTCACTCTGGCCAATTTCCGGAATCTGGCCCCCGAGGTGGCCTGGACCAGACGGCTGACCCCTGCCACGGGAGTGTACTCGCTCGGAAGGATGCTCCAGTGTCTGTCGGACATGAAGGGGCAGGTTCTGGCCAGAGGTAGTCTTCAGGAGAAGGCTCCAACGCAGCATTCAGACCCCAACGCCCAGCAGCTGCACTCGATCGCCCGTCTCGTCTCCAGCTGTCTCCACAGGCGTCCCGTCGCTAGGCCCACGATGGACGGAGTCTTCCTGCGTCTTCAGGAGGCCTTTGTCGCCTGCAAGCCCAGCGACCAGAGGTAGATTCCAAGCCATTTGAACAAATCCGTCGAAAACTGCACTTGACTGATCATTTCGTTCATTCCACAACAAAAACAACTGCGAGCGTGCACAAACTGAAGAGATAACGGCGACAAAGCTATGGAAGCTCTCGTGCATCGACATCAGCTTCTCCTTTGATTTCTCTGCGTGGTGCTTATTTACTGTGCTCTGTTTTCAATTGGCTTCAACAGCCAACACGGAGGGTCGAGTGAGATAAATATCGGAAGTCGGCGCGGCCCCGACCGGCGGCTAAGTGCGCTTTGTTTTAAGTACGCACCTTTTTTTACAACATCAATTATTTTTCAGAAAAGGGTGAATTATTCATTTTTCAAGGACGGACATGAAGGGTGTCATGCATGTTTAAACAATTCGTATGCGTACACTCAAGACAACATTCTCCTATTTTTGTGAAAGTACGCAGTTGCGTACTGCATTTTTCAGTGAACGAGTGCCCTCTTGTATACGGTGTACTTTTTCCTTAAATAGTTTTGTTTCTGTTTTGTGTCACTTCTCGTTTTATTTTTGTGTACATTGATTATTTTCAGAAGGTTATGAAATGACGGAGGAACAAGTAGTCCCATCCGAAGCTCCGCCGAAAAAAGCGAAGAATATGAGGGTTGGTTTTTCTTATTTGTAGTTTACTTCCCTGACTTTAGGCTAGTACATCGGGCCCTGAGTCTACACGGGTCAGGACGACCGTTGACAACCCGCCAGCTGGGAATTCGTGCGCCGAGAACGCAGGTAATCCGATTTCATATTTCAGACCTGGTTCCAGGCGACGATGATTCATTCGACGAGTTTGAGCTGAAGTACGGTGCCAGCCATGTAATCAGCCTCTTCGTCCCGGTGTCCCTTTGCATGCTCATGGTCGTAGTCACCATGAATTCCATCAATTTCTACGCCGAAAGTGGTGGCAGACATCTGTAAGTTTATTGGGAATGCCGCCAGTGTATTTGGATATCATTCATTTAAAAAGTTTTTTCCCTAAATCTACCGCAATCTTTTATTATTTTCTTTTTCTTCAGGATTTACACTCCGTTCGTGTCCGACACCCAGAGCTATGGTGAATTGGCGCTCATGTCCATCGGAAATGCGATGGTGATGCTGGTGGTTGTAATTCTGATGACAACACTTCTCATAGCCTTCTACAAATATCGATGTTACAAGGTATTCTGCAACCCTTTCCCTTTCTAAATTCAATTACAGCTGATTCACGGATGGCTCATTTTGAGCAGCTTCATGCTCCTGTCCTTCTTCACAACCACCTACGTCTAGTGAGTCCTTCCTCTAGTTCTCCCTAATCAACTGTTTAGTGAGGTCATGAGTGCCTACAGTGTCCCCTGCTCCTCCCTCACCATCATCTTCATTTTATTCAACTTCGGCGCCTTGGGAATGATTTGCATTCATTGGAAAGGGCCTCTGATGCTACAGCAGGTAGTTCTCTCAATTATTTTTTTCAAGTTCCATTTCAGTTCTACTTGATCACTATTTCCGCCCTCATGGCCCTCGTCTTCATAAAATATCTCCCCGATTGGACTGTGTGGGCCGTGCTGGCTGTGATTTCCATCTGGGATCTGGTGGCCGTCCTGTCTCCCAAGGGTCCCCTCCGTATGCTGGTCGAGACGGCCCAGGAGAGAAATGAACCCATCTTCCCCGCTCTTATCTACTCCTGTGAGTTTGTCACTGTTTCTGGTGACTTCGTCTTTCCAGCTGGAGTTATGTATCCTTACATTCTCTTCGGTTCCGTCACAGAAGGAGAGCCCATCAACGCCCCGTCGACCAGCAATGGATCTGCTGATCCGACTGGTACGTCAGATCCAATTTCCTCATTTCAATTATTTCCAGGAACAAGCCAGTCATCTGACGATTCCACGCCATCCACCCAGAATCTCCTGAAATGCGATGGAGCAGGCTCTCGCAAGAAGCCAAAGAGAATCGCCGTTCCTCCTCCGAACATGGACAGGTAAGGTCAACAACTGCTTCTGATCCAATCTGCTTCAGAAACCGCGAACGAGAGGCGGCCCTATCCCTGAATTACGTGGAAATCAGGGACCCGTCGCAGAATCAAAGGCCTAGGGCCCCATCGGCGAGTGTGGAAGAACGTACGTGTTTCCACCTTGTTTTCCTTCTATTTACTTTTGAAAGCCTTTAACAACAGAGGTTTTCAGGCGGAGTGAAACTGGGCCTAGGAGATTTTATCTTCTATTCGGTGCTTGTGGGAAAAGCGTCGTCATACTTTGACTGGAACACGACGGGTAAGTATTTCTTTCTTTGAGTGAATCTCAAGATAACTGAGACTATCCATATCCTTTGTTCCAGTGGCGTGTTACGTGGCCATCCTCGTCGGCCTCTGCCTGACCCTCGTCCTCCTGGCCGTCATCAAGAGAGCCCTGCCCGCCCTGCCGATCTCCATCTTCGCCGGCCTGCTCTTCTACTTCAGCACCCGCTTCTGTATCACCCCCTTCGTCTCCGAAATCACCCATCATCAGATCGTCTATTGACATTTCATACTTTCCATGTTGCCCTTGTTTCTGTTGCATAATCACGCAATATGCACGGGATTCGAACATTTCACTGTCCGATCTTTCGTAATTATCAGACTCCCCGGTACATACGGCGTTCTCTCGCGATCTCTTAATAAATATTAACTAAAGTCTTCGAGTGCTCAGTTTGAAAGGGTCGCCACCGAGAGAGATTTCCTGTCAGGACCAAAAGCCATCTTTGGTTGTTCTAAAGTAGCTATTCTTGGAGTATATCTTCAGCATTGGATGATCTTTGCTTCTTCTTTCACTTTGTTTTCTTTCCCTGACCTGTCAGCGCCAATGTCCAAAGTACGTGTTGTCCGCCCCTTGGACCCTAGATTCTAGCCGGATACCCAAAGATTTCCTCCAGAACTATCTGAAATTTCAAGGAACTTTCCGAGACCGGGCCGACCAATTCAGTCCCAGACATTCAAATGAAGCGACAGCCCTGTTTCCGTCGTTCCACAATCAGGAATCCTTATTAGAATCATCTAATTCGAATTTTTGCTTCAGAGGATATCCCACAACGAAATATTATCGTGCTGGCTTTATGATATGGTCTAAACAGTTGCCTCTTCGTTCGAAAAACTCACGTTTAGTCGTTCTGTCAACCCCTCCCTCAAGCCATGGCTTTTACGGCTCCTTCCCTTTTCTATTGCCACATTAGTATTCTTCTGCCTTTCCTATTTAAAATTCCTCTAAATTCTCTGATTTCCAGTGTAATGTAATGTTGTCCGTCGGGCGGAGGTTCATGTCTTCCGTGCGCCTCGTCGAATCCGCCGCCGATTTGTACGAAACGGACGTCTCTTTCCGTAACAGTACGAGGGATCAAATCAACCTCAAGGCCATTTACCAGGTAATATTCAACCTTCTGGCTTTTAACCAATATCCATTCGTTTCAGGACACCCTCCCCTCTGGCTCTTCCGTGGGTACGGTAGTCGCCCTCCACGGCGCCCCCGGGTCTCATCTGGATTACAGGTACCTGCGGCCGTTGTTGCAGCAGAAGTCAATCCGTTTCATTGGAGTCAATTACCCCGGCTTCGGAGTGACGCCAGGTATTTTGGAAGAAGGGCTCTGACTCTTTCTTTAGACCATGACCTCTTGAAGTTCAACAATGTCGAACGACACGGCTTCGTATCGGATCTTCTGGAGAAGATCGACCTGAAGAACGAGAAGGTAAGACTGTATGCTGATTGGTAACCTCGTATTCTCAGATTGTCTTCATCGGCCACAGCAGAGGAACCGAGAACGCCGTCATGATGGGGGCGGACAAAGAGGCCTGCGGGGTCGTCCTTCTGAATCCAACCGGCCTCCGTCTCCACAGAAGTCTGAAGCCATTCTGGGCCCTTCAGGCAGCCAACCGTGCCTACAACGCCCCTGTTCCTGGGATTCGCAAGGCCCTCACTCCCATCTTCTTCAAATGTCAGTTTCCCTTCATCTATCCAGTTTATCACAGAGTTTTCAGTGTACAAAATTCTGACGATCAAGGTAAAGGACGGTAAAATGGCGGCCCATTGCATGCAGTCGATGGAGAATGTGGCCCTCGGCGAGCAGAAGCCATTCATCGACAGAATCAACCAGTCCCAGGTAGAATTTTCCTTTTTTGATGACAGTTAGACCTTTGTTTTCAGACGAAAGTGGCCTTCTTCTTTGCGGGAAAGGACTGGTTCATCGAGAATGAGATCTCCCACGAATGCGCTCGTTCGTTCGACATTGACCATTTCGTGAGTGAAGGCACTTCTTCCATTTCAAGGCGGATGTTCAGGTTCTGAAGACGCAGTCGAAGGAGGAGGCGGCGGATCTCTTCCCCCGAGTCGCGGATTCCATGGAAATGAAGGTTTTGACTTCTCGGAACTCTGCTGATTCCTCTGTTTCAGGGTTGCTCCGTCTTTTTCGAGGACGACGGTCATTTTCTTCAGAAGAAACGAGCCGATTTCGTCAGTGACGTCATCTACGCCATGCTCACTAAACAGCGCAGCAAGATATAATCTGTGTATTTATGTAATTACTGTAATAAATATTTGTTTTATTATCTCTAACTGTAAACTTCCTGTGGTTTCTCCAACCTCTTCCGTTCCCCGTAGTCAAATGGTCTTAAATCACGTGGCGTCAGATGCTCGGCGCCCGAGGATTACGGTACCTCCGGCAGAGCCGTTTCGTCTCAACTGTGGTCGACGAGGGAGCCAATCTCTACTCGAGAAAAGTAACTTTTAACGGAGGGAAAGGACACCAGATTACTGTAGATGCAGTGTATCAGGTACGGTAGTTCCTTGAGGTTGAAACAAGGTCTTGAAGGATTCGATTCCCACCGGTGGCGCCGCAAGGGCTACCGTAGTCGCCCTGCACGGGTCTCCTGGCTCCCACAACGATTTCAAGTACATGGTGCCTCTTCTGCGACAGAAGGACATCCGCGTCGTGTCCCTCAACTATCCAGGCCACGGATTCACCCAGAGTTGGATTACTGTAGCCTTCATGCATCTTTTCTTCAGATGACGATCGCTTGACCTGGGAAAACGTGGAGAGGAACAGTTTTGCCCAGTCGGTCATTGATTTGCTGGATCTGAAAGATCGTCTGATTTTCCTTGGACACTCCCGCGGCGGGGAGAACTCCCTCCAACTAGGAATCCAAAATGCGGTGAGAAATCACCTCAATCGGTCATCACTTCTTTAGAAATCTACGATCGGCGTGGTGATTCTGAACAGCCCTGGTCTCAGAATGCACAGAGGAATCAAGCCATTTTGGAGACTGGCTCTCGTGATGAAACTGGCCTCCATTCCCTCACTTCGACCCCTCGTCCATCCCCTTCTAAACTTTTGTAAGGTTCTTGCTTACAATCAATAGATCTCTTTTCAGTGTACAATTCGGTTCTTGGCCTGCGGGTGCCTTCTGGAGCAGTGGCTGCCTGTTCCATGCTCCCTTTGAAGACCTTCGCCTTCGAGAAACAACTCCCCGATATTGAGGCATTGTGCGAGAACGAAACGGTGGGGATTACTATAGCCACGTGGTTACTGTAGTTTCAGATGCGCCTACTGTACGCCTACTCGGGCAATGACTTCCTGATCGAGAAGGAGAATGCAGATGAATTCGCAGCCGCTTTCAACAGCAGACGCCATCTGGTTCGTACAGTTTCGTCCCGAAATTAGCCTTTTGTTAAGGAGTGTCTAACAAAGGGAGACGCGGCTGACGACGATCGAATTCGAGCGGAAATGGTCTCGTTGTTCTCGGAAGGACAGAAGATAGTCACGGCGTATTTCTCGAAGGAAGACCATTTCCTGCAGAAGCACCGGGCCAGCTGCATCAGCCACGCCATCGACGCCATTGTGTCCCACCACGAAGAGAAATTGTGATAGGTTAATAACAGCTAGGCCTAATTGTCAGAAATCGTGGCGTTTGCCTGTCCAGCTGTTGTTCGTTCGACCTTTCGGCGGCCTGGACTTTAGACCCGATAACGCACACGCACTTCAGTGTCTGCAGTCTTGCCTTCTTTCCCTTTCTTTTGTTCTATGGCATTATTGGATACGCTTCTGTTTGCTCAACTATTGTCGTTGTTTGTAGGTCATGAATGTCGGTCGTTGTTTGCACTTTCTCGCTCATCAATCACGTCTGGTTGGTCTTCGCAAGGTATGCCTGAAAGCTTATGCCATGTTCACTGCTGTTTATGCTTTGCTTGAATGTAAATGCTTGAAACTGGTTTAATTGAACATATAAGTGAATTAACAATATTGAAATGAGGTAATGCTTAATTTGTGTATAAGCCAGCTATCTTGGAGGACTTGCGCGTTTACTCGAAAATGCCGATAATCTGCGTGGATTTGAAGCTTCAACGGGCAAAGCCCTCCTAGTTTTCAGCCCGGAATTAACCCTTCTCCAGCCAAGCTGATTTCAATTAATAGATTGTTGCAGACTGGCTTCCTAGAGGTTAGAAGCATTTCCTCTACGATGGTTTCGATGAAGGAGCTAGAGGGCATGGTTAGGGTAGAGCCCGTCACCTTCGATCTCAGCAGTGGTAGCTCCCTCACCCTGGAATCTCATATTCAGGTAATGATCCCACTTTCCTTCTTCATTTTCTATTTTTTAGGATACCCTTCCGTCGGGTTCCTCGGTCGGAACGGTTGTTTGTATTCACGGGGCGCCTGGATCTCACAAAGACTTCAAATACGTCACTCCGCACCTCAATGAGAAGGGAATCCGCGTCGTCGGCATCAATTTTCCTGGTTATGGACTCACCGAAGGTGAATTTTAGCTAATTTATAAGTTTAGTTGGTTTTCAGGGCACGAGAAGCTAAACTTTGACAACACGGAACGCAATAATTTCGTCAAGGCGGTCATCGATAAGGTTGTTTCTTTAAATTTTTGTAGAGCCTCACTGTAATTTTGTCCATAACAAATGAGGAACTAGATTTACTTCCCTGATCAGGTTCATTCAGGTCGGTGTGGACAACCGTTTGGTGGTGATGGGCCACAGTCGTGGATGTGAGAATGCGACTGGATCGGCTTCTTTGGTTACGGTAACTCCTCTTCCACCTTTTAAAAACAAAAACTGTGTTTCAGGATAGACTGGCGGGTCTCATTCTGCTGAACCCCACTGGCCTCCGTCTCCACAGGGGTCTCCGCCCGTTTTGGCTGGTCACCGCCATCCTCTGGCTTCATAACATCGGATCCTTCGTTCAGACGGCTATGGAGTCCTTCCTCTTCTTCTGTAAGTTCTTTATTTATATAATTATTGGGTTGTTCAGTCTACAACAAGATCGGCTTGCGGCTGAACAGTGGCAAGCAGGCGGTGACGTGTGTCCGCACCATGTCCAACATCGAACTGGACAAGTTGAAGCCGAAAATAGACACAATCAATAAGTCTGAGAAGGTACTCCTGATACATTGCATTGAATACAACGAATTCAGGCGAAAGTAGTGCAGGCTTATTCGGGAAAGGACCTTTTCATTGAAACCGAGGTATCGAAGGAACTGGCAGACAGCTGGCACGACCACAAGGAAGTGGTGAGTGGATTCTACTCGTTTTGCGTCACATTGTTATATAAAACTCTTTTGGAATTTAGATTTGTGAGGAAAAGTCGTCCGATGCGACGGAGAGTACCTTCAACAAGACGGTGGAGCATCTCCAGAACGGAACCAAATCGGTTTGTTGCTATATTCTGTCTTCTCACGAATGTCCAATTTAGGTTTCGGTGAACTTTGTGAAGGAGGACCACTTCCTTCAGAAGCACCAGGCGAAGTTCGTCGCCGACACGATCGAAGTCATTCTCAAGCAGGCATAATTTTAGTGTTGTTTTTGTTCAAGTCAGGCATGATTAGTGGTTGTGTTTTAATCCCGGTTCGAGCTTTACTATTCGACAATAAATTATTCGTTTTCGATTGTTTCTGTAGATTATAGATTTTCAATTTCATCCAGTACGTGATTTTTGCTTGCTTTTGGGGTGGAATCGTTAGTTTAGGCGTATGAATAGACGCAACGCCAAGTTCATAAAGGCCGGGTTGCCGCTCTTCTCGCTGGTCTTTGGAGGAGCCTACGGACTGCACTACTTCCAGCAAGTGCGCTACGACTTCAGGAAGATTCGACAACTCGATGACAATCTGAGCAACCTGGTTGGCTGCAGTCGGTTGGCGCTAATCCCTGATTTGTAGAAAACTGATCTGAGCACGAGTGGACTGAAAGTGAGGGAGAATGTGACCGTCGACACTGTGTACAATGTGAGATAGGCGGTTGGATGGGGGTCATTTAGGAGTTTAGGAAGTGGCCAATATCGACACGGACAACTGGGTGAACATACGAGGACCACGGGAGACCGAGGACACCACCGAGTACCTCAGCATCAAGTGGGTTAAATGGAAATATGATACAGCTGAAATTATTGGGTCATTTAAAAATAACTGGAACCTGTGGTTAGTGGGATGTGTGGGATATCAGAGGCCCAGGAATTTGTGAAGGGTATTTTGCCGTTGGTTGCCAAAAAGCGGATAAGTGTGCATGTTATCAAAAAAAATGCATGTTGCCCTTAATTGCAAAAAAAGCAGATCAACCTCAAAGATATGGATTTTCTCCAACTCAGCTGAAATATTATTCGAAACTACAACTTCACCCCATTATCGACCCTTTTCTTATCAATGTTCTTTTCAGATCTCAGCAGCAGCAACATAATCGTAAGCAGCGCGAGCAGAAGTTGCAGGAGCTGAAAGATTGACCACCGTCGTTGTTATTTGTCTGTTATTCATCTAGGCTTTAATAAAATAGGATTATTTATTCATAATTAATTCAGCTGGTCAGGCTGCTCGATCGTGCTAGAAACGAGGCTCAATAACAGAAGCCACATGTACGGGCGCAGTATTTTCTTTTGTGTTCTGCGGGGTAAAACTCGCTGGCACAGAATCCGTTGGCTGCCCAGTTCTTGCAGCTGAAAGGGTTTGGTTGTACTAGGCTTGTTGAGTGAACTTACTTGTTTCCCCAGTCGTAACAGCTAGCTCCTGGGTTGGTGAAAGCCCCGGTACCGTATCCAGGGGTTGTGGAGGATCCGTTGTTGTCGCAGAAGCCACAGGTCTTCTTGCAGCTGACTCGGACGAAGGGCTGCATGTCAATGTTACGGCAGATGCTTTTGTCGTTTTCACATTCGATCACGGCGTCAACACAGCCTCCTGAAGGATTACGGTAACTATTTTTTGTAAGGAATGACAACTGGGAGATTGGAATTGCAAGTACTCAAAAAGTTTACCTTCGTTGCAGAATCCACAGACATTTGGGCATTCGGAGGCGATGATTTCTCTCCACTTGGGGTCCTTGCACTGGGCCTGGGTGATTGTTTCGCATTTGACTCCAGGGACTGAAAGATGTTGTGATTTAAGGAGAAAAAGAGACAATGAGAGATAAAGCTTCTACTTCTACTCACACTCCTTATTCTTGCAAGTGTATGCTGGAGTGAGACAGCAGTATCCACAAGTTTTCGGACACATCTTGATCATCGCCTGTTTCTGTTCCTCCGATGACTTGCAACCGGTCGCTCTGTCATCTTCGTCCGTTCCGACCTTGATCGCAGGAGCAGGTGTGGCAATTGTGGCACAGATGGAAATGGTGTCCTCACAGGCCACGGCATTCGGAGCCCACTGAATTCACAGATTTAACTACCAGTTCACTGTTGAAATAAACCTTTCCACCAATGGTGCAGTTGAAGTCATCTTGCAGTTTGGTTCCATAGGCTACAGAAACCAAGGCCAGAATTCGTAGGAAGGAGATCATCGCAGCAGTTGATGGTGGACAGTCGGAGGATCACCATTTATATCAATTTTGTGTGTTCACAAGCCCTTTCATTTGCCAGCCTGATCTATGAAATATTTCACACTAGTGTGGACACAGGCTCCGCCGATTGGCGCCTCGAATCACACAATGTTGCAATGGTGTATTGTTTGATGCGTGCTTATTAGATAGAAATTATGGATGGCAGATCGAAGAATGGGAAGAGAGATTGGAAAGAGTTGTTTCATGAGGCTAGATTATCTCTCGTGTGTGAATCTGATCTTATGTCACGAGATAACCAGAGAATATGTTTAATCTTAAACGGTAAGAGACATAGTAGAGTGGTTCTCTCACCCTCTCTCTCTCTCTCTCTCTCTCTCTCTCTCTCTCTTTCTTTCTTTTGCTCTCTTTCCCCCTCTCCCTTTTATTCTTTCTCTTCTAAATCTCTGATGCTTCGTCAGTGTTTCGCCAGGAACAATGTGACAATTCTCCATCGTAATGAGGCGTCAATCGCCGTGGGCTGTGTCCACACCAGTGTGTGAAACATTTCAATGGCCATGCTGGCAAATGAAAGGTTTGATGAGCACACAGAATGAGTATAAATGGTGATCCTCCGACTGTCCACCATCAACTGCTGCGATGATCTCCTTCCTACGAATTCTGGCCTTGGTTTCTGTAGCCTATGGAACCAAACTGCAAGATGACTTCAACTGCACCATTGGTGGAAAGGTTTATTTCAACAGTGAACTGGTAGTTAAATCTGTGAATTCAGTGGGCTCCGAATGCCGTGGCCTGTGAGGACACCATTTCCATCTGTGCCACAATTGCCACACCTGCTCCTGCGATCAAGGTCGGAACGGACGAAGATGACAGAGCGACCGGTTGCAAGTCATCGGAGGAACAGAAACAGGCGATGATCAAGATGTGTCCGAAGACTTGTGGATACTGCTGTCTCACTCCAGCATACACTTGCAAGAATAAGGAGTGTGAGTAGAAGTAGAAGCTTTATCTCTCATTGTCTCTTTTTCTCCTTAAATCACAACATCTTTCAGTCCCTGGAGTCAAATGCGAAACAATCACCCAGGCCCAGTGCAAGGACCCCAAGTGGAGAGAAATCATCGCCTCCGAATGCCCAAATGTCTGTGGATTCTGCAACGAAGGTAAACTTTTTGAGTACTTGCAATTCCAATCTCCCAGTTGTCATTCCTTACAAAAAATAGTTACCGTAATCCTTCAGGAGGCTGTGTTGACGCCGTGATCGAATGTGAAAACGACAAAAGCATCTGTCGTAACATTGACATGCAGCCCTTCGTCCGAGTCAGCTGCAAGAAGACATGTGGCTTCTGCGACAACAACGGATCCTCCACAACCCCTGGATACGGTAGCGGAAGCATAACCAGCACTGGCTCTTCAGCTACCTGTTTTGACAGAGATGTGAAGTAAGTCAATCATCAGCCACATGGAAACCTTGTTTCAGCTGTATATATTGGGCACGACATGGATATTGCTCCAATCCATTCTACAGTACTCAGAAGTACCAACTCTGCCGAAGGACCTGTGGACTCTGCTATTAACGATCCTTGGGAATTGGAATTGAGTCTGACCAACTCAATTGATTATAAATTATTTATCTTTACTCTGAATAAATGGGTATTTAGTGAGTGACAGAAGTGAGTTAAAATACTAAAAGAAGCATAAAGTACAAAACAATTATTTAGAATTCTCAGTTCCTATCAGATGCTGGTTTATTTACCGAATTGTTTGATAAATAAGTGCATATGGAGTGTACAATACAATCTGCCTTATCAGCCATTGCGTGGCAAAACACAAACAGAAGACATATGTGGAATTCTTGAAAAGGACCCAAATCAGAATCCTGGTATTTCGCTTTTCTAGAGTTTACGAGTCGTTCTCAGCAAAACTCGAGTGGACTTAGAATTTAAGGTCTTTGGATTCAAGCTCACGCTTTGGAAATGACTTAAACGTTGTTTTTCGCATCCCGATGGTACTTATTCTGAAACTGTTTGACAGGCGTAATTTTCGGGTGCGAGGTTACGGAAAGCGTCCATTTGGGTACTGAAATTTCTCAACTTTATCATAAGGACCAACATATATAGTGAGTGAGTGAGAAGTAGAAACAAGGCAGAAACCCTTCTTTTCTGTTGGTTCCAAAGCACAATCATTTCCCTAAACGTCGCTGTTTGTGTTTTGCCACGCGACCGGAGATAAGACCCCTCGTGCTCTCTTTGTCATGTGCACTCCCTTCTCGCCGAATTCTTCCATTTTCCTTTCCTCTGTTCATTTAAAGTGCCCTTTCTGTTCGAAAAAAGGCCAATAACCCTCTTCTGTTTATCTTTAGTCTAGAATGTCTTAATTAAAGACGCTTCTAGACAGTCGTTCTCCGGCCAATATCCGCCATCGCGCCCATAGCAATTTTAAAATGACGGATAGCCTCAGATTAATGCAGCCGCCGTTCGCTCATAACCCTCTTACGAATCCCTCTACTGGAACGAGCCACGGATAACCAGAAATGGCTCACTTCAGCTATCTTTTGGAGTATATCACTGGCTACAAACCGATGATATTTGACAGAATACCAAGGAATACGAATTCTTGTTGACGGGACAGCCAGGCGACACCATTATAAATCGTTTTTGACGGATTCCCTCAGGGCGTGACTTCAAAATCGGTTGGAGAAGTCGCTGCCTCACTCACTCACTCACTCACTCACTCACTCACTCACTCACTCACTCACTCACTCACTCACTCACTCACTCACTCACTCACTCACTCACTCACTCACTCACTCACTCACTCACTCACTCACTCACTCTCTCACTCACTCACTCACTTCCTCTTTCCTTTGTGAACTACGTTTAAATAATTCTAAAACCAAGTTTCAATATAAACTCTTGGTATCCACCCAGTTTCCGTACGAGCGACTGCCCTGCGGCGAACGCCGCGTCGCGTCCGCTCGCGTGTGAAGGAAACGAGTGGGACAGCAATTATGCAGTGCAGAAAGCTAGCTACCGCGTATTCCGTCGCAAACCATCTAGAATTCAGCCGAAGCGAGAGAGAGCCCTTCCCAGGAGACTCCACAATCACCTATCTCTGCCCTTTGTCCCCAGAATGCCAGATTAACTTGGCAATCCGTCATAATCTTCTCATTCCTCGCCCTTTGCCGGCGGTTGGAGCCACTCCCAGTCTCCAAACTAATTGCCCTTTCCCTCATCTTTCCATCCAATTATCTTGGCCTCCAATTCCACGAGAACCAGTGGTTTTTTCGAAGGAAGACCGCCATTTCCCCAGAGTCGGCCTCTTCTTAATTGCTCTCTGCCAAGGCCGTCTTCATCAGAGGTCTTCTGTAGGTTTCATAGCTGCTGACTTATATACCCTATCACACAAATGGTTAAGGATTCAAGTCATCAAGACGTCGTAGGTTCCTATTCTCTTGAGAACCCCGCTTCTTTTGAGGAGCCCATATCCTCCGCCAGCCCTTTGTTCCCATGCAGAAATATGACCCTTCGGCCGTCTTCGTCCCTTCTCTGACCACCTGTCCACCCCTAAATCCAGTCCAAATCATGTTGTCATTCTCTCATCGTCACTAATTGGCCAGCGGATTCGGCTGGACGCGCACCGCCTAATTCTGTCGATGCTCGACGCCCCCGAGGCCATTCGGATGTCCCAACGGAATTTTGATTACGTCCATTGCCAAATTAATAATACTCCCTCAAAACAAGGCGGTAAAAGGCTTTTTTCTGTACAATGTGCGTGAGAGCGAGTGAGTGTGAGTGTGTGTATGTGTATGTGCGAGTGTGAGAGTGTGTGTACATGTCTATGTGTGCTATCTTTCACAAGTAGTTACGGACTCCCCATACCATGAACTCTCCAAAACGTTGTTTAGGTCGTTTCAAACACAGTCGCTGTGTTTATACCCCGCAAACAAACAAAAGAGCGTGTGTCAATGGGAATTTTCCGCTGCGATTTCCACGACCAAAAGCTAATCTCCGTGCGATTACCGAGTCAGTCATAAACTGCCGAGAAAGAAATCAAAAGTATCACGTAAGCCAATCCAATTGTATTCTGTCCTTTAGGCGATTACTGAGAACTTTCGTGAAATGGGGCAAAGTGTCCGCGTGAGCTGCTGTTCGTCGCTGTTTGTCCTCGGTGCAGCGTGTTCTCCCCGTTGCTCCCTGACCGATTATCCCTTTGTCCACCGGAATCAATCCTTCCGCCCCACTCCCTGCACTTTCTGCTCTTTGGCTTCTCAACTCCAAATTGACACCCTTTCCGTCAACAGGCCGATTAGTGACGCACCACGAGGTATCCAACCCACACTTGACCCCTTCTGAGAAACGATTGAAACTTCTCGGAATTCTGATCTTCGTAAAATTCCTCCAACGTTGCAATGGTCGTTCTTTGAGACAAAAGATTACACTGCTGGGAAGAAAAGGCTCTTTCTCTCAATCAGTTGGTTCCCGCTTCGTTTTTTCCCGCCGTCCTGTCATTAGGCGACCGGAAATGGCCGCTTTCCGGAATTTCTTTTATGGCCCTTTCCTTCGCGGTTTCTCCCAGGAAGTAGAAGAAAGAAGAAAACAACAAAGAGGTTGACTTGGCTTTCAATGGATCAAACTGCTTTTGTTTCTAAAAAATGAGGGCCTTTAGACAGCCCTTCCTTGTTCCTTTGTCCTTAAGTCTTCGAAACTTCTTTGAAATCGTCTGCCCAGACTTCTTTTTTGATGTATTTGATTTCTTCTAGAAACAATAAAATTTATATTATAGAAATTATCTAAAATTTGAATGTTCCATCCATGCGATTTTCGGTTTGCAGAATGCGATTCCTCGTCTGAAGTAGGTCTTTGCGTAATTGAAAGCGACAACGCGAGCCCTTGCACAACTGCAGGGCTTTTTATTTTTAATGCTGCCACAAAGACGAAAATATGTAAAAAGGATTTATATTAATTGTAAATAATAAAATATTATGCACCAACAATATCTCAAAGGCATTCCTAACCCTTTCCACGACGGTTCACAGCGCGCCGACCGTTCGCGTCGCGGTCAATCTTACAAATCATTGAAAATTGATTTATTTGAAGTCATGAAAATAATAATGAAATTAGACGTAAAAAGCAACATACTAGCTTCGGAACTTCGCAGATTTCCGTGCAGGACCCATCGGTACCCCAGAGACCTTTGTAAGTACTATTATGGAACTAATTTCTAGATAACTGATTCCAGTGCAAATGAATTTTTCAATTGCAAGAACTGAAAACAACAGGATCTTAATTCCAAGCGGCAGTTTCACCTGCTCGGCTAATTTTATTAAATCCAATGCGTCAGATTGTTTGCAGCCCGCGTAGTTTCGCACACTGCAATTTTTCAAAATCACTTTTCCACGTTTTCTCTGATTTTTTAGCTTCCCTGACATGGAAATAGTTTTCCATGGCTCTGAATCATCTCTCGATGTGATCTGTGGAATGTCATTCACTTTGCTTCATCGCAGATGTCTCCTCTTCCACAGCAGACATAAAATGTTTCATTCCCACGAGATTCCATCTCCCAGAGGTAATAAAAAGAGGTCTCCACCTGTTGTAAGACCCTGTTTACAATGATTCCTCGGAGATAACTCCCAAAACTCCCTTCCTTGGTGATTGGTCCTCCCTCAAACCGAGGTCTCTCGAGGGACATCAGTGCTTTTTATGCGACGAGTCGCTTTCCTTTCGCCTCCTTCCATTCCAATATTTCTGCCCTGGGGTAATTATTTATCATTTTCTGAGTCAATGTGTAATGAAAAGAAGAAAACAGGGGATAATTGGTGGAAACTACTTCCGTCTGCCAATATCCCAGCCAATTCCCAGTCGAATGTCTTCTGAAAGGAATGTTTCTCCTGCGCAATGTCTTAATCCAGCGGCTGATAGGCCACCGCCCCTATCTTCTCTCGTCAATCGATTCCTCTCCTACGAATTTCGGGTCGTCTCTGGAATCAAACGCTTTTTCCACCAAAGCGAAAGGTTGCTTTCAGTCATCCAAGATGCGATTGTTTATTTCTTACTAATACATTTGTAATCCATTGATTTTAACCGCTTACATTTGTTGGTAAAACTAATCCACGAAAAAGTCTGGCTGCCGCGAAATTCACTAAACGTAGTTTATGAAACCAAACGGTTTTGCTTAGTTTCCGATTGAGGACTACCCTTGTAATTGTGGTTTTCTGAATTCATCCGTTTTTGATTTTGTTAAAAACTTTGATGACAAATCTTATTTTCTGTTGAAGAATAGAAAAACAAATAGTTTAATGTGCGTCATTATGTGGCAATCTAAGTGCAATTGATTCAGCCTGTCCATCTTCATCTTGTTTCTCTTTCTCTCTCCCTCCATCTCTCTTTGTTTATGTGTGTGTGTCAGTGTTTGTGTGTTTATGTCTAACATGTGTATGTGTGTGTTTGCGTGTATCTATGTTGGGTCTGTGTCTATGTGTGTGTGTGTATGAACCATCATGAAAAGAAACAGTGGGGTGCATTGCTGTGGGGGAGCGGTGAATGTGGCAACAACCACTTGTCTCCAAGGCCTCCTCCCACCCGCTCCTCGAGTGCAGCAGCCCTAAATTGGCGCATCCTCTTCCGGCATTGATTTGATTTCCCTGACGAACCAGTTCCTCGCCCAACAGTCCGCTGACCGAACGCCCGAATCCCCGCCGACGTCTGTCAACTTCCCCTAATCCTCCGTTTCCCGTCTGCCACTCTTCCTCCTCCACTTGGAACTCCCCGTCCTCGTTCCGCTTTACGATCTCATTCCACTGCCCATTTTCGGCTGTTCATAAGTCTTTTCCCTTGCTTTATCGCCACGCGACATACAAACGCCGGTTTGCCGGAGAAAAAGACTACCTCTCACGCGAGAACCCGAGGTTACAATCACGCAAAGCACGGACAATTACTCTCAGTGCGGGTCCTGCAGCGACCGGACTTGGGACACTTTCTCTCGCCAAACAAAGTTTTATCTATAAATCTAATTGAATTTTTATCCATCCCTCTTTTCTCATTCCTTTCTATCTTTACATAGTCTCTCTTCAGGAATGACGCAGGCGTCTTCTTCCCACTGACCTGTCTGACAATCAGCTGCGATTGTTAGATCTTCAGAAGAATCGATTCTAGCATCGATCGTCATCGATCCATGTCCAACATGGGCGCTCCTTCGACAGCCGGCGAGGAAGAGAAGAAATCCGGAACCAGGGTCTTCAAGAAGACGAGTCCCAATGGAAAGATCACCACGTACCTGGGAAAGAGAGATTTCATCGACAGGGGGTCATCGGTCGACCTCATCGATGGAATGGTGCTCATAGACGACGAGTACATCAATGAGGGAAAGAAGGTGAGGCCTCTAAAGAAATGGAAACAAAAGATGGCTTCAGGTGACAGCCAACCTGTTGGCTGCCTTCCGCTACGGTCGGGAAGACCTTGATGTCCTGGGATTGACCTTCAGGAAAGACCTAATTGCACAGAGCTATCAGGTAGGCAAAGTAACAGCCAAGTGTCATCTGCGGTGTTTAGGTGTTCCCAGTTGATCCGAATCAGCCGAAACGCCCTCTCACCAGACTCCAGGAGAGACTCAGTCGGAAACTAGGAGCAAACGCCTTTCCCTTCTGGTTCGAGATTCCTCCCAACAGCGCCAGTTCAGTCACATTACAGGTAGAAATATGAATTGAAAATGTAAATTAATGATTCAGCCTGCCCCTGGGGACACTGGAAAGCCTTGTGGAGTAGATTACGAACTGAAGACTCTGGTTGGAGGACCGGAAGCCATCGTAAATGAGAAAAACAAAAAACTGTAAGTATAATAGAACTAAAAAGACAATAGCATTCTTTCAGAGCTTCGAACAGCGTTCGTCTGGCTATCCGAAAGCTCACCTACGCTCCTTATGAAGCCAGACCTCAGCCGATGGTGGATGTTTCAAAGGAGTTCATGATGAGCCCAGGACTACTCCACATGGAGGCCTCTCTCGATAAGGAGGTGGGACAGTCCTTTGATTCTAACAGCAACAATTCCTCAGATGTACTACCACGGGGAATCAATTGCCATCAACGTCCATCTCCAGAATAACAGCAACAAGACTGTGAAGAAACTAAAGGTTTGGTTTCAAAAAGATAGAAGGCAAAGTTGTTTCAGGTGAGTGTGATGCAGGTGGCTGACATTTGCCTTTTCACAACAGCCTCCTACACTTGTGAAGTGGCTCGCATTGACAGCAGGTGGTTTCGGAGGCAGAAGCAGTTGAAAACCAGATTTAGTGAGGGATTCCCAGTCGGCGCTGGAGGAACGCTTTCTAAGGTCTTTTCGCTTTGTCCTCTTCTGAAGTTCAACAAGGACAAGAGAGGTCTTGCTTTGGACGGACAGCTGAAACATGAGGATACCAATCTGGCTTCCAGCACAATGTGAGTTTAGAGAAAGTATGTGTTTGTGTGTACGTGTGTGGTAGAGAATGTGTGTGAATACGTGTGTGTGTTTGTAAGAAAAACATGAAGAGAACAAGATTAGATGTGTTCATGTGCATGTGCATGTGTGTGCGTGTGTGAAAGAGAATGCGTGTGGAAGTGGTTGTGTATACGTACGTGTGTGTGTGCGTGTGTGCGTGACCACAATAAAGCGAAAATGAAATTTCAGAATGGACGGAAAGACATCAAAGGAAAACCTGGGAATTGTGGTCCAGTACAAAGTGAGAATCCGTGCTTCCATCGCCGGAATCGGAGGGAAATTCGGCGGAGGCGGAGAGCTGATGGCCGAACTTCCCTTTACTTTGACTCATTCAAAACCAGCAGAAACCCCGGAGAAAAAGGCAAGGATTACTGTATTTCCATCCATACGGTAGTTTTTTTTAGGAAAGACCGATTGTCGAAAGAAACTCGGACCCCCCTGCAAACGAGCCAAATCCGATGGACTTTGATTTGATCAAGTTGGATGACGAATCGTTAGTTTATCAGACGTAGCCTTCTCAATCGCTCCAATTGCAGTGTAATATTGCAAGATGACGATGACCTGATCTTCGAGGACTTCACCCGTCTGAGGCTGAGGGGCGGGGACTCTTCAGATGACCCGCCGCCACCGCCGTCAAACAACAGTCTGCTCTAAGCCACGCCCACAGTGTTCCTTCTGCGCTTTCCACGCCCTTTGCCGTGATGTCTTACGGTTTTTCCACAAATTCTCTCATTAATAATATTTATTGTACAGAACAGTAGTGTGATTCCCCAGGGATCAGTCGCATTTCACGCATAATGCCCATGGAAAATCGGATTCATTGAGTATTTGCACATATCTTTGTTTCTTTTATGTGTCGTTCACAATGAAAACTGTACAAACGTCAAAGGCAGGATTATGGTATGGGTGAAGAACACGGTTGGGCACGATAGGGAGACGGTGCCTTCTTAATTCCTCCAATTGCCCCACTGTGTGTCCAATCGCAAGGAAATGGTTCAAGCGCCCTTTGGTTGCCAAAAGCGGCTGTTATTTGGCGTGATTATGAGTATATGTGTGGGCGTGTGGGTGTGTGTATGTGAAACTGTGGAAGAACAAATCAAAGGAGATAAGTATTGGATGCGTTACCGGGTTACCTACGGGAAGAACAGCTTCTACTTACTGTAATTCGTTTAAGTAACTGTTGAAGTTGGGTTCTTGCTTGGACAGTAGAAGAATGGAGGTCACATAAACCGAGCATTTAGAAAATCAAAGATATGCTAAGTAAGGTCTTTGTAACCTTACGCTAATTACGCCACGTGATAGTTCACGTGAAGGGTTGAGAATGAAAGAAAGTCATTCTCTACACTGCACAATGGCTGAGCGGCCGGCCAGGCATCGGAAGAAGCAGACGAAGAGCGACAACGACGGAGGAGAGGAGGAGAAGAAGAGCACGCTCGTGCAGAAGAAGTGCAGGAAACTGCCAACCTACAAGAAAGCGACGATTTCGAGGCCTCCTGGGGAAAGTCTCCCGCAGCGCACCGTCGAATTGGCCGGAGAATTTGTCCATTGGGCTACGGAACTGGGTGAGTGGAGAAAGAGCGAGAGAGAGAGAGAGAGAGAGAGACAGAGAGACAGAGAGAGAGAGAGAGAGATCTAATACTGACATTTTCAGGAATCGAAGGGCTGACGACCCTCTTCAACAACCAGCTGGTCACCGCCCTTCCTCCCCTGAAGGCAGCTCCCGGCTTCTCAGCCAACATGGCGAAGAACCGCTACCAGGACGTGATCTGTCTGGAGGAAACGAGAGTCCGTCTGGAGAAGGAGAAGCCGGAGGATGGAGACTACATCCACGCCAATTGGATCAAGTTTCCGGACCACGACAGGACCTACATCGCCACTCAGGTGAGGGTCCTGGCTACTGAAGCTAATCTGTTGTAGGGACCCTTGGAGAACACGATCGAGGATTTCTGGAGGATGGTGTGGCATGAGAAGACGCAGATTATCGTCAACCTGACTAAGTGTGTGGAGGACGGAAAGTCCAAATGTGCCCAGTACTGGCCGGACAAGGAGGGAGACTTCAAGACCTATGGGAGATTCATGGTCACTCTGAAGAAACTGGAGAAGGAGGACAAGGACAGACTGACTGTCTACACCCTGGAGGTTCTGCCGGAGGGGTGCTCGGACATGCTCTTTGTCCGCATGCTCCACACCACGCACTGGTCCGATGGACTGACGATGCAGTCTTCTAAGGCGATTCTGAGGCTCATCAAGAGCATCTTCAATGTGGACAAGTTGGCCAAGTGAGTTTGAGAGAGAGAGTGAGATTGAGAGAGAAAGAGCGAAAGAGAGAAAGAGAAAGAGAAGAGGTTACTTCCAGGTCCCCCGTCGTGATCCACTGCTCCGCTGGCATCGGCAGGACCGGCACTCTCCTCCTCATCGACTACCTCCTCTACCGCCTATTCAACGGAAAGGCCGTCAGTGTGAGCCTCTCGTCTCTCCTCCCAATCCAACCCCATTTCCAGTTGGTTGACTCCTTCATGCATCTGCGCACCCAGAGGGCCTCTTCCGTGCAGAAGGAGGGCCAGTTCGTCTACATTGTGGTTGCCGTCGTCACCTACATCGGCCATCGGATCTCGCAATACGACAAACAGGCGAAGGAGCTGGAATCCGCCTTCTCCAAGAAGCACCTCAACGCCGGATAATAGAAAGAGCATCAAAATGAAATAAATCTAGTGTTCTGCGGTGTTTTTAATAAATGCTTATTTTCCTGCTAATTTTATAGTTTTTTTTCTTCAGAAGAGTCAAAAGACGGGCACAGCCCTCAATTGCACGAATAAATCTGATTGTCTCACTTATTTTGTACCCCCCCTCTCTCTCTCTCTCTCTCTCTCTCTCTCTCTCTCTCTCTCTCTCTCTCTCTCTTTCTCTCTTTTTCTCTTTTTCTCTCTCTCTCTCTCATTCCTCCCTTTTCTTTTTCTCTCCTAAACCCCGTTTTGCTTTCCCGTGTACCTGCGTCACTATCTCTTCCTCCCTTCTCGGAACTTCCCTCACGTACCCAAATTCGCCATGCGCCTTCTTCGTGAATATTTCTTTTCCACTTATGGTATCCATTCGGGGTTCTCTTTCCCCCCACCTAACGCCTTTATCGGACCATTCTGCCGAGAAAAGACTAGACGCCGCAGATGGAAAGGCCCGAAAGAACACCAATGTCTACCTCTTCCGTGATCTACTCTTGCGTTTCCTCTATCTTAAACTCAACGATAATGTCGTTAAAGAAATCACTACATTTTCTGAATATCCTTTTGAATGGTACTGCCGCGGGAAGCGAGAAAAGTACCTATGAGCGAAAGTCATCCTTCACTTTGGTGTCACGCGTTTTTTGGCAATTGGAGGAAATACAAAGTTCCGAGCCGCGGGCATCGACAAACGAGACTTTCACATTTTTACACAGAATACTTAAGTCAGCCATCACATGTTGGGGTAATTACGTTTACAGCTGCCCCTGTCAACCCTTGATTTCATTTTCTCCTAACCTTGTGGATTTCGTTACCTATTGTTTGTGTTTAATTTTATTACTTGTCATGTACTGAAATCAAATAGATTTTTTATAGCAAATAAAAAATGCAGTTGCAACGAAGTTAAGGCTTTAACAATTGTTAAAGCTTGTTTAAAAGCAGCTCTCGGCAGTTGGTTTAAAGGACTGTGAGCAATTATCTGGTGGCAAACAAATTTTTCTAAAGGGTAGATCTACGTAGAAAAATGCATAAGAAAAGTACAGATCGCTTTATCTTATTGGAGAATTTTTTTATACATTTTAAAAGATTGCTCTGTGAGTTTTAAACGTTGCTCGTTCAGATTTTATAAATCGCATCAATTAAAAATTATTCAAAAAAGAAATTTTAATGCAAAAATAATATTGTCGTCTTGTTTTGATTGGTCTTACCACGAAGATGGGGAAGGCAAATAACGTTATCAAAGTTCGCTCTGGGTCCGGACAAGACAGTCCTTTAAAAGTAACTGCCCCCAACGGCGGCCTGTGTTGCTGTGGAAGATATCAACTAATGTGGAAGGGACCGAATAGTAGGTCCAATCATTCTGATAACCTTATAGAAGTATTCCAGCCTCTGCCACGTCAGAAACCAGCGTCTGCATCTGGCCTCGCGCGGAATCATCGAGTATGTGCGCGTAGTCTCGAAGAGCGTGTGCTGCAACAACTGTCTCCGAATGCCCACGATCTTCGAGTACATCGCGAATGTGTGTGTGATCCCTCGGAAGGTTAGCGATTGTTATTTTTTAAACAACCTTTATCTCAGAGAGTGTCTTCGGCACAGAAGAGAGTGACCGAAGAACACATTGAGGTCACCTACGACCCCTGACAAGTTCGCTGAACTACAAGAGCCTCAGCGACGTCGACATCACCGCCTCCGTGAAGAAGAACAACAACGTTCGATACCTCGCGTACGACTTCATCATTCCGGCCAGAGGCTCCGCCACGGTGCCCATCCACGCCCTCATTTCCAACTACGTTGTCATACAGTCAGTTGATCTGACGTGGCAGGGCGGAAAAGGCATCACATGCTACGCATTTGTTCCTTCTCTGAATTCCACAATATGAGAAATAAGTAATTAATATAGTGTTCAGTTGTAAATTATTCCACTGTTGGTCCAATAAATTATGTTTTACAAACACAATATGAAAGACGCATTGGCCACATTTTTAAAAAAGAATGAAGGTTCTTAATTTATACCAAATTGCAACTTTTGCATTTTTCAACAATCAAACCTGGGCTTCAGACCTCAGAATTTGTCAATGTTGCCCCGGCCGTTCGGTTAAAGGACTGTGTCATGCGTGTCCTGTCACGCGCGACGGATAAGCGCACTGACACGTCGGTTGAATTTGTTTATGGTCTTTTACTGGTAAATGTTTATTTTTTGTTAATGCTCTTTTTAAAATTGAATTTTAATAAATTTAAATGTAAATTTGAATTCAGGTAAAATGAAACCGTCGGTCTTTCTGCTGGCCGCCTCTTTGGCCGTTGCCACGGCGCAGTTCTGGACCCAAGAAGACACCGACCGCCTGGCCAATATCTTCCAGGTAAAACACTTTATTTTCCTTTTTAAATTAATTTTTTAGAATGGTCTATTGAAGCAGGACATCGCAGGTTCTCATTATTCTGCGAGCGGTCTGAAACTACTTAAAGTAGCTCCCTCTCCGGCTGCCGTGAAGGTTTGTCCTGTTTTCTTTGTAAATTTAATGAAGTTTTAGGGTGCTTGTGAATTGGCCAAGAATGCCGACTTGAAGAACATCGCTACGTTGTATCATGCGGCTGCTTTGACCGGAGATCTCTCCGGATGCCCACTAAAAACTGACGGCATCAAGGTGAGTGTTTTATTCACTTTAATGGTCGCTGTTATGGTTTCTTACCTAATGAACCATTTACAGGAAACCATAGAAGCTGTAGCCAAGGACTCTGCCGCCACGGCCGAGACCATTTTCTACGCCCTCAGCGCTGCTGATCGTTTGTCAATCAAGGTTAGCTCTTTATATGTTGGTGATATTACCAATTTAGATTGACAAGGCCGCTTTCGAAACTGCTTTGACCAATGCCATCAAGACCACCACCCCCAGCAAGTACGTTCATTCCGCTTTTTAAACTTTTTTCTATTTTTCAGTTTGGCTTACGCTGTCAACGCTGCCGCCCTTCTGGAGCCTGCTCAGGTTGCCAAGTTCAAGAGCACTGTTGTTTCTTTGGTCAAGCAGTCGGACTTGGTTGACAAGAAGTACCGACAGGTTTGTTGCATGCCGCATTTCTCACTGTCACAATTTTAGTACGATGATGTCGTTGTCACCGCCAACGCCGTTCAGGGAATTTTGGCTGTTGGCAACTCTGCTGACATCTCCGCGGTATACCTTCATTTGTTTTGGTTTAACCTTTGGTACTTCAGGAGCAGGTGTCTCAATTCGCCGCTTACCTCCTCTCTCGTAAACACATTTCCACCGAGGTCGGAGCCTTCTATCTCCTGAGCGCCATTGGAAGCCTGGTTAACAACCAGCACAGAGTCCCCGTGTCCGTTGGATTTGTCGGAGGAAATGCCTTCGAGTTTGGAAAGGTTCGTGTTTATAGAAACTGAGTGTATTCTTTCTTTAGGTCGCCAAAGTGCACGTTTCCAACGCATTCGGTCTGCCCGTCACCGTGTCCGCTGTGAAGGCCAACATTGTCAATGGGAACAACGTCCTCGCCCAGGGCATTGCTTTGGCCAAGGCTGATGGGTAAGCGTTCTCCAGGCGCCGATATATACGTTGTTTCAGAACTGGTCTGGTTTACGATCTTCCCCTCGACAAAGTTCCCACCGTCGGATTCTTCAACGTCGTTGTCTCCGTCGAAAGCACTGTATCATCTGCAAAGTTTCTTGAAATTACATGTTTGTAGGATAAGCGTATTGCCGCCGCCTCTGAAACCTTGACGCTGAAGGTGGTGCAGGACATTTCTATTGAGAACTTCAAGGTCGCCATTGTCGATAAGGAGGCCACTCCTTCTGGAGCTAACCTCAACAGGTTGCACCCTATCCATCCATCCTTCTATTTCAATGTTTCAGCGTGGCTGCTTTCTCCAAGCTCGGCAAGGTTCTCGAGTCAGACCACACAAAGCGAGTCTACGCCTCCTTGTCTCTGAAGACCAAGACTGGTGGCAAACCCACCAAGGCCCACCAGGTGTTCGCTGTGTTCACCCACAGCTCTGGGTTGGAGACCATCTTCACTTTCGACAACCAGGGTAGCGGAAACTACGTCCTCGACGTGGTAGGTTTTATTCGAGACTTATGTTTATTCTTTATTTAGTATCTCGCCAAGTCCTACAAGGACTTTGATGGCCTCTCCGGCAAGTACTCCGTCCGTGTCATCGTCGGAGATGCCCTCATCGAGACCTCCATCGACTACGTCTTTGTGAGTTTACCCCTCTGTCCTCGTGTCTAAGTGATTGATTCAGGTCGACCTGTCTCTCACCCTTACCGCCGTCGCTGCTACCGTTGTTCCCAAGAGCGAACAGGTCAACTACGAGCCTCTGAAGGAGATTGTCCACATGTTCCGCGAGCCCGAGAAACGTCCTCCTGGATTCGTCTCCGATGTCTTCACTCTCATCTGCCTCCTTCCCCTCGGTCTTCTTATTGTCCTGGTAATTATTATTTCTGTTTCTCATGTTATTTCTATTTTAGTGGCTTAGCATTGGCGTCAACTTTGGAAACATGCCCGTGTCTCCCTGGGTGCTCATCTTCCACGTCGGCCTTGCTGGTAAAACCCGTCTTGTCTATTCAATCCACCCTGTTCCAGCCCTGTTCGGCCTCTACTTTGTGTTCTGGCTGCAGCTGGACATGTTCGAGACCCTCAAGTACCTGGCTATCGTCGGAGCCATCACCTTCCTCTCCGGAAACCGACTGCTCCGCGCGTTGGCTGACAAGAGGAAGCAGAAAAGCGAGTAGACTGGAGCGCCTTCATTTTTGTTGAAGAATTACGTGCTAGGTGTACGATTTCTCATTCAATCTAGTGATCATTCTTTTCATTCGGGCCCACATTTAATTTATTAATAAGTATTTTATTTCATTTCCCCGATCGTCACTGCTTCTGGGTTGTTCTTCGTGTATTTTAATATACTTTACCATTTATTTATTGTTTTGTTGGACTGTACGTGTTGTTTCCCCAAGTGAATATTTATTAAATCGCCTTGTTTCGTCTTTCGTCTTCGGTGGTTCCACAAGGTATCTATGAAGCCGCCGGGTTCTAGATAAGGTTACGGTTTAGATGGCTCTGGCCAAAAACCTGAAACAGCTGACGAATGTTGGGCCGCGAGCTGTGGTCACCTGGGATAAGGTTCTAATTTTAAATGAAGTTATGTAAAAGGAGGGTTAAGGCCGAGAGGATTCGGAGGAACGAAGAGATCTGGGCGAACCAGGAGTCTATCGTCCACAGACTGCCCGAACACTTTCAGAAGCGCTACTGGGACAATCTCCTCAGGGACGCAACCCCCGTTCACTACAGGTTCAACCCCCGGAGAATATTTAAATAATTATTTAACATCGCTCAGTTTATCTTAAATTTCTGTTATTTAACATAAACGGTGATGTTTCAGACCTCCGACGTCGAGATATGCCTGGGATCCCACGCGAAACATCGAAATAGAACAGGAGAATAACCCGATCGTCGGTCAGTCTCCATTCCCCATTGCCTAATTAAATGTTTATAAATGATGTTTCTGTTTCAGGAGTGATGCCTCCTGAGGCTGATATGGGCCTCTGGGGAGGAGAGGGCGTGGTCAAGGGCTGGATCGAATCGAAGCCCTACACGAAGAAGAAGGTTCTTCCCAGGTCGCTTCCCTCCAACTTCTCTTTATTCTTTGTTTCAGGTACTGGGTGCCTCGTCTCTTCTTCCCCACCCTCAAAAAGGCCGTCTTTTACTCGGAAATCCTCGACAAGTACCTCGAGGTGGTTTTCTTTGCATCCTCCCGTTTCAATTGCTTTCTTAGATCGTCGTCACAGAAAGGGCCTGTCGTCTGATTGACCAGCACTGCGGCCTGGACTACTACATCCTGGAAACTCCGGAGATCGACTTGGCCTCCAAACTAGGCAACAGGTTTTAATTTAAAGTTCAAAATTAAAATTCTTTTTTTAAGGTTAAAACGAGAGATGTTGATTGCCCTGGCGACCAAGGAGTATTTCCCCGAGGACGAGGAGAGGAGGGATTACATCACGAAAAAGTATCTACTTTCTCAATCAACGAAGTAGTCGGTGCTTTCAGATTCAAGAGTTTTGTGATTCCTTTGGAGGAGGCCGAATGGGTTGGACTGGATCTCAACGAGGCTGCCAGGAAGCAACAGGACCTGGAGGAGAACGTTCAGCCGCAGCCTTTGAAGTTCAGGTAAGGACTAGTTTTCTGTTTTTTCAGGCGACTGCGTATTCTGGTGTGAATTCCTTTGTTTCAGATTGGAGCAGGAGCTGGTGGAACGCCTGGCTTCTGGAACCGACGTGGCTACGAACGAGCAGGAGTTCGTTCCGAAGACGGAAGAAAGTAAATTCGGAGAGCGTCTGCTGGGCAAATACATGAACCCGTTGGCAAAGAAGTTCAAGTAGATGACGTATTCTGCCGTTGTTGTACAAATCTCTAGGATTCTCTAGGTCTGATTTTGTTTGTTGTTGCTCCATTTGTTCAGATAAAGAAACATTTTACGCCATCTCTCTTGCATGTGGAGTGCCATTCCCATTACCTAACCCCCGTGGTCCGTGGTCATCCCCTTCAGTGATGTTGAGTAGGAGAGTCCTCCTGGGGAGGCAGTCCGTTAGGTTCTACGCCTCGAGGGACGAGAATCTGACGGTCAGGGCGGGGCTCCACAGGAATCCGGGGAAGGTTGGGCATCTGAAGAGGGGGTTCACTGGATTCCTAGGTTCTGTTTGTGGAGGATCACAAGGCCGTCACCTACGGGGACTTTCTCGACAAGACCGGGCAGTTTGTGTCCCTCCTCAACAGGAAATATGACATCGGGGTGAGTGATCCTGCTTTATTCGGTGTTCATGGACATCCCGGCGTGGTCTCTCTTAACCATAAAATAAGTGAAATTTCAAAGGGCGGGGTTCGCCACGAACCGGTACAGTACCCCGGTTGGCTACTGTAATTAGACACCAAAGTGCTATCTACTCCCACAAGAACAACATAAAAATGCAATTGTTTTCCAGATTGTCAATAGCATGTGCAATATTCAATACTTTTATTTTTTTTCAGAAGGGCGACCGTGTGCTTTCGCGAACGACCAAGTCCCTGGACGCCGTGGCCCTCTACCTGGCCTGTCTCCGCCTCGGAGCCATCTACATCCCCGTGAACCCCGCCTACACCCAATCGGAGACCAGTCACTACGTCAAGGCAACCGAAGAAGAAAGAAACACAGAAAGAGTTGATTGCAGGATTCAGAGCCAAAGCTGATGGTCACCTGCGACGAACGGACGGATTCCGTTTTCAGAGAGGCTATTGCGAATGTGGTGAGGGAGCAGCAGATATCCAAGGAGGCTAAGAAAGTGCAAATCAGGGCGTTCCAAAAGACTTTAAGGAATTCAGGAGAAACCTAACCTCGATGTGGAGAACGTCAATTACCATGACGTGGCGTGCGTCTGCTACACTTCTGGAACCACGGGTAGTCTTGATCTACCTTAGTCTACCTTCTGACCTCGTTCAGGGGTGCCTAAGGGAGCCATGCTCACCCATGGCTCTCTCTCCTCCAATGCAGAGTCCCTCGTCAGTCTGTGGAAGTTTTCCCACGACGACAAGTGAGCTCTTTCTTTTGTAGATACAATGCCTTAGGTTGCTCCACATGCTGCCCTTCTACCACGTTCACGGGATGTTTATTTCCTTGAACTGCTCATTATTCTCCCATTCGACCGTCATCTGGAGGGATAGGTTCTCCGTGGACGATGCTCTGGAATGGATGTCGAGGAGTACGGTTGTCATGGGAATACCCACCTACTACAGGTCATTCCTTGCTGCCGTCAATATCATCCTTGTTTTCAGCCGCCTTCTGCAGTCGGAGAAAATGACGAGGTCTCATTTCCGCAACGTCCGTCTGTTCGTCAGCGGAAGTGCCCCTCTCTCCATGGCCACCTGGGAGCAGTTCCGGAAGATTACCAGACAGCCGATTCTCGAGAGATACGGAATGACTGAAGGTGCCTTCTCTCTCTCTCTCTCTCTCTCTCTCTCTCTCTCTCTCTCTCATTCCCTTACTCTCTCCTTCAGCCCAGGTGATCTGTTCCAATTTGTACGAACACGACCAGCGTCTGCCCGGATCCGTCGGAATGCCCCTGAATGGAACCAAACTGCGACTGAGCAGCGCCGGCATCATCGAGATCAAGTCGAATGCCCTCTTCGCCGGGTACTGGAGGAATCCGGAGAAGACGAAGCAGGAATTCACCGACGACGGCTATTTCATTACGGGAGATGTGGGCGTAATTGACAAAAATGGTTATTTACTTGGGGATACGGTAGATCATCTGAAGCCTAGGGTTCGTGAAGATCCTCGGTCGCGGGAAGGACTTGGTCATCTCAGGAGGACTGAATGTGTACCCGAAGGAAGTGGAGGACACATTGGACAAGATGGAGGGAGTGCTCGAGTCGGCCATCGTCGGTGGGTTCATACGGGAAAGGAGGGATTTTTCAGATCAAAACACTAGCCCCTTTCTGGTGGCAATCACTGCTTTTTGGCAACCAGCTTGGGCCGCTTTTTTTTATCAACGAAAGGCCGCTTCGACCGCTTACTGGCAGTTATAGTCCCCTTTGCATTTCCCATGGTGTCAGTGTCTGTTATATTGTGTTTCAGGTGTTCCTCACAAGGACCTGGGAGAATGCGTGGTGGCGGTTGTGGTTCCCGCCAAGATGCCGTCGGATGATGGCGAATGCAGTCTCCTCAAAACGTCCATCATGCATGCTCTTCGCGAGAGACTGGCCCCTTACAAGGTAACCTCTCGTGGTTCCCTCGATAAAAAGCCTCATCGCCCGTTTAGGTGCCGAAGGAGATCGTGTTCCTCGCGTCGCTGCCTCGCAACTCGATGGCCAAGGTGCAGAAGAACGTTTTGCGCGAACAGTTCAAGGACGTCTTCCACTAGTTGTTGTCATTTAGCAGCCACCGCTGATAAAGGCTACGTTGTAGACACTCAAACAGCGCCTATCACCCACCCGACAGCCTCTATTATTCTTTTGTTTTTCTGTTTCCAAGGACAGCCTCCCTCGGTACGACCCTTACCTGTGATTACTAAATACGCTCAAGTAAAGTTTTATTCCTTTTCCCTCTCTTTTTTGTGTTATCTTGCTTGGTTCCGTGACGAATTGCTGATAGGGAGGGTACACAGTCGCGGATTCTTGGAATTTTCTGAATTCACCGCCAATCAACGGGCGGAAGTCCGTAATAAGAAGATTATTACCCCTGCTTATATGAGTGGACCACGAGACGACCAGCAGCTGACGCATCGCTTATTTTGGAGGATTGGAAGATTTTTGGCTTATCATTGAGGCCTTTAAAAGGACAGCCGTCTCTACCAGCCAACAGGGCTCCTTTCTGAAGGAACGGTTACTCATTCACTACCGTATCCTCGCTTTAGATATTCACTCTTGTGAACATGACTAAATTCTCATAGCCTCTCTCTCTTTCTCTCTCTCTCTCTCTCTCTCTCTCTCTCTCTCTCTCTCTCTCTCTCACACACACACACACACGCACTCACTCACTCTTGCATGTCAGAGACAGACATGACCATTGTTCGATTGCGAGTGCATTTTAGTGTTCTATAGCTAATTCTTCTTCTAAAACCCAGATGACTGCCTCTTTTTCCAGTGTTTCCGGCGATAAAGCGCGTCGAGGACTGTGGGTGTGGCAGACGACAAAACTAGTCTCTAAGCACAATAAGCACAAAAACATAATACAGTATAGGCACACCTCCGCGCACACGCCATTCCACGCGCCGATTTTTGTGTAACTTTTCATTCGAGCATTGAAACTTCTGATTTTGGATTGAAATGAGAATAGCAGAAGTCACGTAGGAGTGGCGATTGGTCTATTTGTCTTCGACGATCGCAAACAGCTGTAAACTTAGCAGAGGACTTCCAGAAACAAAAACTAGGTGGTTTTGCAGAACTTCTTTGGTTTTCTGATGATTCTTGCTTCTTATTCATACCTTCTTACTCACTCCTGCTTCTGTGAATCCGGGCCGGCCCTGGTCTTTCAAAATCCACGGCCCGGGTCGACCTTCATTTAAGCCACCGTTGCCTCACTCTTTCTTTAGGAAATAGAGAAAACTTGTTATTAACATGCTCATATTTCGATGTGTACAAGATAGCAGAGGGCACCTCTTCCCAAACAGTTCTATAGGCTGGCACTTATTTGTACGCGCCTTCGCGAGCACTCGAACCTGACACCAGGGAATCATCGCGGCTGAAGGTAAACTCATTAAGTCTCTCTGTCTCTGTCTCTCTCACACACACACTCTCTATCTATCTATCTATCTATCTATCTATCTATCTATCTATCTATCTATCTATCTATCTATCTATCTATCTATCTATCTATCTATCTATCTATCTATCTATCTATCTATCTATCTATCTATCTATCTATCTATCTATCTATCTATCTATCTATCTATCTATCTATCTATCTATCTATCTATCTATCTATCTATCTATCTATCTATCTATCTATCTATCTATCTATCTATCTATCTATCTATCTATCTATCTATCTATCTATCTATCTATCTATCTATCTATCTATCTATCTATCTATCTATCTATCTATCTATCTATCTATCTATCTATCTATCTATCTATCTATCTATCTATCTATCTATCTATCTATCTATCTATCTATCTATCTATCTATCTATCTATCTATCTATCTATCTATCTATCTATCTATCTATCTATCTATCTATCTATCTATCTATCTATCTATCTATCTATCTATCTATCTATCTATCTATCTATCTATCTATCTATCTATCTATCTATCTATCTATCTATCTATCTATCTATCTATCTATCTATCTATCTATCTATCTATCTATCTATCTATCTATCTATCTATCTATCTATCTATCTATCTATCTATCTAATCTATCTATCTATCTATCTATCTATCTATCTATCTATCTATCTATCTATCTATCTATCTATCTATCTATCTATCTATCTATCTATCTATCTATCTATCTATCTATCTATCTATCTATCTATCTATCTATCTATCTATCTATCTATCTATCTATCTATCTATCTATCTATCTATCTATCTATCTATCTATCTATCTATCTATCTATCTATCTATCTATCTATCTATCTATCTATCTATCTATCTATCTATCTATCTATCTATCTATCTATCTATCTATCTATCTATCTATCTATCTATCTATCTATCTATCTATCTATCTATCTATCTATCTATCTATCTATCTATCTATCTATCTATCTATCTATCTATCTATCTATCTATCTATCTATCTATCTATCTATCTATCTATCTATCTATCTATCTATCTATCTATCTATCTATCTATCTATCTATCTATCTATCTATCTATCTATCTATCTATCTAATCTATCTATCTATCTATCTATCTATCTATCTATCTATCTATCTATCTATCTATCTATCTATCTATCTATCTATCTATCTATCTATCTATCTATCTATCTATCTATCTATCTATCTATCTATCTATCTATCTATCTATCTATCTATCTATCTATCTATCTATCTATCTATCTATCTATCTATCTATCTATCTATCTATCTATCTAATCTATCTATATCTATATCTATATCCCCCTTTCACCCTCGGTCTCTGTCACTGTCAATCTGACCCTCGCTCAGTTTCTGTCTCTTGGTCACTCTGTCTCTCTCGCACTCTCTCTCTCTCCCTTCAAAAGAAATAGATAAAGTGTGATATCCTGCGTATTTGATCGTACTTTACCTGTTCTCCTCAACGTGCCGCTGTCCGCAACGGCGACCGTTGTTTGCGCTGCAATTCACAAACACATCGTTCTTTGGTCTGAGCGAAAAGTGTCCGTCGGCCAAGTCGTTTCCAATTTCTCTTGGAGCCTTCTCCTTCTTCTTGGAGACAAAGACGGCTCCCCAGCCAAGTCTCGTGACCACAATACTCCTTCGCAAAAGAACAGGTTCCGCAAAAATCTTCCGGCTAATGGAACGATCGCACCCAACAAACGCCAATTCGCCACCTCAACGCACTTTTTTCCTACAAAATCACAGAAGCTTTTCAGTTTGGTTTAAGGTGATTAATTAAAGATGCAGCCGCTTTCTTTTCAAAAAAGTTAAAATTTGGCTTTTCAACATTTGTCATCACATTACAATTGAAATCACTTCTTTTCTTGAATCCTATTTGAACTTTTCAAAATTACCTCAGTTGCCTTATAGTCTGTTTTCTGCACCACCGTGGATGCTCTCTGTGCGTTCCCTGAATTGTCTGCAGCCCACCGTGTTCGTCGGCGTGTGCTTGACGGATGACGGCCGATCGGCCAGGTAGCCTTCGCTGTGACTAATCAGACCATCTCCGCCATCGCCATCGATTCTTTCCATTGAAGTATTCGTTGCGGGACCATTTTACTATCCGAGGTCCCTGTTTTTTCCTTACTATTATATCCTTCCTTCTAAGGCTATTCTATGACTCTTCAACCTACCAATTTCTATAATCTCTTGATTGCACAATTAAAAAGAAACACATGAATCGTCTCTCCCAGGTGATCTTCGTGTGGCAGTAGAACTACAGCGGCTGTCTCTCATTTTCCGGCGGTCAGCTGTTGCCAGCCGTCTACGTCATCGCTATTCTTAGCTCCAGCTGCTCGTTTGTGGTTTGCTGCTGCCAGCTGGCGGCTGCTAGCTTCCTCCAAAAACGATGACCCTGCATCTGGGTTCAATGGGGCCATTTCTCTCTTTTCTGCAGCCTTCTTTCCTCCTTCGTCGTGTTGTCGTCGGTCAACATGACGGTCAACTTGTTGCGATGTGTGCACACGGGACCTCACGTGAGCGGACACAATGCGTTCGGAAGCACTAAGAAACGGTTGGAAAGGGCAGACTACGCAACCCTCCTTAAATGTTGATACCTAGTTTCTACTGCGTGATGTTTCTTGCATCCAGCAACACCAAAACACTATGTTTATCTTGTTATAGTGATCATTTTGGAGCACCTAAGACTCCCCCTAATTAAGGTAAAGGCGTTAAGGACCCGTGGCGAACGAAGGTGCCGGGCGCGGGCGTTCGTCCTTCGAACGGCGGAGACAAGGTCGCTGCAAACGGCGTTTGTTGCCAAATCGTCCTCGAATCGGCGCTTTCTCGCTCGAGGGCCATTGTGCCCTTCCGGTTACGACGAAAAAACTCTTCTTGACTTTTCTTCGACCCCGCACAACGCATGGTTAGCTGCCATGACGCGGCCACAGCTGATTTTCACATTCACCACTTTGCTATACTATGGTTGTAATTGAAACTAGTCATCAATTTTAATAAAACTTCTGTTTTCCTCACTTACGCACTCTCTCATTCTCATTCCGCCCAGTTTTGTCTCTCATTCTATCTCTCACTCAGTTAAAACCCTAATATTTCTATGTTCCATCGAAAAAGTTTGAATCCAAGGCACAAAAAGCTGCAAGCAGGATCCGCCACCAAACATCTCCTTATCACCCCGTGCTCTTCTGTGATGGCCTCTCATGCTCTCTTCGCAGCCCTCCTTTCCGCAGCCTCCGCTGATTCAGCCTCTGAGTCACACTAAATATAGAAAAACTTTCCATTTTGCACGGAAACGGAAGTGAAACGATTAGCTTTACCTCGCATTATTTCAAAAGAGAATCGAGTACTTCTCACGGGGCGAAGCCGTTTCCAAGTTCGGAACGGACCACCCAGTCAAACTATCACGTCAAGGTTCCGTCCCCACTGGTGCACCTCGTTTTTTCTAACTTTTAAATAGGTTATATTGATAGAAAAGTTATACAAAGTGGTTTGCTGGGTCTTAAAAGTTAATTTTCCCTGGTCCAAGCCGGCCCGGCTTTTGAGAAGCATTGACTACTTCGGCGGGTTCCTCACAATGCATCTTTTGAATCTCTCTCGTCTCTGCCTTCCTAGCAATTCCACCCCAACCACTCCAAACTTTCATTACGCATATTTTACTGCCTTACTGTCTTATTCCTTTCTCGAGCCTCATCTGCTAATCAGAGGCGACCTCAGCCGCTTCCGGCGGGCGTACCCGCTCTCCGCCGAGACACCGCAACGCAAGGTTATCGGCGGCGGCGGCCAAACGGCTGCCGCTATTGATTTCCTATCACTACTAGCCTACTTCTCTCGCCTCTCCTTCCTCCCGCACTCTTTTACCTCATATTACCGTAACCCACCTGATTCATCCAAATGTGCACCCCCTGCACTTTCAGCTGCGATTCGCGCGGGTCTCTTTTTCGCGCAATGGGTTTTCCCACAGAGTTGTACCAGCAAGTACGCTTGTGTGTGCCTTAGATGAATGATGATTGAAGACATTGGCTGTTTTGACCTTTTGTGCCTCGCTTCCAAATGTTTCCGAAAATAGAAAGTGATAAAATGGGCAAATGGGAGTGTTCTCCCGGAGGCTGATGTCACCTGCAACAGTCATTCTCTGTTTGTAGGGCGTTTCCACGCGAATGTCGGCTATCAGTGTTCTTCGGGACGCGAACGGACTGTCGCAAAACAAGGTCGTGTTTCGAAAGGCCGAGAAGTCGCACCCGTTTACGACCAATTACTCTCTGTTTACCTCCGTTCTGGCGGCGCCTCCTCCAAATACAGATTACAAGCAGAGAAACAAACAAAGACGCCACCGGCAGAACACGGAACAATTATGTAGCCACTCTTGAAACAACCACTCTTTTCTCAGAAGGCCTTCTTTTGCCTTCTTTTGGCAGAAAACCGCCGACTGAACCGTTTTTCTCAGGTGCGCCGCGGTCTTTGCCCCTTTCTAACGATGACTCACCTCAAATTCCCATAACACCACTTTTTTCATTTTGAAACCCACTTTTGAACCACAGGCAACCCCATATGGCCTATTTCTTTTATATTAGCAATAACAACTTTATTAAGTGAAAATTGTTTAAACTTTTTCATTGCCAATGAAAACAGTTTTGCAGCTAAGATATTCTCCAGACCCAAGACAAACTGAGACGAACGCTATTTCCCCAAGACTATATTCACTATTTTTTTATAAACATGTTAAACTACAAACTACGAATTGTCAGCTATTCTTTTCCAAAAGATGACAACAGTCCCGAAATGAACCTGAAGGCCCGGCGTCGAGTGCCCGGCGCCCCCTTATCTCCGCTTCGGCGTCTTCCCCGTCGCTGACTAACCGTCCGATCGAATCCTTCCTTCCGGCCTTTTCCTAATTGCTTCTCTCCTTCCTTCCACCCTCTGTTTTCACCTTTCCGTCCCTGTTTGCCTTGCTTTTTCATACTTCCCGCCCACACATGTTTGCGTTCTGCAGCGTTTACTGCGACTTTTGCGCGGAGCCACAGGAGAGAGGTTCAGCGAGATGGGATTTTGGCATGAAAATGGAATTTGAAACGAGATTTAAAAGAAAACATACATTTGTTTAAATTCTTTTATTGAATGTTTTATTAAGTATCACCTCATAAGATGGTGTATGATACATGACTATAATTCTGTTGGCACTTCGAGACAAGTAGTTCTTGCAACGTGATTTTAATTTCACACTTGAAATTTCACTGCTAATATACAAAGGGAACTAAGTTAGTGCCGTTTTCTGGTCCCGAAATGTTTAGAAAACGAGAAACGTCGTTCCAGTTATAGTAAGAGCTCAGACCCTTTGCGACAAGTGTGGAAAGTTCACCGAGAGGCCAGTGACCACCGCCTACCTCACATTTCGGTTGTTTAAATATTTCAGTTAATCTGTTACAACACTTTTAATATGATTTTGTGCTTTGTAACCATGAAAATCTTCGAAAAGACCGTTTTGCCCAGAACCCGTTGCGATCAATTCGATGGTTCGAGATTTCATCACTCTTCGTCCATTGATCCCTTGTTTTCTTTTCCAGAGATTTTTCTTAATTCCCCCCTCCACCTGCCCTGGGCATACGGTGGATTTTAATTGTAGGCCACAGGTAATGTACCCTACCGTAGCCCCTTTATTAAAAGGCGCCGCGCTGTCGCCGCAAAATGTCGTCCGGACACGCGATGATACAGTAGACTGCAATTCACAGCTGTTCACACACCCTCGTTTCCGGATGAATCCTCCAATTGGGGAGGGACGGGCACCTCCCTGTGTAGTTTGATTTTCTATTCCTAGCTAAACGCAAGACTAGAAGGAGTGGGAATGTGATTGTGTGTGCGCGTGTGTTTAGAGATATGGTGTGTGAGTATGTGTCTATGTGTCTATGTGTCTCCACCGAAAATAAAATAGTGCAACTTGTACTTTGAATTCTTCTAATCGTAGGCATTTCCGCATTTCCAATGATCGCTTGGAAATGCAAATTCAACGAAAATTTCAATTAATTCACAGCATGGAATACAAAAGAGAACGTACAATTCTATAAAAGCATCTTGTCTCAAAGACCAATCCCAGTTTCAAGGATTTCTAACTTTTCGCAGTTTTTTTTTTCATTCGACTTTTCCGGAAGTTTGTCATGAGAGCTGTCTGTTATTTCTATCATCATGATTCATTTTCTATTTTTAGATTGTATATACTCTTTTTTGTTTTACATACTCTACTAAAGATTCTTTAAACCTAATTTTCAGGAGGTGCCACTATGGCCTCGAAGAAGGTGGCCGTCAAGATGAACACCGCCTCTCCGGGGCCCTCTGTTGCCCAGATTACACAGGCACGTTCGGTTTTTATTCTTTACCAGTTTTTGTAATAAAAGTGTAAAAATGAAAATGAACTTTGACACTGAAAATGAGTTCCAGTAAAGAAAGAATTGGTTTTTAGGTTCGGACATTCGTTGATCCCGCTCAGAGCATCAACGACCTCATCACGGCAGGAAAGACGGGTAGCGAGGGAAGAATGTTCGAGAAGAAACATAAGGTAATCTCTTCTTCACAGACACATGCATGCATGCACACATTCACACTCACATTCATACTCACATTCACACGCACATGCACATGCACATACACATACATCACACTCACACCACACTCACACTCACACTCATACTTGGACACAAAGACTCTCTCTGTCTCTAAACCAACACTTCACATAATCGCTTGTTGCTTGTTTAGAAACAACTAAGCGGGTTAACTTCGAAACAAAAGCGGATTTTAAACATACAAAACAACTGTCAATAAACACAATCCGTTCTGACATCAGATCAAAATGAGAATACGCAGTGCCATTTACGGGACGATGAGTACTGTTTTAAATTGCCAATAGAGACTTTTGGACGAACCGTAAGGAATAGAAAAGAGAAAAGAAGAACGATTGTATATCGAATCTAGTTCTAAGTGTACTTGTTCCAGTTGCCGTCAAGTTTCTACACCCCTCGTCCCACTAGGCCTCGGGGGAGCAGTGCTGGCCACTCTCCCCAAGGCTCCTCAGATGACGGCCTGGGCTCAGCCTCCCGGAATACTCTAAGTCCTGCCAGTGTGACAGGAGTAGCCATAAATGCCCCATACCACCAAAGACATCTGAGTGCACCTGAACTGGAAAATACGAATATGGGCCATATGAGCAGGTGGGACACACTTTTGGGTAAAACGAGTTAGTCTTTTAGAGCACAACAAATGCAGCCACAGTCATTAGGAATACAACACACGCAGAGCAGATCGACTTCTAATCTACCTCCGATGAATAGTCAGCCATTTCCAGTTCAACACAACAGGTTGGGAGATAAAGGAAAGGAAAGGAGAGAGGTTTAGGGCACACTCACACGAGGCTCATTTTGCGAATACGTATGGAGGACATTCTTCCTTTCAACAAGAGTGAGTTTTCAGAGAGAGAGAGAGAGAGAGAGAGAGAGAGAGAGAGTGAGAGAGAGAGAGAGAGAGAGAAAGGCATAAATATTTTGAAAAGAGATATGCCGGAGAGAATCGTCAAAGCCCACTTTACCCTCGGACATTCACATTCAAACTGTTTCGATTCGCCTCCAATTAGGTGTGCAATCATCGTTGGACATATTTCTGAATATGGGTTAAGGTAAATGGGTGCGGGGTACTGTAAGTCTGCTCCAACTTGCCGAAACTCCACAAGTACGGAATGGAGACATTTGTTTTACGCTGACAAACTTTGTGAACAAACATAACAGCGCTTATATTTGTGATTTTAGAAACACGTTTTGGCTTCAAACTTTTTTGTGACCTTAGAAATCGATGTTGTGTTTGTTTATAAATTTTTCAGTTTAACATTTCCAACCTTTACCTCACTTGATATTTGTTTGAGTAGACTGACAATACCCCCCGCACTCTTCTTTCCAAAAGTCGATTATCGACTTTCCGCTTTATTCTCGTCGTAAGTGTGTTCTAGGTTGCTCACACACCAAGTTTGAGCCAAATCGAAGCGAAATTTGAAGGTCCAAGGATATTTTGAGTTCCTTCCCAAGGCTTTCAATTGGTCTTAATTTTTTTCAAAATGATGACTTTCAGACCTTCTGTTTCAAACATGTACGACATTAGCAGAAAGAGCCAGTCGATGGATCCCTTGATAGGAATTCAACAGGACATGAAACTACAAGTAAGACCTTCCAAATTCCCCTTTCACTTTGAATTCAGCCTCCGGATGTAGACCGTCTTGGCCATCTACCCCCGAATTGGGAATACAGAGTGGACGAACACGGGAATGGCTACTTTGTGGACCACAGCACACGAACGACCACTTGGTACGACCCAAGATCACGTAAGGAGGCCTTGAGAAAACATGGAAATGGAAGATTCAGCCCAGCAATTACAACACCAGGAGGTTCTGCAGAGACACGGAGGGTACATGCAACAACAACAGCAGTTGTACCCTCAGATGGTGGAGCCACACCATCCACAACAACCACACTTTGCAGGGCATCAGAATCAGGTACGAAGGGAGGAGAAGAGGGAAATCAGGGTTTTAGGATTACAATTCGTCCACTTTCCAAAGGGTTCAGCAGTTGGAGAACGAGAGGAATACGCTGCAGGAGAGACAGGCTCAGCTCTTGCAATCGGTAGGCACAGTTTAAAGACTTTGTCTAACGAACAATTTGACCTACAGTTGATAGAGGAATAGGGAAAAGAGTGTCAGAAGCCGTTTTGGCAGTGAAAGTTATATCTTTATTTAGTATGAAAAACCAAAAAAACATAAACAGAGGGTTACATCGAAGTCTTCTGAAAGAGTGGAAGGAATGCTGACCGAAGGGCTCACACAGGAGAGTAGAAATGGCAGGGCTAATCTATCCCTGATGAAGTCAACCGTAATGCTAATTAACCTGCAGCCACACTTTTTTAAACTTTAAAACTGTGAAAACTATAATAGATGATCTTGCTTTACTTCTGCTTTTGTAAAACTACATTTCAGGGTCTCCTTGACAACAGCCCTCGGCAATTTGGGCAGGCGGCCTCTCCGATGCAGCAGAACAACATGAATATGCACGAGTATCAACAATTCGGATCCATGGAAAATTCCAGTCAGCATTCGCATCTCACACCACAATACGCAGGGCATACGGTAGGAGAGGGTTACGGTAGAGGATGTCATGATGAGGATTCAGAGGACAATGTCCGCCGATAGTGGGGCCGTTACAGACTCCGGGATGGAAGTCGACTACGGCCACGGGATGATGCACGAACAACCACAGGGATTCGGCATTGCGGTAGGTTCTCTCACAGACAAGCAAACGCTCAATGTGACACATGTACACACACACATAGGTACACGCAACGACCTCACATACACTGGCACACAGACATACACACCATCTCTCACAAACTCCCTTGCAGGACATCAATCCGCACGAATTCGACCGCTACCTTCAGCTGACGGAGAACAAAGTGCATCCGCAGGCGATTACCAGATTCCAGTAGCCAGGTGCCCTCCCCCTCCTTCCTTTAATCCTAACTTCCTTCAGATCCTCCTTCTTCTGTGATATTCGCAGCCTCGTCTTCGATTCTTCTCCATTGTGATAGACTCCGTGATACCCCAGATACAGAGTAGCTGCTTGGCCAATCCCTCCATATTGAATTTCTCACACAAAAAGAGTTTTAACCAAAAGTGAGCTTTCGTCAGCCAAGCGTCACACACAATTGCCATTCTCAGAGCATTCTCCCTCAGTTCCTTTCGACTTCATTCACACAGCTGGTATAGATGACCAAATTCCCATTTATGTATGTATATAGCAGAATGTTCTTCAAAGCAATATGGTATTTCTGTCAAAATCAGATGTCATCATAAATATTCTTATAAAATCTTGTTTTGTTTCACTTGAAATGACGATTTGTGAAGTGAGAATAAGAAAAGCAAAAACTTTGCTCCATAGCAGGATCGAACTGCTGACCTTGGCATCACTTACGAACTATAAGTACCACGCGCTAACCGACTGCGCCAATGGAGCGCGGTAGCTGTTGTGATCAGGGATCCATACAAGACCGCGCCCTGCGGGGTCACGTTCTAATTCTGCCGCGGTTTCTGAACGGATGGCTCGTTTTTCTGCTTCCCTTTTTCTTTGACAAGCAACTTGGTGGCATTGATATGTTGTACGATCACATGTTCTTTAATGATTCCACGGAAATGTTCATCTTTCTCAGAAACGCATTCTGGTAACATTTTCCATTTTTCATCAATTTTTTTTCTTTTTCTATATTTTTTTTATCTTTTATTACATTTAAAGGATTCTTATGTCTTCTACAAGTACTATAATAAATTTAAGCTATATTTCCTTTTATTTTTTGTCCTGTGTTTAGCATTGCGCGGGAAATCAGTGCGTTCGAACGTCCCCTGCACTTTTGTTCACGTTTCGCAATTCTTATTTTTTAGTTGTTTCCTTAATTTTTTTCAACATTTTAATAAAAAGTATAATTTTGACTTCGTTTGTGATAATCAAAAGCTTCATGTCCTGAATTTTAAAGTTGAAAATCTAATTTCAGAGTAAAATGGTTGTCGACACGGCGAACCGAGACGAAATGAAGTACCTGGACCAGATTAAGGACATCCTCGTCAACGGAAAGGTATATTCTCTTGTTATTTAAACTTAATCCTCTTTAGGAACGTACCGATCGTACAGGAGTCGGGACTATCTCCATCTTCGGAATGCAGCAGCGGTACAGCCTCAGAGACGGTGGGTTCTGCTCGCTTTCTTCTTTCTTTGTTCTAGTTCTGACTGAGAACGTGATTTTAGGCGCGATTCCTCTGCTGACGACGAAGCGAGTCTACTGGAAAGGAGTGGTGGAGGAGCTGTTGTGGTTCATGAAGGGCGACACGGACAGCAAGCGACTCCACGACAAGGGAGTCAAGATCTGGGACGCGAACGGATCCAGGGAGTTTCTGGATAAACAAGGCTTCACGGATCGAGAAGTCGGCGATTTGGGACCCGTCTACGGATTCCAGGTTTGTTCGTTCACCAATTTCGTCATTGTTCTTTCAGTGGCGTCATTTCGGAGCCAAGTACCGCGGTCCGGACGAGGATTACTCGAACGAAGGAGTGGATCAGTTGGCGGATGTGATCCATCAGATCAAAAACAACCCCGACAGCAGGAGAATCATCCTCTCCGCCTGGAATCCCAAGGGTAATCAGTCCCAGTCCTTTAATTATCGATTTCTGTAGATTTGAAGCAGATGGCTCTCCCTCCCTGCCACACAATGTGCCAGTTCTTCGTCCAGGATGGCGAACTCAGCTGTCAGCTCTACCAGAGGAGCGGGGATATGGTGATTCTATCCTCCGAAGGTGGTTATTTGATGTTCAGGGCCTCGGAGTGCCATTCAACCTCGCCAGTTACGGTCTTCTGACTCACATGATCGCCCATGTCTGCGGATTGAAGGTAAGTCTCCAAAGACCTCATCACTTGGATGTTTCTGATCCAATCTAAATTATTGTTTTCCAGACCGGTGATTTCGTCCACACCCTTGGTGACGCCCATGTGTACAAGAACCACGTCGACGCCCTAAAGACTCAGGTCAGTCCTTCAAAACATCCCATTGTTTCTGTAATTCCAGTTGGATCGAATTCCCACAAAGTTCCCCACGGTGGAATTCGGCGAGGGAATCAACAACATCGACGATTTCACGGCGTACAAGATCATTCTGAAGGACTACACGCCACAGGGAGCCATCAAGATGGACATGGCCGTCTAACCACCCTCCCACTTTGTCATTCTCTCATCAAATTGTACCATTCCCGGCTGATATGTACGAAATAACAGGATTTATTTAAACGAGTGTCATGCATGATATTGTAAGGCTGATTATCGAGGGAATTGCACTTATAATAAGTGAATTATTAGGGAGCAAAGGAGAAGTGGCTCAGACCTCCTTGCTGACGGCGTAGAGTGGGGAGATGCGTTTCTCGGGAGTGTTGAAGCAGAGGTCTTGGCAGTTCTGGATGAATTGGATCGGCTGCTCCTCCATCTCTTCCTGTTGGGAACAGCGGGGGTACTCGTAGGCCACGCATTCGGAAGAGCCTCTCTGGAAAGAAGGATCAGGACGAACTTCTGCGGGCCGGATGTCAAGAAGTCTGACTTACGGGGCGGTAGTATCTCTTCACTTTGATTGGTTCAGCTCCATTTCCACAGGTCTCCCTGGTCACTTGGCAACATCTCCTGTTCTCAAGACCTGAAGGTTCATGTATTTCTCGTAGAGACATTTGCTTTCGGCGCTTCAAAGCTTCTGATCCAATTTCCCACCCCTGTTACATTGCGTTCCGCTCCTCTGTTTATCGTTTTTATGGTCAAGCGGGGGAATTTCCGCTTCGGACGAATTCAAAGAGGCGGCCGCAGGTCTCTTTCAAGTGCATGCGACGTTTAGTAGTCCCCACTTATCGCCCTTCACTTTTACGACCCTCGCCCGGAGACGACGACGGCCGAGAGGAGGATCAAATGAGCCACCTGGGTGGCACGATTGCAGATTAGGAACGGTGATACCGGGAGGATTTCACACATTCACGGAGTCACACACACTGACACGTTTACATATTCACACGCACACGCACCCGCTCATCCACTCACACTCACTTACACACACGCATCCACATACCTACGCACACACGCACACACGCATCCACAAATACACATACACACATCATGCATTCAATCACTCGGAGATTCGCTAATTGTGAGACTACTAGAATGGTCTGGTAGTTTAATGGACGGATGTAACACCAGCGGAGCAGCGTATCTTGATGAGTGCAACCAGTAGGCCCACTCTCTCCACCCATAAATCCCCGATTGAGGCATGCGGATTCGGCCGATGACCCGTTTGTTCGCAACACAAACACGGCTTTTTCCAGCCGTTTTTGTCTGCCGGCATGCGCCCACAAGACAAATGGAAGGCGACTTAGATCGGGAGCAGATAAAAAAGGAACACTCACAGTCCAGGTTGAGGACGGGGGAACGACGCATCGGGTTTTCTGAGAGAACCTGGAGAAGGGAGGTTAGGGAAGGGAGGAATGCTCACCTGGACAATCTCCCTTGTCATGTAGAGCTTGGAGGTTATCTCAGAAGCGTGTTTCCGCGTGTTGGGGACATAGCCCTTCTTTGGCCAGAACTTGGGAGTGGTCGTCTCTTGCTCTGCTGTGGTGGAAGGCAAGGTTGTTGTAGATGGATGTGTCTCTACGATCGGCAGTTGTTCCACTACTTCTGAAATGTTTATCGATTAGGCCCTTCTCCCTCTCTCCTCACCAGTGGCGATTCCCTCCGTCGTGGTGGTCACATCCGTGGTCGTCAGTTGCCTCGCTCTGTAGGCCTCCACCAATGCCTTCACAAGCTTCTTATTCTTCTTCAATGCCTGCCAAACTTTCATTTTCTTTCCTCCATGCCTACCGTTCTGATCTTCTTCTCATCCACTGGAGTATTGTTCTCCGCCGCCGTCTCCAATTGTCTCAGAACTTCGTTCATCGTAGGATCCGCCGTCGAACTCAAAAGTTCCCCAAAATCACGGTACTTCAGATTGTCAATGTGGAGTTTGGCCTTGAGTCGTTTCTCAGCCTCAGCCGACAGACGGCTTTTGATGGGGAGGTCGAGGGTCAGAGAGTTTATGTAGTACTCCTGAAGAAAGAGTGTTGGGTAAAGGACTAAGAGTTTGAAACTTTGGCTCTTGCCATGCCTATCTTATAAACATCAACGAAATAATTAATGTAGCTAGCTTACCCTTGTCTGAATGGCTTCCGTTGTTGTTGTTTCAGTCGAAGTGGTGGATACTTCAGTCGACGGTTCAACCTTGGATGTAGTTGCTTCCTTTGTGGTTGTGGTGGGAGTAGTTGATCTTGTAGTCAAAGGAGCCTTTGTAGTTGTGGTAAAAGGTACCAGTTCTTCTTTGACAATGGATCTATGTTCCCCTAAACATTGGAGTCTTATATCACCCTCTTTGTCTCTGCCCCCCTCTCTCTCTCTCTCTCTCTCTCTCTCTCTCTCTCTCTCTCTCTCTCTCTCCCACCTGATCCAAAAGTCCTAGCCCCTCTCCACACGGGTGTCTTCTTAGCTTCCTTGTTCTTCCTCGTCTTCTTGTGCTCCACCTCCTTCGACCCCTTCTCCTTCCCCGCCCTCTCCTTCATCGGAAATGGTCCCGGAGTTGGCATCTCCTCCTGAAATCTTCTTTTCGTCCCGACTAGTGCCCATATTGGCAAAAAGTGTCCTTTATGTGGGGCCGACGACCCCATTGAGGACCGTCTTCCATTAATCTCGAGCTGTAATGTGTCCGGGCGCCTAATGTGACACGCGGGTGTTTCACAAACAGGAGAGCGATGGCTTTCACACCAAGGCTTGTTCCCCAGGTCTTAAGGGAGTAGCTTCATTTGGATTTGTCCTTTGAATTCATCGGAGAAAGAAAAACGTTCTCTACGGATCCGTATCAGATGTCTTTTGTGTTAGTCATCAGAATGGATTGATGGAATCTTTCTGGAGATCGGGGACTTATCCCAATCCGGGATGCCAGTGCAGTGTGTCATGTGTACTTTGCCGACCGAACACCGCCGACCGAAGGAACATCCATCAACGCTTTTTGGGTTCTGATACGCGGGCCGATAGGAGGAGCAGAGTGCGTTCCTTTGAATATCAGGATAGGTGCTTCAAGGATTTCAATTAATCTTCACTACAGAAGACTGGAAGTGCAATGTCACATTTGCAAAAGAGACGGCGTAGAAGAATGGTACGTTCATCTATGGCACAGCTGCACATACACAAACACGCACGCACTCACATTCACACATACAAACGTACGTAGATACACACACTCATGCACACGATCATTTGATGTGGCCTTCTGTGAGTGTACCTTAGATCTTGTGTTTCTGCATCAAACTTGTTTTGTAATTACGAACCTTAGTACATTTCTTCGGTTTACAGGATTTCACTTCGTAAAGATGAGGACAAGGTCTGAATGAAACGCGGTGGCCAGGAGTTGGCAGTGGAGGTACTGTAACATCCCTGAAATAGCACCCCTTTGTCTCAATCAGTGGCATTCCCCACCTGTTCCTGACCAAAAGCGCCGTTTCGCAGTCCCCGAAGCACTCGCTCCAATCAGTCCAAGGAGACACCTCGCATTCTGAAACAATATTATACCAAGTCAAACCACAATTCTCCATTCCTAAGCACCTTATTTCCCTAGCGCAGTTTCTGAAAGCCATTGTCTCCCATTTCTCAACGATCGTCGACCATTTTTCGCCGGCGGATCGGACAAGACGCGAGTGTGTTCGACACGACAGGTGACTGATCGCCCTTTTATTGCCTCTGCCGAGGGTCCGATAATGAGCGAAAAGACATAAAACAGGCAGAACACTCTGTTTTCGGTTTCTTCCGGGGGAAAGCCCGGATCGGCCCCTCTTTTCACACTTGGGCTCTTGCGGTAGGGAAGGCCCTCAATTGTACCATGCTTCCTACTGAGATTGTCAATTACAGTGTAGAAATCAGACTTTTCTGTTGGTGATTTTGACTATGCGGTTCAAAATATTCCCTGGAGAATTCAATTGAAATCGGGCAGTTACGTGAGAAGAAGGAGAAATCATTTAAGGCGAGGACTGTAGACCACCGCCCTTTGAACAGCGGGAACCGGGACAAACAACGGAGTTTAGAAGTACACGGATACATTTCTTTTAATTTTTAGATTTGGGTGGAAGAAAGAATCGAAAGTTATTTTAAAACCTTTTTTCAGTGTTCCTTCTCTCGGTTGATTTAGTGGGAGGATCTGCGAAGCCAGCCCCCTCTCACAGGACCAGCAAAATGAACAGCGAAACAATGGAACTTTAAAAGAAAACAGATATTTAATTTATTCAACAGGAATTTCGATCTAAATGCCCTTAATTCATTGGATAAATGGCAGTCCCACCAATTCAGCGCTGTGCCCCGGTGGCCGAGTGGTCAAAGGCATACGACTTATGATCGTACGGAGTAACATCCTTCGTGGGTTCGAATCCCGCCCGAGGCAAACTCTTTTTCCTAATTTATAATGATATAATCTTTTGTGTAACATGATTTCTAGACGTATATAGTCTATTTCGATTTTTATTAGGGTTTTTTAAAACTTTAAACGGATCTGTTGCTACGCAAGTTATAGAATTTCGGCGTATTCTTTCCAAAATCAGAAAGAAAAAGCTTAAGTTAGTATGTACAACTTAAATAATTACTTTTAAATAAAACAAAACATTTTGCCTCGGGCGGGATTCGAACCCACGAAGGATGTTACTCCGTACGATCATAAGTCGTATGCCTTTGACCACTCGGCCACCGGGGCCCAGCGCTGAATAGGTGGACCTGCCATTTATCCAATGAATTGAGGGCGATTTCGACGGAAAATTGTATTTAAACAATAAAATATGTATTTTTAGTAAACTATAAATTAGTTTTCGGAATCTCACTTTGATGGCGTAAAGAGACTTTCTATAATTTCACACTAGATTCCATGCTTAGGTAGATCACAGTCTGCTAATAGATCCTCAAGTGTAAGTTTCCCTTTTCTAGCAGAATCTGTCATAATCTGAGTAGCCCATAAATCACATCGCATAGTTTTCTTCGTCTATCTATGTGGTTCATCTGAAATGCGGCACGCTTAGACAAGTACAATTGGGGCAAAGCCATAAATTTCTGTTATTGAGGGAATGCTAGTTTTCCCAATGAGAGGAGGACCTCATAAAAGATGTTTTAAAAAGTGAATACTTTGAAACCAAAAGAAGAAGAAGAAGTAAAAGAAGAAGAACCTGAGGCGAAGGCGAGTGGAATGAGTAAGAGGATGAGGGTGGCAGAGGCCATGGCTGGCGTCCGACTGTCTGGTGGTTGGGGATCCGCCTACACGGATTTCTTTCGATCGCAACACCCGCCCCTTAGACGCGAAAGGAATTTGGCAAAAAAAAACGAGAAACGCGTGGGAGAGGAGATCTCAACTACAGACGGGGCGGGGCGCAGATGGTTGCAGGAGCGGCTGCAGCTCCCTTTTGACCATTGACTGATTCCACTGGATTTTGACTGGGTTGTCCGCGTAGAGGTTTCTTGATAATTCACTAATAAAGCGGTCTTTGGTTGTATTCCCTGCCTTTAAAAAATCTTTTTGCTATTGAAGTTCCAAACTTAGTTTATGACAAAGGGGTGTGTTCTTATTTCGTGAAAATGGGAAATTCGAACAACAACATCAGAAAAAATTTCCAAAGCAAAGCGACCTGGAAGAATAGAGAAATGCCGTTTTGGGAAGAAGGAAGTTATGCAAATGGCTGAAAATCTCATTTTCCCAGGAAGACAACTATGTCCCGGTTGTTTTGTGTCCTCAGTGAGTTATCCACAACTTTCAAAAAAAAAATCTTCCAGTTTTCCTAATTCTAACAGTTCTTGGGAATGGATGTCCTCCTGCAGCAGATATCTCTCAGTTCGACCACTGCCAATCCTTTGATATCAACGAGACCACCTTGGATCGACTGGTGAAATGCAGATGCTGGTATGGAGACCTACTTCTCAAGGGGAAATTTCTGAAGGATGACGTTTTCCAACAAAGGGGCAAGGTTGGGCGAGGTTAAGAAGCTTTTGAAATTCAAATTTAAGCCAGTTCTAATGCAAATCTTTGGAAAACTGATTCTAAATAGAACGAAACTGACGGAATTACCTTTTCTTGAATTGACGGAAATCAACGGATTGGAGATTACTGTCAATTATAAATTGAGGTCTTTGGGACATTCTTTTAAGATTAACGGGGATGTGAATGTGTGTTAGTCTCTCTCTCTCTCTCTCTCTCTCTCTCCATTCATTGAGTACCAACATTCTTCAGGTCAACCAGGCCACTCGTCTCTGTCATCCCAATCGGTTCATTTCAAAACTCAGAGAAAGAGGCACTTTCGAGGATAATCGAAAGTTCTGCGGTTTGTGCCCAACCCTTGTCCAATCTTCCTCATTCCAGAAGAGACCTGTTCGGGTGGGGAAGTAACCCCAGATTTCCTGAAGGACCTCCCTCCCAGCTGTAAACTGATCGAAGGAGATTTGAAGATTTTAAACTGGAATGGCAAGTTCAAACTATTCTTTCACATTCCTTATCGTCTTCAGGTCCAACCACCAAATTGTTCAAGTTAGACAGTGTGAAAGAGATAAAAAGAACAGTTGCCATTCAAAAGACATCCCTGATGAACCTTGATTTCCTCGAAGGCCTCAGCCGAATATCATGCGGGGATCAAGGCTTCTGCTTCTCATCTGAATGCCACAAATTCAGTCTGTCTCACAATTTCCGACAATCCGAGGCTCCAATCGATCGGTCTGAAATCCCTGCGTCAAGTCAGAACGAAGGGAGCCGTGGCTATTCTGATCGAAAGGAATGAGGCCCTGCGGCTGAAGGAGAGTGAGGCGAAGGCCCTCTCCCTCAAGGCCAGTCCAGCCAAGGCTGTCGTTCGAGATGCGGTTGTGGAAAAGGAAGAAAAGAGCAATCGTAAGTAGAAAAAAGAAGTTTTAAATAAGCTTCTTTCAGAAACCGCCATAATTGTGACGACGGTTGTAATCATCTGTGGTCTTGTGTTGGTTGTGATAATCGTGGCTGTTGTATGCAGATATAGCCGAAAGAATAAGGCACAAAAGGTGATGTTCATTAAAGAATGTAGAAAAAGAGATTTAGGAAAAGTCTCAGTCGATGAATTCTCAGCCAACTGCCCCCAGCCAGAAGAAGGAAGAGGCTGATTTGAAATCAGCTGAGAAAAGTGAATCGAAGGTTTGTTTAACATTTTTTTCTTTATTTAATTGTATTTATCTCTAAATCATTGTTCAGAAGTCGACCAAGTCAAAGCAGCTGTCGGCGGAGAGCAACCCAAGTACAGAAATCGTAATTGATGATTGAAGACAGCGCGGCTTCGGTAGATGTTAATCAATAAAATTTACGAGAGATTATTAAAAGTTGAGATAATAAAAACATATCTTTTTTTCCAAAGAATAAATGTTGTTCAAGTATTGTGTTATGGAGCTCTGTCCCACAACGAAAACTATTTAATGGGCGCGCCCAAGTTGCACAAAGATATCGTGTAAACGAAAATGTGTCTGCGTATTAGCTAATTCTAGATCCCTCGTTCTCCATTTTATATTTTCCCCTTCTTTTTTTTGTTTCACAATATTGATTATTTCGTATTATTTTAGTGTAAATGTCTTCGCCGTTAAGTGACTCTAGTTGCATCTACTTAAACGACACGATCTCTCCCCAGAAGTCAGTCGGAAATGAAGAAAACACGGCCGAGAAGGATGTTGACACCCAGGTAATCCAAACCTTCAAATATTATTTGAATCGTTTTAGGAGAATGATCTATTTATAAGCGACGATGAAGTAGGCGATCTGGAGACGGGCTCGAGATCTCCATTTCTGGACAAGACCATTCCGCCTAGGTGAGCCATGACTACTATGATTTCCTTATTTCATTTGTAGGCGTTCCACATCCGCTTCTCCTCGCAAGTCGATTTCTTCCGGAAGGATTCGAAGCTTTGAGAATACCCCGTCGAAATCCCCTTTGAAGATTAATTCCACGAAGGAATCACTGGTTTGTTTCTGCTTAAATTTATTTAATGATGTTTTCGCAGGACCTCGACTCGACCAAGGACATTTTCGATATTTCCCAGGAATCGGAGGGTTCCCTGCTTTGCCTGGAATCACCGAAGAAAGCGAAGACAGTTTCTCCCAAGAAATCACCCGGTAGATCGCACAAAGTTAGTTGCCTTTCCCACACAATCAAGCGAATAGTTGTAGGCACAGCTGTCGATTGAGAGCTTTTTGATGCAAAAATCCTCTTCCAATACCTCCCGACGGCGACGGGTTCAGCAGTCGAAAATGGACCTCTTCGTGAAGTGGAAGGATCCCGCAAGGGAGAAACAGTCTGACAACGGTGCGGTTTTGCGTCGCTCAGTATTTCTTCTATTTTTAGCTCGCCGTGAATTCTTCGCGGGTCCTTCCAAGCGAAAGGAGGCTCATAAGTCTTCTGATGAAGAGCCCAAAGTGATTTCCTCGCCCCCGAAGAAACGCAGTTCGCAAGACAGCAAGGTTAGTGGCTTTGTTGGAATGAGATTCTAGTCTCATTCAGGTGGAGAATGCACCCTCCAAATTCACTTCTGCACCGAAACAGTCGCCGGCGAAGAAGAAAAGTTCTCAGAAGACTTTTTCCATCGTAAGCTGATTTCCGTCTCTCCTTGATGGATGTTGAGATGGAAGAAAACGAGCGACAGATGAAGGAACGGCGGAGGATCATGAAGGGACTGCTGGACGAGAGCTTCGAGAAATCGCACCACAACGCCAATCTGGACAAGGTTAAGGTAGATTCAGAGATGCAATATCGGATATTGTTGTGTGTTTCAGAAGGAGCAGGCAGGGAAACTGAAGGAGGGAATGGTTGTCAGACAAAAGGCTGACAGGTTTGTTTTGGCTAGAAATTGCATCAATTTCCTTTGTCAGGGAGCGAATGCACGCGGCCGACTGTGCCTGTTGTAAGGACTACTACGACGCCTTGGATCTGAGCCCCGAATCGAAGCAGAAGCGAATCCAGCAGGTCGGACGCCATCGCTACGTCGAGCAGCCCAAGCCAAAGACCCCGGAGCACTACTGGGAGGTAGCATTCTATTAATTTCTTAATGGAAAGCCACTTTCAGGTTGGTTTTCCCTCCGAATCCGAGCAGAAACGACGCGGCTACATCCGGGTAAAGTCGCCGAAGAAGAAGCTGGCGGCTAAAAACTTGTTCACTTCTCCCTAGGCTTCTACTTGTATTTTGTATTCGACGGGTATTGAATTTTATAAATATTTTATAAAATTGTTTGTGTTGTTTCAATGCCCCAGGATTTATATCCTTTGATACCCCTTTCTTCCTATTGGTTTTGTTATATAGTTGTTATTTCAAGCCAGATAGTTCAATGGCGGCCGAGGCTTTCAAGGTGCGGTTCGAAGAGGAGCTGACCAAGTTCAAGCAGCTGGAGAAAGGTAGGCACATGGGATTTGAATGGGTCTATTGATTGTCAGATCGCGAAAAGTACATCAGCAACCGCCAGCAGCTGGAGAGCCAGCTCACCGAGAACAACCTGGTCAAGACCGTGAGTTTCATGACTTTTTAAACGATAATTTTGAGAAGTATGCTTGTAAAAATAAGTTTTTAGGAATTCGACCTCCTCGACGAAGACGCCAAGGTGTACAAGCTGATCGGCGCCGTTTTGATCAAGCAGGACATTGAGGAGGCCAAGGCCAACGTCGGAAAGAGGTTGGAGTACATCAACGCCGAGATGTGGGTATTTTTACCATAGCTTTTGAAACGGACGGTATTTTATCTTATGAATCTGTTTCAGCAAGCGCGTTGAGGGCAATCTCGAAGACCACGCGGAGAAATCAAAGAAGCAGAAGGAGAAGCTGATGTCGATGCAGGAGAGCTTCAAGCGTTCCCAGCAGTGACCCATCCCGAGAGAATCTCCCCTTTCCATCGCTTTGTCGCCGTTATCTCTTCAGTTTGTGCACGCTCGCAGTTGTTTTTGTTGTGGAATGAACGAAATGATCAGCCAAGTGCAGTTTTCGACGGATTTATTCAAATGGGCTGGAATCTACTTCTGGTCGCTGGGCTTGCAGGCGACAAAGGCCTCCTGGAGACGCAGGAAGACTCCGTCCATCGTGGGCCGAACGACGGGACGTCTGTGGAGACAGCTGGAGACGAGACGGGCGACCGAGTGTAGCTGCTGGGCGTTTGGGTCTGAATGCTGTGTTGGAGCCTTCTCCTGAAGACTACCTCTGGCCAGAACCTGCCCCTTCATGTCCGACAGACACTGGAGCATCCTTCCGAGCGAGTACACTCCCGTGGCAGGGGTCAGCCGTCTGGTCCAGGCCACCTCGGGGGCCAGATTCCGGAAATTGGCCAGAGTGACCGTCTTTTCCACGGACATGGGCACCAGTCCATCGGCGTTGTTGAAGAGCACGCGGTTCGAGTTGTCCTCGATGAAAAAGTGGCTCAGCTCGAGCGCCCCGTGGTAGATCTTGGCCAGATGCAGGTCCGCCATCACCGACACCACGTCCAGCATCAACTGAAGCCTTTGGTGGAGGGCCATTGGCCACCCACCCTGATCCTCTGGTAGACGCTCAGGGCATCCAGCTGGCGGCCCACCCACACGTCCAGGCTCATTCCCTGCAGCTTCTTGTACACCAGGTAGCCTTCGTCGGCCACCACGATGGCCAGGGCCCTGCGGATGGGCAGATGACGCTCCTCAGCCACCACCGACACCCGCATCTCCTCGAACATCTTCTGCCGCCACTCCACCGCCCCCAGCTCCGTCGCCTTCCACAACTCGCAGCCGACCCTGCCACCGCCCAGCTCCACTTCCGCCTCGTAGTGCTGAAAAATGATTTAATTAAAGTTTATTTGGATTTAGAGCTAATTTGTAATTACGTACAATCATTCCGTTGGTCCTGTGAGAGGGCTTCATTCCACGGACATTCTTGTTCTGGAGGAAACGGTGGCTGCGCAGATCCCCCAACTGAACCAGCCGAGAGAAGGAAATCTAAAAAGCATTTAAAAGTGAAATTAAAACTGAAACCTTGGATTCAAAGATGCAGCTGAGGAGGTCGCACGAGGGCTCCCTCAGACTGTACAACAATTCGCCCACAGACTCTCCTGAGCCATGAAGCAGTCCACGCACATGGAGGGCACTGAACACGGGTTACGGTAGATGCAGACCCCACTTTTCCCTCTTCTGAATCAGCAGATGGTAGACAGTTTCAGCCTCCGACTTGACAGACACGCGGGTGAGACCAGCCTCGGTGAGGGAGATACAGTAATCCCCGGGGTGCTCCAGGAAGTGGATGCTGATGAAATCCTCTGGCATGTGGCCAATGTTCGCCTCAGCGTCATCCAGCTGAAATGAAGTTGACGAGGCTTCAGAAGACAACCAACCGCCAACAATTCGGCATCTATCTCAGCCTCCTGGAAATGGGAGGAAAGGAGAGACATCGCAGCGACCGCCGAGGGGCGGGAAGGGCAGGGAATGAGGAGCAAGCGGAGAACTGAATTATGTTAATTAAGGATTTAAGCATTTATGCTAATATATTTTTTCCTTTCCTTCGATGTGTTTCTTTCTTAAATCTTTCATAAACAAATCCAATAAAGTTAAATAATGCTAATTTCTATGCTTTCAAATCTACACTTTGGATATTCCCAGTTCCCCAGAACGAGGCAATGGAAGTGGAACTTTGAAGCACTGAAAGTGCATGGCCTTGCAATAGAGTGGAAATTTGGTCACGTGGTCTGGATAGAAGCAGGACAAAAGCAGAAACACGAATGTGCTCTAGCTCTCTGTTTCTTTATCTTTATCTCTCTATATTTCTCTCACGAGTTAGACATTTATAAAGCTTTATTTGTTCATTGAGCAATTAGATCTTGAAAGCCACGTGGATTCCGTCTCCGCAGTTGACCAGGAAAGAGTTGGTCCTGGGATCAGCGAAGACGGTTCTGTTGGCAGCGTCGATGGCCTTCGAACTGGAATCATCGGCGGCATAGTTGGTCACACGGCCACTCCACAGAGCCTGAAACACAGATTTCATACTTTTGAACATCGGCCCTTCAAAGGTTTTGCTTCAAAGTCTTATAGTAACCCTACATTGTCAATGAGAATGACTCCTCCGGGTCGCAGGAGTTCCACACAGCGGTTGTAGTAGTTGCTGTAGTTCTCCTTGTCGGCGTCAATGAAGGCAAAGTCAAAGGTTCCCGCCTGGCCATCCTTTATCAGTTGGTCTAAACACATCACTCGAATGGTTCGGTGATTTCTTACCCAGGAAGTCAAGGGCTGGTCCCTCGTGAGCGGAAATCTTAGCCAGGGTCTCGGGGCACTTCTGGATGATGGGGAGGCCGTGTTTCTTGAAGTTATCGTGGCAGACGTCGAAAGTGTGGACCTGAGGCATCTCATGTGTCTTGTTGGCAATATATAGAAATAGTCAGTGAGTGAGAGAGAGTGAGAGAAATAGAGACAGACAGAAGAGGCCGTACAGAAGAACCTACCTTTCCATCGGCGGGCATAGCCAAGGCCCAGGCGAGGGCAGAGGCTCCCGTGAAGGTTCCAATGTCGAGACCCTTCTTTCCGTTCACCAACTTGATGAAGTTAGATCCAACGGTTAAAACCTAAAAGTACTTTGTTCGTGTCTTCGAAAATGGAATACCTCAGGGGCTCCCAGCATCATTGCGTACTTGGCATTGTTCAGTGTCTGTTCCTGCAATTCCAGCTGCAAAGGGTGAAGCTTCACAGTCATCTGAACAATACTCTTTTTATTTTGCCTAGTATTTCGTATTTTGTTTATTAAAAATAACACATTTTACATTGAACCGTATTCAAAAGATCGTAATCGATCCTTTCCTCACCTGACTGCAGTAGCTGATGACGGGGTCGACATTGCCGTGGTAGCTCTTGTGGACGGTGGTCATGGCTAAATCAAGTCTTCGAAAGAATCAAAGAAAGATCAAAGTTAGAAGAAGCAGAGATGACGGAAACTGCAATGAAATGTGGAAAAACGCCGCTATCTCTGTTTGCTCCAATGAAACGACGGCCTATCTGCCAAATTACAAAACGCGGCCACAAAAGTGCACAATAACTGTGAAGGATGGAAATATTTACGTGTTTCTTAAATGGGGAAGTGAAATAGACGGTTCAACAAGGAAGTAGGAAGGTTTGTGGCTGAAAAGGTGGAATTTCGAAAAGGTGGAATGAGTTGCGAAAGGTCAAGGACGAGGTTTCACAAGGGAGGAACACGTGGCTGCCAATCTCTGACAAGTCAGCCTTTCTAAGCTGTGAGTCAGCCATTCGAGTTTAATAATAGGAAAAAGGGTTTTTTGGAATCATTGTAACTAAAATAGTTTTCAAAAACCGGGCCAGCCCGCGGACCAAACTGGGCCGAGCCGAGATCGGCCGGAATAGACGGGCTGAATCTGTTTGGGCCAGATCCGGTGAGAAATAGGCGTGGATGTCTTCTGAAGTGGTAGAAACCAAAGAGAGCAATGGCGGTCATTTCGCTGCCGACCGGTTTATAAAGGGCAGTTTATCGGACAAAAATACAACTGCGGAATGTGTCAGAGAAAAGAGACGGCGGAACGGCGAAGAGAAAGAGACCACCCACGTTGATTAAGAAATATTGAGTTTTACAATATCAAAAAAACTGACCGGGCAGAGACAAAAGACAAAAAGAAGAGTCAACCGCTAAGACAATTAGAGAGTGATTTTAAAGGATGCTTTTGGGTTTATCACACCATTCAGTCGTTATCTTCAGCAAAGCTACAAATAACACACTGGAGAGTACAAAATACTACAGATTTGAACGGGTAGATGTTTTTATAGAACATTTTAAAATACGAATTAAAATACACAGCTTGTTTTTGGAAGTGACTCAGAGGTGAACATTCCAGTAATCCTCTTTTGTCACCACGTCGTTATGAAATATGAATATTAAAGTTCTAAATACAGAGCAACATGACAAAGCGATAGTTCCGTTTTTATCTATATAGGTCGATTGAGATAGCACATTGATATGAAACCAAGCGTCTAAAGAGTGATGCGGGTGAAGGGCCAGTCTATATAAAGGGTCTTCTCTGATGCAGATGTTTTCTGCTTTTGCGCCGAAAACCACGTGATCAAAAGATTAACGGCGCTCGGTCGTGGTGGCGAACTATGACGTATCTGCAAATAAACTTGGAATCGCCTGTTTGTAGCTTCGTGCAGAAGGTAATTGTAGGCGATCAAGGCTTCGAATTCTATGCAGAGTACCATTGCAGTGGGCAGAAGACAACAGAAGGCCAAGGAGAAAATCAGAGGAGTCATTGGAGAACGAAGGAATAGACTCAGTGAGTGAGTGAGTGAGTGAGTGAGTGAACTGTGGAGGCAACATTTATAATCACTAGGGGTGGTCAGCCCCTGATCATTCACGATCATTCACGCAAATTCAGGCACATAATCCACAGGTACGTGCACAGTATTGAACCTTCTGCGAGAGGGTGTAGAAAGTGCTGGTGCAGAAGCCAGTGGCCTTCCAGTGGGCACAGCTGAAAAAAGAGGATCTAATGCTACAGAGAATCCTCACTTGGTACCCCAATCGTAGCAACGGAACGGTGTAGTTGTCACTCCTCCTGGGTATCCTGCAGTAGTGGAAGATCCGCCATTGTTGTCACAGAAGCCACATGTCTTCTTGCAATTGGCTTGTACGAAGGGTTGCATGTCCATGTTACGACAGATGCTTTTGTCGTTTTCACATTCGATCACGGCGTCAACACAGCCTCCTGAAGGATTACGGTAACTCTTTGTTTACTGTGGCTTAAGAATACGTTACCTTCATTACAGAGACCACAAACATTCGGGCATTCGGAGGCGATGATTTCCCTCCACTTGGGATCCTTGCACTGAGCCTGGGTGATCGTTTCGCATTTGACTCCAGGAACTGAAAGGGATAGTGATTAAGAAATAAAGAAGGAAAGAAAGAAAGAAAGAGAGAGAGAGAGAGAGAGAGAGAGAGAGAGAGAGAGAGAGAGAGAAAGAGAGAGAAGGAATCGTCTACTTACACTCCTTATTCTTGCATGTGTATGCTGGAGTTAGACAGCAGTATCCACAAGTCTTTGGGCATATCTTGATCATCTCCTGCTTCTGTTCCTCCGATGACTTGCAACCAGCCGCCCTGTCATCTTCGTCCGTTCCTACCTTGATCGCAGGAGCAGGTGTAGCGATGGTGGCACAGATAGAAACGGCGTCCTCACAGGCCACGGCATTCGGAGCCCACTAAATTGAAAGATTTAAGTCACTTTAAAAGTTGAAGGTAACCTTTCCACCAATGGTGCAGTTAAAGTCATCTTGCAGTTTGGTTGCATAGGCTACAGAAGCCAATGCCAGGAGACGAATGAAGAAGATCATCGCCGGAAATGATCGTCGACTGAAATGGGCCCTATTTATCCTTTCCGTGTGTATTCATCAGTCCTTTCTTGCCAGCTTAGCAGTTGAAATTTCACACACGGATGTGGACACAGCCTGCGCAAATTGAAACATTCTGTGTTTCACACTAGCCACGTCTGCTTCGAAGGCACATATTTCTCAATTACATCATTTCCGGGTTGCAAAGTAATATTCATAAAACCTCTGAATTTCAAACAAAAAAAGTATCACGGAGGAACAACAAGCGCAAGTGAATGGGTCAGACGGTCGTCTGGATCTGCTTCTTCTCCTTTCTCTTCGGCCGCTCGCTGCTCTCCCCCACCCGCATTTCAAACCGTCTCTCCGAATCCTGAGTCTGAATCCCTTCTTCCTCTTCTACGTCTGATTCTCTTACCACTCCTCTCTTCCTCGGCGGGGACATGGATATCCTAAACCTCGGAGGCCGAGGAACTGGGGGATCCGTGGCCGTTCTCCTCGAAGGACCGGACGGTGGTCTAAATGGATTCAGTTTCTGAAGGTTCTATTTCCCACTTGTCCGGAAGAAGACGGGCCTTTTCATCATCTGTCCCGTCGTCTGTTGACAACATGTCGTTCATTATAGGCGACATCATAGCAGAGGTATAACTAAGTAAGGGAGGTATAGTACATGAACCCATATTAGGATTTTACCTGCTGTGAGGATTCACAGAATTGAACATGTCTGGAATAGGAGAAGGGTCAGAGAGGGACCCTTCGGCCGAAGGAGGTCGGGTGGGTTCGGCTGACGTCGCTGGTGGCGGAGGACTAAATTGAAACAGTCTCTCTCTCTCTCTCTCTCTCTCTCTCTCTCTCTCTCTCTCTCTTCCGATTACCCGTATCTCGTCGTATGAGTGGTTGAAACAGGCTGCAACAGTCTTCTAGCAGTGTCTTGGATTTCCCTCCTCTGAAGATCTCCCTCTATCGGCAGGGAACCAGTTTGTGAAACAGAATCCGACTCTTCAGTATAGGAAAGGGCAGAGAATGTCCTTCTGGCAGTTCCATCGGATTCAACATAAAGTTGGGTTCTGAAAAACCTTCAAATTCCATAAACTAGGTTGCTCACTTTGGAACCACAAATTCCGTTTCCAGTGGTTGTGACCTGCAGGAATTAGATCTAGTTGGTCCCCTTTCGGTCATTTCGATGTCCCCTGACTGGCGAGCGTCGTCCGAATGATGGGAGGTTGTTTGGGAAGGAGTACGGTAGTCTCTCATGGAAGATCTACTTGAGACATCCCTGAATCACAAACATTATGAATGATTTCAAGAAGAGGGTTCAACTCTGCCCCCTTCTCACCTGCTCCTCCGGTCGTCGCTTCTGCTCCCTCCGTTGGTCGATCGTTCCCTGGACCCGTTGCTTCTCTTCTGAGGAGGCAATAGGTAATTCCTATCATCGTCCCTTCTCGGATACTCCTGCTCTTCTTCCTCTTCCTCTCCTCCGGTGCTTCCCTTCCTTCCATCTTCCAAATCCAGTAGATCCATTTGCTGATACCTTAACCACCCATATAAATCACCCATTTCCCTTTCTCTTACTGTTGCGGATCACTCCACCCGATGCAAACGAGGAATCTCTGCTTAAGAGAGAGTTTCTTCAAAGGAGCCGCCTCTGCCTCATCCTCCTGTTCGTCGGCTGCATCGCTGTGGTCGACTTCAGAAACAGAGCCAAGAGAGGGAACGAAGGTCTTCATGGATGGATTCTTGTTTGGTGAAACTACTCGTTGAAGGTGGGTGTCTTCGTCCTGAAGTTGTTTTTGATGTATAAACTGAGTGGGGTGGCTTACTGAAGAAACAGGGCCACTTGTGAAGACGGCCGTCTTTTTCTTGTCAGTCTTTTCCGGCGGCGGCAGCGGAGCTTCTTTCTTTCGGCCGCTGCGGATCAGATTGAACTCTCGCTTCTTTTTACTTCCACCGGCCAGTTCGAAGATCTTTTTCTTTTCTTCCGTTCTTTCCTAAAAGAAATTCAGAGATATTTGAAAGGAGAAAGATGTGTGCATGTGCGTGCACATACGCGTGGGCGTGTTTGTATGTACACGCGCTTGTGCGTGGGTGTGTTTGCAAAATGTGTATGTGTGTGAGCGTGAGGAAGATGTTCTAAGAATCACTTACATGCATCAACTGAGTGGTGAGGTCATTGTTGGCCTCCCGAAGACCTCTGATGAGTGCAAACAAGAAGTAAATGACCAAAAGCAGAAGAACCAAGACGGGAATGATGATTCCCGGTGACATCATGTACTTAATTGCATCCACCAGGCTAGCATTTAGATTTTCATGCAAAACATCCATAATTACGCTGTAGAAGTGTGGTTGATTCCTGGAAATCCTGAGTTACTCTACATTTTAAGTTCTTACCCAAAAGGACCACAACTCTTGCTGGGAATTCTGGATGCAATCACAAATCCAACGGGTAGAGTACAGAGGAATAACATTAACAACAGGAGCATTAGGTAGAAGTTGGAGGATCTAAAATGAGTTTTTATATAAAATGGGTGGAATTGGACTACCTGGAGGCTCGGAAGATTTGTCTTGCGGGGACATTGCAGGTCATCACCGCCCATGCACGGACGTACATGAGGATGATGAGCTTGATATTGTTTAGGGCGGGGAGCATTGGGACGAAGAATAGACCAAGCCATATCATTCCTTGGTTGTTCACCAGATGCAACACGTTCTCAGCCACTTTGAACTCTCCATATTCGGGCTGAAACGAAGATATGAACATTAAGTCTTCTGTAAGACGTTATATCTGGGATAATCGACCATGCCCAATTTACCCTTGGACAAGAACAATCAAACTGCTTCAATTTGGCTCAAACTTGTTGTGTGAGTATCCTAGGGCATGTTCATTACAACAATGAGACGAACAATCGATTATCGAATTTTGGCTCAAACTTGTTGTGTGAGTATCCTAGGGCATGTTCATTACAACAATGAGGCGAACAATCGATTATCGAATTTTGGGTGACGGTAATGGGTGCGGAGTACTGTAAGTCAGTTCCACGTCACCTTATTTTGTTTGCTTTGCGCCCGCGCCGAAAGCTGATTTGAGTCCCTTATTTGTTGATTTTCATTGAGTTTGATCTTACTTACAGTACCCCTCATCCTATTACCGTAACCCAGACCCAAAAATCTGTAATCGATTTTCTGTATCATTTTTGTATGTCCTAGGATGCATAAACACTAATTTTGAGCCCAATTGAAGCAGTTTGAAATTTTCTGTCTAAGAGTATTTCCAATCTCTCATATATCGCGTTTATATGATTAATTTACCCATTAAAACCCACAAAAGTCTTTTCCAGATTCCAGCACCACCAGAGGTTGCAGAATCTGCAGAAAAGTCCTCGGAAGAAGTCAATCACCAGAATGGCGGCGATTGTCATCAGAAGATCCATTGTCACCAGTTTTGAGATCTCCTGAAGTCCCCTTTCATTTCTAACTGGAGCATCCCACCTGGCCAATGACCGTCTCCCAGCACATGTTCCTATGGAACTTGTGCATTCCAAACGGTTGAGTGTAGGTTGTTCGACTGGTGGTTCTGAAAGGATCCTCTGTGGGATGGACTCTAACTTTATTACGTTGGCATTGACATGTTCAACTTGGTTGTGGAGGAATTCCAATCGACGTTTGGGCCAATCGCCTGGAACATTGGATGGATTCATTTGGGAGGAGCATACCTGGGTGAATATGAGAGACTCGTTGATTTGAGATCGATCATGAGTTACCACCACTCTGGGATTGGCAATTCCAAAGGGGCCAAAGTCAGAAAAGACCTTTATAAGAAGAATTTTGAAAGAAAATAGACAAACTACCGTAGTCCAAGGACTAGGAGCGATTGGTGTTGTAGGGGTGGAGAAAGTGGAGGATGGGGTGGTAAGTTTGACATAGGAGAAGTAGGAATGAGGAGTTGGGGCTGGGAGACCCAATACTTGGCGAAGGGTTCTGGAAAGAACTATAGCTTAGGGAGAGAGAAACAAAGAAGCAGAGAAGCAGAGAAACAGACCTGGCAAGAGTGACGTTTCCTGCTTGATGGAGCATGTCGTTTTGCATTGCAAGTTTGAATGATCCCTATAATCTCTCCTTTTAGACAGATACTTTTATATTCTGGACCTCAATCTCCTCCCTTTCGTTCTCCAGGTCTCGTAGTTTGATCATCAAAGAAACAATGAGAGTGTAGTAGTTCACAATGTACAGACACAGAACCCTGAACTCCAATCTTCAAACCCCTCTTTTCCTTCTCCAACCTGGCCAATTGTGTTCTCAACGCCGTCCTCGGATGATACCTCTCCATTTTTCCAATCAATTCAAAAATATTCGGAAAAATGAGGGTAATGAAAGATACGGTAATTGCCACGGCGTTCTAAAGACACGTATACAACAGTCAACAGTCAAAGGTCGTACCTGTTCCACAAATGTCGCTGGTTCCTTGATCTGACTGACGGCTAAGATGACCCAGACTGAGAAGCCGAGCATTGCGAAGAAGAGTAAATTAGCGAAGATTCTGAGGAAGATCTGCAGACACGTGAATTTGTGCTTCATGTTTTCAGCAAATTCCGCGATAGCTTCCTGAACTTGGAATTCGAATGAAATTTATTGGAAAATTACCCTGAACTTGATGACATTCGCCATGTGGACATTGCTGGCTGTGTCTGCGTTTCCTATGGTGTAGTCCCAGCCGGTGAAGGTCTTCCAGTTGAACACGTACTGCTCCGTCTTTCCACTCGAAAGTTTGCTGTTTCTGGCGTTTGACGCCATCCTGAGAAAGATACATAGAATAGTAGTGATTGCGTGTAAGTGTGTATGTGTGTCGGTGTATGGGCTTGTGTGTCTGTCTGGGTGTGCGTGTGCGCATAAGTGTGAATGTGTGTGAATATGTGGCTATGTGTGTCTGTCCCTGTTTGAGTACGTATGTTTTGTGTGCGTGTCAGTGTGTGGTGTATATGTGTATATGGGTGTGCATGTGTATGCGTGTGTCTGTGTCCAAGTGTCAGAAAGAGTATCTTACTTCCTTAGTATCGTGAAGAAGCTGTATCCGAGAACAAACAAATTGACTAAGAAGTAGGCGACAGGTACCCTGTATTTCACAGTTTCTCCAAAGAACGTCTCTCGAGAATAGAAGCCGTAGAACATAAGTGAATACTCCATATACCCCTTAAATGCACAATCCAATTAGTTCAGCGTGAAATCCCCACTCCAAAATCCCAAATAGTGGCTATTTCATCCGCTCTTTTCTGAACCTCCTCCGGCATCACCTTAATCCCGGCCGTTCGATTGTAGCGTTCCGATCCAACGTCCATTTTAGAATCAGCCAACCACTAAAACCCGTCTTTGCACAGCGTAACAATGGCACGTACCTCTGGAATGACTACGAACATTAGCATGATGCAGGTCATGGTGATATTGACGCCGAGGGTCCAGCGCAGGAATGTAAAGTAAGAGGAGACCACAGAGCCATAGTGACCTGGGAGGTAGGTCAATGGACGTGGGTGACCTACTTTCTATTCGTTTTATCTTGGCCTCCCAGGGAATCAAATAAATCTTAAAGTTATCGAACCATCGGTTGATTTGGGTTATCCGCCGACCGGCCTCTGCCTTGTAAAGGCGAACCTAAATGGGTTGAATTAGGTGATGGGATTTCTTACCTTTGACACTTTGGCTTCTTGCCGTTGGAGATGCCGTTGAGCTACCCTGAAAATCATGTGAGCGAGTGAGTGAGTGAGTGAGTGGGGACTCACTTGAGAGTTCTCCTTTTCCTCTTCATGTTCCATGGCTGACTTCTCAATTTCCCGATGATCTCCTTCTTCTGCTGGATAGCCGCCAGAATCCTGTCCTTTGTCATATTCCTAGCGTCATCGCTATCTTCATCGTCATCTCTGAAATACCCATTTAGCCAAGTCACAAGGGTACTGTACTCCTCCCCAGCGCTCATGAACTTGTTGCTCATTGTGTTGTGCCGAACCAAGGCACTTGATGATCTTCTAAACAGCGACAGGATGTCAACCTAAAACGCATCCAGTGAAATAGTACCGTAACCCCGTCTTACCAGCACAGAAGACCGTCGGCTGAGCCTGGCGGTGCTGTCGACCTCATCGTCTGTTGTGGCGTCGATTGATTTGGAAGTCGGTGCACTTTCTGTACTTCCCTGGGTTACTGTACCTCTCCTACCCTACCGTAATCTGACTTGTCGCCCACTTCCGTATCCGTGGTGTCGTGGTGCATCAGCGGTCTTTCAGATCCATCCGGCCTTACTGGCATACTGTAGCCTACAGTACCCGCCCCTCCCCTCGTTCGTGTGTTTCTCTGCAAAGCGTCTCTTTGTCTCTGCTGGAAGAGCATAAAAAGAGCAGCGGAATGTAATTTGTTCCGTATCGCAGAAGTACAGCCTCGGCCGGTGTTCGGCCATCTGTCATCCGCCATGCCAGACGAATGGCCGAGTTCGCACTCTCGCAACGATCAGGCGATCGATTGCAAAGAATGCGGACGTCGACTCAAGGGCACATAAACACAAGAATGATGTTTGGGATTAGAGTAATTGAATAGAATGCACCAGAAGATCGTCGAAGCGGCCTGAGGTTGCGAGAATTTGTCGGAAGCGGCCTGTAATCATCGAAAGATGCTCAAAGCGGTCTGAGATCAGCAAAAATCGGGAGAAAGCGGCCCGAGGTCGCTTTAGTTTGGAGAAAACTGCCTGAGGCCACCTGAATCTGCGACAATTTCCCGGAAGCCGCCTTAGCAGAATCGGGAGAAAGCGACCTGAGGTCACAAAAGATGCCAAAAGCTATTCAGGTGTTTAGCGCGGCCTGAGGTTGCGAGAAACTGCCGACTGCGGCTTATACGTGCATGGACTGCATGTAATGAGGGTATATGCGGGTTCTCTTTTTGTTGTCTCTGTTAAATCAGTTATCCTGAAACTTTCATCACCTTTCGGCAAAAGGTCCTGGACAGCACCACGCCCCCATTCCAATAAAGCAATTGTTGATTCTTTTGAAATCCAACACGCGCTATAGTTTCCTCCGCGTGTTGCACTTGTCGCTTGCGGCATTGCGGAACAGTGGCGGCTGGCTGGAAGGGTGCCAGCAACAGGTGCCAACCGATCTGTCAGCAATATTGATTGGATCTCACATTTGGAGCTAATCGCGGATTTATGGGAAAGGGGGAAGGAAGGCGACAATGGGGATTCTGAGGATCGAGATCAACAAATAAAACCAGGGTTACTGCGGGAAAACAACACAAGCGCCGAGACAAGGCGACAGAGAACCCGGCGGTCGGAGACCAGGGGACCAGGTAGCGTACGGTATTTGGAATGATGGGTTCAGATTTCCAGGTTGTATTTTAAAAGGCTTTTTGTAAGATTTTAAAAGGCTCTTGACTGAGTATCATTTATTGGGTGTTAAAATGACAAGGAGGCACAATGGAGGTGGTTTCAGCCAAGAACGGGTGGCCACGCTCGTGCCGGGCCTGGGCCTTAGTCTTACTGTAGTCTAGACAAGTCAAGACTGAGATAGAAGAATAGAAAAGATGAGGAGAATGTGGTGTAACAGTGATTTATCAGGGAATCGGACAATGCATCTAGAATCTACTCGTGTTCCTTCGGGAGAAAAAGAGATGGATGATAGTACGACATTGCAAAGTATTTATAGACTGACTTCGTGGCCAATTCCTTAATTTCTTATTTATGAATTGTATGTGTGAATTCAGAAGAAATTATGTAAGATTGGTTCTCTGAAGAACATTGGAGATGTTCATGTTTCTTGGGAAATTCGAGATTGTTCTATTTCCATGAAAAACAAAACTAAAACAACAGGTCGTGGCGGAAACCAGGTGTCGCCTGCAAAACAACGAAGTTCGCGGAATGTCGGAAGAGCTACGTCACGGCGAGCAGCAGGTGCTCCACCGGAACCTACCGTAGCCCTAATTACTGTAATTGAAGGTTACTGTAAGTGACAGTAATCGGTGGGTTACTGTAGACTGACCGGAAGGGAATCTCCAAAGTCCGTGTGACCGCCTGCTGCCATAAAGGCGGCCGCACAAATGTTGTGTGTAATGCTCAAGTGGTGACAAGTCGAAATTTTTGCTACACCGCTGTCAATTATTGACAAGCGCTCACAATTCAAATTTTCAGTTTTTAATAGACATCAAACACTTTAAAAAAATAAAAGTTAAGGCCTCAGGGTCATACTACTTACGGGCCGGGCCCTTAGGACCGGCCTGGTTTGGCCCGGTATTTGAGAAGAATGGTGAACTTTGGGTGGCGCTTACGATTAGGTGCTTTTTGTGGTTTCCGTAGATGAAAGATAACCGATAAGATTCTAAATGGCCTAGTCGAAGCGAAAAAGTAGCAAACACAGAATTTTTAAAGAGTTGAAATTCATAAAATAATGGGAAAATTAAGTATTTTCATGAGAGGCTTCTAATTTACATTGTACAAACACCATCAAAAATGAGTTTATATTTAAAATCGTCAAAAACCTGTTTTTATCATTATTTAAGGGCTCTTAAGTGACTTTTGCACTAATTGCTCGTAAACTATATGAATCGGCGTTATTTCGAAGGAGTGAAAGAGGCCTTAATTGGCCATAAAACGAGCAACAGGTGAAAGAGACGAGTGTCCAGTGGCCGAGAGCAGTTGGTTTTTCGTTGGCGGCCCTCTCCCGACACCAACTGTCCCGGAATGTATTAATCCACCAGCCGCAGCATCCACACGCAAAGTGGTCTCACAAGGAGAAACACGCTGTGGCCTTTCGGTTTTAAGGGTTTTTGGGAAGAAGTTGATTCTGTGCTTGAATACTAACGGTTACAAATACATCACAGTTTTAATCAAAGAAAAATAGAACATAGAGAGAGAGAGAGAGAGAGAGAGAGAGAGAGAGAGAGAAGGTCAGACAAGTGAAGAAACATTACATGGATGTGAGAGGGCAACTTTGGAATTTAAAAGAAAACCCCGTTTTCCCTGGCAGCTGATAATGGCAGCCGAGCAAGGTGTGAATGTGGCTTCTTCGCGCAGATTACACCTAACTCATTTGGGCCCAGGTACACTTCCTTTACACCCTCAGGTCGGGGTGCGAACGGATTCGTCAGGTAAACATTTGAATGCAGGGTGACTCCGGGTCGAACAGGTTTAGGGTTAGAAGAAGAAAAGTTAGCATTTTAGTTAAAACAACTCCACTTCATCAAGCTTCTTCAGTGACAATCGCTGATCAAGACCTGTCGCTTCGAATTACGTCTTACACTTATTTGTTTTGAATCTTAATAATTGACAACTGATACTTTAAATAATATTTGGGTTGAATTCAGTGCGCTTGAAGTGCAGAGGTACCCCAACACCAGACATCACCATTGGACGGCAGTCTGGCTAGTGCGACTTCATTGAATTTATGAACAAGCCGAATTTCAGTATTGCCAGACATTGCGACAGTAAATCGTCCTAAATATCCGCTAAAAGGCCTATACATATATTTCCACGGCAGAACGAAAACGACAATCTGGGAAATTCCACAACTCGTTAGCGTTTCACACATTGTGATATTGTGAGATTTCGTTGTACCATTCCTCTAAAGAAGCCCCACCGACAACGAAGAAAGTAACAAACTGTATATAACAACCCTTTACGTCGCGACGTACAACAAAAGGATAACAATAACGTTCTTAACGGTTAGACTTAGCGACACGCTCGAGCTCGTCCTTCTTCTTGATGGCATAAGAGTTGGAAGATCCCTTGGCGGCGTTGATCAGCTCGTCGGACAGGCACTCAGCAATGGTCTTGACGTTGCGGAAAGCAGACTCGCGAGCTCCAGTGCAGAGGAGCCACATAGCCTAAAATGACAACATTATACATCAAAACATTTTAAAGTTTACCTGGTTGACACGGCGAAGAGGAGCCACATCAACAGCCTGACGACGGACGGTACCGGCGCGACCAATACGGGTGGAGTCTTCACGGGGTCCGCTGTTGATGACGGCGTTGACCAGGACCTGCACGGGGTTCTGAAAAATAAAAATAAGCTTCGATAGGTGCCACAATAAAAAAAAACAATTTCCACAATTTTGCAAGAGCAACTGTATAGGCAGAAATAAAAATATTCTACTGTAAGGTCACAAGCATTTGGCTGTATCTTGCAACAAAAAAAAACACGAAAAATTATTAGAAAATACACAATAAAGGGTAAAATATTACCTCTCCGGTGAGAAGGTGGATGATCTCGAAAGAGTGCTTGACAATGCGGACAGTCATGAGCTTCTTTCCGTTGTTACGTCCCTTCATCATCATGGAGTTAGCCAGACGCTCAACGATGGGGCAAGAGGCCTTGCGGAAACGCTTGGTCTAAAGGAAATAATGAAAAATAGGATATAGCATTTGTTAAAAGAAGCCGTAGGGTTCAAATACGTACCTGGAAGCGAGCGCTGGAGTGGGGAAGGTACTTGGCGGACTTCTCCTTAACGGCGATGTAGTCCTGGAGAGCGATGTCAGAAACGCTGACCTCCTCAAGAGACCACTTGCCGAAGAGCTTGACCTTAAAACAAAGATACTGAAAAGATGTAAGAAATAATGCAAACCTCCGGCATGTTGATGGCGGGTTCGTCCATAAGGGGAGCCTCGGTGCTCTCGACTGTTGCCCAATCGTCGGCCATTGCCTAAAATAATTAAAATAGACAGATTTGGGAATGAAGAGGTGAAAATAAGCAAAAGAAAATAGCAAAGATAGTTTAGAATATAGAGAATGCATGAACAACCATAGGAACATGCAAAAATAGTACGGAGTGGACACGAACTTAACAAAATTTTGTCTATGACCGTTTTTCACCATTCAGACCATTTAAAAACGGGGATTTCGTTAATTGATTAAAACAATACTAATTTTGTGAGAGATTTAAAGCCTAAATCAACCTATTTCATGTTAAAAAAGACGAAAAAACCCTTTAAAAATTTAGGCCAAAAGAGTAAAAGAGAGAAATTAAAGGGCGGTGGTCTGGCAAAAAATCCGAGTACTGTGAAAATTTTCGCTGCGGGACGCATTACCTCCTTTTGACGTCAGCGAACGGCCGCCAGCCAATCAGCGTCGACCACGGCTGCATAGCCAAGCCCACTCGCCGTTCTGTTTGCAGTCACTGCGGAGGGTCCATTTAAGCCGGGTCATTCCATCGTCTCCGTTCCGAGATGAAGGCTTTCATCCTGTGTCTAGGTGAGTTTTTAAACTTCATTTTATTATTGCAATGCATTTATCATATGTATTTTGAATAATTTATTCATTTGCAGTGGCTGGGGCCGTTTTGGCCATGTACGACAAGAAGGACGACGTCGTGGAACTCACGGCGTCCAACTTCCAGAACAAGGTCCTCAACAGTGACGAAATTTGGGTTGTGGAATTCTACGCTCCCTGGTCAGTTTCCGTTTTATCGCCACTATCTGATGTTAACAATGAGTGCAAATTGATATGATTCAGGTGCGGACACTGCAAGAACCTCGTCCCTGAATACAAGAAGGTTGCCTCGGCTCTGAAGGGAGTCGCTAAGGTTGGAGCTGTCGATATGACCCAGCACCAGTCAGTCGGAGAGCCCTATGGAATCCGTGGATTCCCTACCATCAAGATCTTTGGTGCCGATAAGAAGAAGCCTTCTGATTACCAGGGTTAGTGGTTACTCTGTTAGTCAAAGAGAGCGGGCTGGGCAGTCCGCGTGGACTGTCACCGAATGTCGCAGTGTAAACAATCCGAGGTCATATACTTCCGTATTTACCCAAGCCGTCCATGGCAAAGTCTTTGATGTCACCCTTTAACCTCGTTGTTTTAGGTGCTCGTACTGCCCAGGCTATCGCCGATGGTGTCCTCGCCGAAGCTAAGAAGACCGTATCTGCCCGTCTTGGTGGAAAGAGCTCTGGATCGTCTGGCAGCGGAAAGCGCGGAGGCAGTGCCGGAAACGATGTTGTCGAGCTCACTGACGCCAACTTCGAGGAGCTCGTTCTGAACAGCAAGGACACCTGGCTTGTCGAGTTCTTTGCTCCCTGGTGCGGTCACTGCAAGAACCTCGAGCCCCACTGGAAGGCTGCCGCTTCTGAGCTCAAGGGAAAGGTCAAGGCAAGTGTTTGTATTCAACGTTCAAATAGTAGTTTGTTGTTTTTAGCTGGGAGCTCTTGATGCTACCGTTCATACCCTCGTTGCCAACAAGTTCGGTATTCGCGGATTCCCCACCATCAAGTACTTCGCCCCTGGATCCGATGTCAGCGACGCTGCTGAGTACGACGGAGGTCGCACCACCTCGGACATTGTCAACTGGGCCTCTGCTAAGGCTGCTGAGAACATGCCCGCTCCTGAAGTCCTGGAGGGAGTTAGCCAGACTGTTGTCGAGGGTGAGTATCCTTGCTGAGTTCCGTTGTATACGCTGATTTTCAGACTCTTGCAAGGACAAGCAGTTGTGCATCATCGCCTTCCTTCCTCACATCCTCGATTGCCAGTCCAAGTGCCGCAACGACTACTTGGCTACCCTCAAGGAGCTGAGCGAGAAGTTCAAGAAGAACACCTGGGGGTTAGTCTGTCGTTCGTATGTCGATCAACTTCTCGTTTAGATGGATCTGGGTCGAGGGTGGATCTCAGCCGGCTCTTGAGGAGGCTTTCGAGGTCGGAGGCTTCGGCTACCCCGCCATGGCCGCCCTCAACTCTCGCAAGATGAAGTACGCCCAGCTGAAGGGATCCTTCAGCAAGGATGGAATCCACGAGTTCCTGCGCGATCTCTCCTACGGAAAGGGACGCACCCAGTCTGTGAAGGGAGCCGAATTCCCCAAGATCACGAAGAGCGAGCCTTGGGATGGAAAGGACGGTCAGCTGCCAGTCGAGGAGGACATTGACCTCTCCGACGTCGACCTCGACCACACCGAGTTGTAATTTTAGGATGCACGTTTTGTTTTATTTTTGTGATTATTTATTTACATTGCAATTCTCATGTCAACCGGGTTCTAATAATTGTTAGCATTACCCGTCGCCCCCTCCATTTGATCTGTTTGGTGGTCCAAGTTTTGGTTCCGCAGGGTGCCTTGTGCTTATGTGATATATGAAGATTCTTCGGTGTATTCCTTCTATCTATACAACGGGGCGGTTTCATGGGGCATTCGGGTGGGGGAAGTACGCTTCATCGACCTTTAAAGGTCCTCGTTTTCGGGGCTGCCTCATTCCTTTTGACCTACATCCGCATTCTCCATAAGCACCCTCTGAGTGCTGCTAAGCGCCTTTGTTGACTTCCCAGCTGCTTGGATAATCAACAGGGGATTCCGTTTCCCAGGTGATCTGCCTGGCTCGTCTGCCTAGATAATCCCTCTTTGGCCAGTCTTCTCTCTTTTTGCACACAATCGCCCGTTTCGTACCAGTTCTGGCAGTTTTACACCATTTCATGGGACATTCGCTTGAAATTCCTTTCTCGAAACAATTACAACAGAAAAAACAGTACATGTAAGGAATAGACGAAATAAAACACCGTTATATTTCAAGAGAATCAATAAGGAACAGTAATATCGAAGACAGAGCAACTTAAATTTTACTTCTTTTATCGCGTCTACTCCTTGTCGGCCGTCTTCACCACGTCCCTCAGCGGCCTAGTCTCCGTGGTCGCCTTGGCCGTGCTCCCTCCTCCGTCCGCCGGGTACTCGCTCATTAGCATCTTCTCCTTGAACACCACCTTCCTCTGCGTCTTCTTCCCCGGCAGTTCCCTCTTCTTCTCCTCCACCGGCGTCAGATTAATCACACAGGCGATCGTGTTGAAGTAGACGTTGCTCTGCTCGTACATCTTGTCCAGCTTCACCAGCGTCTCCAGTGGATTGGCCATGTTCACCGCTATGCTCTTCCTCAGCGGCCCGTGGCGGTTCTGCTGTTTCTGAGCCAGTTCCCCGTCCTTGACCACAGAGTCCAGATTGACTATGGTCTCTTCGTCCTCCGTGTCCAGGTTGTCCGTCTCTTCCAGCCAGAAGAGCACCCCTTTCTCGTTGAAGGGACGCGAGTAGCGGGTGTTCGTCATGCAGTCCTCATCCCACAAGTCTTCTGGGGTCATCGCAGATTCTTCCTGCAGGGGAGGGGGTTCCTAAACCTTCTTTACTCTTCTATTGAAGCCTTCCAACCTTCGGTAGAGAAATGTTCTTCGGGATAGACGCCTTGGCAGTCTTTGACGTCTTGCTCTTCTTCTGGTTATGTTGATCGGGCGATGTGGCTCTCCTAGCCGTCAGCACCCTCTCCTTGATCCTGAGACCACAGTTCACCCTTCCATCTCCAAAACCAACGTGATGCATTTCTCGTGTTTGTGTTTTTCGTCGTGTTTCTTTCCGAACCAAGTGGCGTACTTTCCACTGGGACGGAAGGACATGTACTTGGCCTTCATCGCTCCGAAATTCCACTTTTCCATGGCCTTCAGCTGGTGAGACGGGAATTTCTTCAAAGAATGGAATTCCTAGTTCTCCTCTCTTCTACCTCATCTGATCTCCTGAGACGAGCGCCCTTTGTCTTCGGAAGGAGGTCCTTCAGCAGCTGCTGCTTCCTGATCTTCAGATACTCTCCTTCTTCCTTCTTCGCCTGATTCCTAAACCCTTCTTTTTCCTTTCTTTCCCTTAAAAATACCTCTCAGCCAGCATCTTCTGGAACATGTTCATGTGCCGTGTGTCGACTTCCACCGGTCGGTTGGACCCTCCGGCTGGCTGGGGACTCATCCTCTGCTGCAACTCCGCACTCCCCACCCTCTTGGGACTGATGTTCCTGGATCCCTCGGCCGATCCTCCGACTGCAGTAGCCACCACAGACTCTGCCTGTGTCCGACTGCTCAACTTCATTGTTTCGGTGGAGAGCTGTCCGGTGTGGAGACTGGGCACACTCGGCTCCGCACTCTTCTCGGGCGCCTTCCTCAGACTGGTCTTCGCCTCCTCCTTCTTCTCCGTCTTCTTGGCCTCTTCATTGGATACTCCTGTGGCCGTCTGCGTTCCTCCTGTGTTGTCCGTGGAAGCATGGGCCCTTAGCATCTTTGATAGGGCGATTGGTGACTGGCACGGTGCCAGACGTCGGAGCCTCCAGCCGCCCGACTGCCACCAACGAAGAGAAACTGGGAAATGAGCAACTACTGATAGGCTACGAGATGACGTCACGCGACTTACGTCGAAATCCTTTTGCGAATGGTAATGGCCCCTATTCTAATTTATTAGGATAATTTTCCCCCAATACCGCTCCAAGCAACGGTGTTTCATAATAAGCATACGAATGGCCGGAATTTTTGCCCATTACGCTTTAAAATGACAGAAAGCTTGTGTTTGCAGACATTACAAATTTTCTTATCGAGACGAGAGCTTTCGAAAAAGCAGCTTATGTTAGAGTTTAGACGAGGTTTGACCAAGATACCGTAACCCAGACGCGCAATAACCCTAAGGATGCAGAATCGATCCTGACCCAAATGTCTGAGAACCGTATGTTGTTTTGGCAAGATTGGGCAAATCCACTGTCTCTATGTCGCGAAGGTTAAGACAATAGGAATCACCAATTTGATGACGACTAGAAGGAAGGAACACAGCAGTTTAAAATAACTTTTTTTTAACATTTAGCATTTAAACAGCATTTTCTAATTGCCTCCTTCCAAACCAAAAACTTCCTGCCACCCCCTCGTTCCGGCGGCCAAAGTGAATTGTGGCGGGCGGTTGTCATGATAATCAGGCAGCGCCTGGCTACCATGTCGACTCGATAACTCTCGAATGCTGCGTCGGCCCGAGACGGACTCCGGCCGTCTGCAGGTAGACAATTACAGTAATCCTAGGATGATTCCCAAGTCCACCTTTGACACTCTGGATGCGACGGAGGACATCTACGATCCATCGCTCTTCCTCATTCCAGGCAGCCACAGACTAGTCGGCAATTGGAGCAATCAGGGGTTGCAGGTGGACAGATGGGCTTTCAGATGACAAAAGAGAGAAATATATCTTTTAAAGGGATTTTACATAAGAAAATGTCATTTTCAGGACGATGGAGTTTGGATTACAACCGCTGGATTCACTATATTCACAATGACGTCAGGTTTGTTCCTCATGAGTTTTTTGGTTTTCTAAATCAAACACCCGCCGGTGGGAAAATGACGTGGGGTTGCAACAGTCTCTCATCGATTCTCTAGTTTCTCCCTCTCTCTCTCTCTCTCTCTCTCTCTCTCTCTCTCTCTCTCTCTTTCTCTCTCTCTCTCTCTCTCTTTCTCTCTCTATGTCTATCTCCATCTCTTACTCTACCTCCAATTTCAGGCTTCGGCCTCCTGGAATCAGGCCGTGTTTCTTCAAAAGACGAAGTGAATATAATGGTTAAAAACGTGATAGATGTAATTTTCGGAGGTTGGTACCTTACCTTAAACTTAAACCTTAACTCCTTAAAGGTCTGGCCTATTGGATGTTCGGCTTTGGCTTCTCCTTCGGCTCCTCAGAAAATCACACAAACATGTTCATCGGCACAGGAGAGTATTTCTTCGATCCGGTGACCCCAGATGAGAATACGGTAGGATTACTGTAGGAATAACCAAGATAAAGGGATTCAGGAAGGATGGACCTACGCCTCCTTCATCTATCAGATGAGTTTCGCCACCACAACTTCTGCCATTGTATCAGGTAGGTGGGCAACAGCTATAAACTGGGATACTGTAGATTTGCTTTTTCAAACTTTAAATTCATTTCAATTGGTTTTTTCAGCTGGAATGGCAGAGAGAGTTCATCTAAGAGCCTATATCTTCGTTTCATTTGTGATGACTCTGATCCACGCGGTGCCAGCCCATTGGGTTTGGTCGGACGACGGCGCCCTTTGGGCTCTCGGCGTCATTGACTTTGCAGGTTGCAGTGTGGTAGGTTATCCATCTTCTAGAAGAGGGCTATAACTTCGACAAATCCCAAAATTCAATTAAAAATCTAGTTTTCAAAGACATATATTTCAAAGACATCTATTTCAAAAACATACAAAGTCTTGTCTTAGTCGTTTCTCATTAACCCAGCATTCGGCCTTAAAACCCTTTATGTTACTTCTCTGTCCCAGATGGAAGCCCATTAATCTCTGAAGTGCATTGCCCGTTCTTTCCCAATTACCTTCAGGTGCACCTGGTGGGCGGAGTGGCTGGAATGATAGCCACAATCTACCTCCGACCAAGACAACACAGATTCGGAAAAGAGGGCAGAAAACAGCTGAGTAATCCAACAAACGCCATTCTCGGTCAGAAAACATCACTTGCTTTGGGAAATGAAGGATCTTCCAGGAACTTTTATGTTGTGGTGGGGATGGCTGGGATTCAACACTGGCTCTACCTACGGAGTAAGCCACGGGAAATGGAAACTGGCCTCGAGGTAAACAAGTATTTGTCTTCGGAAGTAGATGTTTAGGTCAGCGGTGAGTACGGTAATGGCTTCCACCGGAGGAGGTCTCACCTCCCTCATAATCTCAATGGTTCGGGAGAAGAAAATACAGATTGACATGTTGATTGACGGTCTTTTAGCCGCCTTAGTGGCCAGCACAGGTATTTCAAACTTAGAATCCAACAGTTGTTTCAGCCTGTTGTCCATGTCTCCTTCCGTGGCAGGCCTTCCTTGTGGGCTCCATTGCTGCAGCCTTGGCTGTGGCCACTTATCCTCTGCTGGAAAGACTAGAGGTATCTTCATTAATAGAAATCGATTGAAACGTTTGTTCCAGATAGATGACCCAGTGGGGGTGGTTCCAGTGCACGTGGTGGGTGCCATCTGGGGAATGATCAGTGCAGGGATATTCGCCCACGAGGACCCTTACAACGTAAAAATAGAGAAATATTGATAGAGAATGACAGAAACAGAAAGACAGAGGCAATTTCGCTTTCCGGATAGCGGACGCAGCGCAATGTGGGCGCAACAACACGTTTATCAATGCGCTGCGATATCAATCGGAAAAAGAACTCGGTTGGCGCAACGGTTAAAATTTTGGATTCACGCGCGAAAGGTGAAGAGATCGAATCCTCACTATGGCAAACTCTTTTGCTCAATTCTTAAAAGACTTGACACAACTTTTTTGAACGTTATAACGGCTTTGTACTATTGTTATTTTTCTAAGCCACTGTAGACTATGAGTATGCGGATAATGTCTGTAAAAGATTACTAAACGACTGGAAGACAAAGATAGATTCACACAAACACATACAAAATCCCATTGATTCTCTTCAGTTTGAAGTGACCCGTCGTCAAAATGGCCTCTTCTATGGCGGTGGATTCGACCTTCTTTTTAAACAGCTGGTAGCCGTACTTTCAATATCCGTGTGGTCAGGAGTCGTAGGCTTTCTTGTAATGTTCGTGGGTTACACTGACTGATCGAAAGAGAAAAAGGGTTTCAGTTCCTTCAACATTCGGTAATTGGACTGAGGCTGAGTAAATACGAGGAAGAACTGGGAGCTGATCTCAGGGAACACGACCTGAGGGGCCAAAGCGTCAGGGCCTACAGGATGGAGAAGAAATTAACGGCAGAGTGGGTCAAGTGTGTGCCTGTGTGAGTGTGTAAGAGTGTGCCCGTCTGAGATTGAGGCAGTGAAGGAGTGCGTGTGTGAGTTTGTGCATGTGTGCGTGTGTGCATGTGTGCGTGCGCGTGTACGTGTATCTCAAAGTACCATTCAGAGGCGTAACTCGGCTGATGATGGTGATCATAAGATGGCGGGTAAAGGCTCGATTCGGAGCCGCCAGAAGAAAGAGGTTACGGGAAGGAACAACGACGGAGAACAATGTGCAGCTGACAAAGAGGACGCCGAGGAACGGGGCAAAGTAGATACGGGATATAAACTATTTCTCTCAGATTCAACAGTGTTCAGTTTTTAATTGATTTCTTTGAGTCTTTTCGTCGTAGGTATTGAAAAGGCGAGATGTTCGCTCCCTTTCTGAGTCATACGTTACAACGCCATCGTCAGTACAAAAGACGGAAATTGTATGATCTGGGCTTCCGGACTTCACGCTTCAATGAATCCCATTCCGGAAGTTTACTTCTTACAATGGCTTACAAATCCATTTCAACGCTTAATGAAGCTTCCCCGAAGTTCGGCATTCCTGTGGAAACTGTTTTGCATACAATGTTATTATCGGTTTTTGAGCTTGCAACCTTACAAATACAAATTGATTCCGGAACACGGCTGGATGAGTATAGATCTTGAGCGAATGGCTTTGCTCTGGCCGACGGATGCCAATGCTTCTTGTGTAGGCAGACATTGATCGAAGACCTTCTGTAGTCGATTCCTCACAACAACAGGGAGTAGTGTCAATGACGGTTCCTCCTTGACAAGGTTCTGAGACCGGATTCAGGTGGAGAATGAAGAGCCGACCGCTCGGTGGTGAAGACTTATCGTGAACAAGAGTGGTCGTCTTGACAACCGACTGCCCTCAATTACATCCTGCCTACACAAGAACCTTGCAACATTACACTCTTCAAAAACAGACCTTATCACACGATTCTACTACGCCTTCGATTACCCCAGATTTGTTCTTTAGTAGGTCGAAGGAAAAAACGTTGCTACTGAAGTCGTCAAATTAACTTTTCGTCTTGTCGAGTTTCCATCGGCATCCTCAGGCCGCTGTTTACCGAAGATGGCAGCCGATGGCATCCTCAGGCCGCTTTTTACTCCCAGATGACAGCACATGGTATCCTCAGGCCGCGTGTTACCTCATTTGCAACACACATTACTCGACTTCAACACATTTGTATGGTCTTTGAATCCACTTCACAGATTCAATTCCAAATGGTCGTTGGGTACCTGGAACAAAGCCGGCCCGTGCCTTTTTTATGACGATTTGTAGTTTGCTACTAACATTTTAACTGTGTTAAAATGCAAAAGGAGGTGTGCTTGTCAGAAGTTAGGGATTGACTTGGAAGAAAGAATAATAAAATATGTGTATTTGCTTCTTCTGTTTTTTTTTTAAATTTTTCTTTCTTCTTTGTTAGATTTCGTTTTTGGAGAGCCATCACTTGCCCAAGAAATACAATGTTTACTTAAAGCCACTTGCATGGAACACAGCTGCAAGACCTATACTTGTTTCCCTGAGATTCGATGGTTTCTAATCTCCTCTCCTTGAATTACTTTACTGGGATTAGTTTCCTATTCTTAATATGTATATTTATTCATTTGACCAATCGTTGACCAAGGGGATTCAATCGTAATCATGTGATTCCGTGGTTGCTATGCACAACCGGAGAACCATGTCTGCCGACTTCTTTCCTAATTACGCGACAAGAAATACTTTCCAGCTTTGCGATCGAATGAATTCTCCATTTGTCATTTTCTAGTCGTATTTCTTGGTTTTGAATGAATTTAATCTTCTCGTTGACTGGAAATATCCACACACCTTGACTCAGTTAATCTCTTTTGCATCTTACACTTCAACTATCTCTTCTACAGAAGCCAGCCTTTAGCTATCATCAGCAAAAAGGGCCGGCGAATTGTTTACAAACGAGTTGTGTTTACTTCCCACTGCAATCATTGCCGTTCTCTGATTCCCATTTTCAGATGTCGAAAGGGAGGACCCTTCTATTCCTCTGTCTTCTGTGTCTCCTCTCCCTTATTTATTACAGTATACCACCTCAGACACTGGAATTTACCACAGACATGTCTTCTTCCGTCCCTGGAGAAGTCCTCTTATTCGCAGCCACTCCCATATTCGGAAAGCCTATGGACAATTCTTTTCTGGAGAAATGCACTGAGGAAAAGAAGTTCTGTCGGATATCAACCGAGGCAGATGACCATTCCAGAGCAGCGGCCGTTCTCTTCCACAGCAGGGATTTCAGAGAAATCCGATTGCCAAGAAGGAAGGAACAGGTGTATGTGTGGTTCACTTCTGAATCTCCCGTCTATGAGACTGTCTCTGTGCCTGAAAGTTTGTTTTCTAATTTTAATAGTGAAAAGGACAGTTTAGATTACATTAATTGGAGTATGAGTTACAGAAAGGATTCTGACATCTGGAATCCGTATAACAGGATGGAACCGGTTGAACAAGGTTTTTCTATTATCAATTGGCTATAAATTTGGTTTTCAGATAGAACTGTTGATTGGGATTCAATATGGAAGAAGAAGACGAAGACTGCCACTTGGCTGGCATCGAATTGTGTGACTGACAATCGAAGGGCGCAGATGGTACATCAAATGGTTGAGAGAGGATTAGAGGTACAGTTGTGGCCTTCCGTGGCCCACCCAAGGGGATGTCGTAGATTCCTGTGGCCCAATCAGGAAAAGTCGTTTTCTGCTTTGGCTTCCCGTGGCCCAGTCGCGAATGTTTGTTATTTACCGTCGCCTCCTGTTGCCTATTCGTGGAAAGTAGTCGATTTATGTGGCCTACGGTGACCCAGTCAGGGAAAGTCGTTCATTGTTGTAGCTTCCCGTGGCAGAGAGAGGATACCATCTATCGATCGAAAAATTGCCTTAGGTTGATCTGTGGGGTAATTGTGGAAGCCCTCTGCCCAATTGTTCTCGCTACAGTGGCCTGGGCTGTGCAACTGACCTCCTGAGGTATTTCACCATATTTTCATTACCATATCGATTCAGTAAATACAAGTTCTACCTGGCGTTGGAAAATTCAAATTGTCCAGATTATTTGACGGAAAAGTTCTGGAACAGCCTCACTTTGTATTGGGCAGTGCCAATTGTCATGAAACGGCGATTTTATACCAATTACGGGGTGATTTAAAACTATTCATTTAAATTTAACGGAGTATTTCAGATTCCGGAGAGTTCTTTCATTGCAGTAAATGACTTTTCATCGATTGATGAAATGGTCAGCTATATTCAAAGGGTTTCTGGTAACCGTACTGCTTACATGGAACATCACAGTTGGAGGAGGACATATAGGTAAGGACTGAATCAAGGGTGGCCCAAGACCGTAACCACACGGGACGGTTTCGAAGGGTGAAATATAATTTTTTTAAACGATAATCCAGGCCTAGCCCTGGGCCCTTGGATACATTCATTTTTAAGTTCCGAAACCCTCACATTCAAAACTGTGACATTTAGAGTGATCGATGATTCCTCGACTGGCTTCTGTGAGCTATGTCGTCATCTGAAGAACAACTCCCTGCCCCACTATTCCTACAAAGACCTCTCCTCCTGGTTTTCTGTCTCCACGTGTGACCAAAGACTGGGCAGAAAGTACCTCGGATGGAGTACAACCGATAGCTTTCGCTGCTACTTCAACTCTGTTTTTTACCGGAATTCTTACTGGAACTGTTAAACTACGAGGTTTTCAAATGACGGGTACTATGCATATCTGAATGGAATAACTGAAAGTCATAAATCTCTTTATTATATCCGTTTCTGATTGACCCGTTTGGAATTCCCGTGAAAGATTAAGAATATTAGGCGTAGAGCTTTCTGGCTGCGACGATGTCGATTGGGGTGAGGGTTGGGCGGTTACGGTAGCCACGGTAGCCCTCTTGCATTAGGCTGGGCCCCTTCTGGTGAGGGATTCCCAAGGCATGACCCAGTTCGTGCGCCATCACCCACTCGAGGTTGCGGCCGTCAGGCGCCCTGCAAAGAGAAAGTTTATACACATACACACGTGCACACATGCAGACACAGTCACTCGTTCACCTGTATACACACACTTTCTTTGTGTCACATACATACACGCACTCACCCTCACTTTGTGCCTCGGATATCCGACACACACGCATTTATACCCATGTTGGCACACTCCGCACACTCACTCACACACGCACGCACTCTTTATCACTCCCTCCCTCACTCACACACGATTCTGATAGTTTCCTCACCAAGGCTCATCATCGTCTATGTGGACTTCTCCCCTCCTCATCTCGTCGGGGTAGAAAGTGTGGGCTACCTCTCCTCCTCTGCCATCGAATGCATATTTATCCGAATGGTCTCCACTCCAGAAGAACACCTAGAAAAGCTAGATGTGCTTACATCTTTTACTATTTCAATCTTTTGAAAGTAAGGTTATAAGTTTTACCTTAATATCGGCTTCTTCTGACTCTACCCGTTTGAATACAACCGGTACATTTGGTGCCCAGATCCTAAATCTTTTGTTAATTCATTTGTGTTAAATTGATTACCTAATGGCGTTTTCCAGACACTTGTCCACGTGTCTCCTCATCATAGTCTTTGACATCCGAGGGTGTTTCCAGTGTTCTGGGTACCGGATGACTGTGAAAGTGAGGGTCGGTCGGATCCAGCGGCCAAATCCTGAAATCCCCGTTTTCTGATGTTTCATTTGATATTCACCTAGGTCGTTTTCAAATTCCTGAATGCTTGCCGAGACGGCGGAGAAAAACGTGGCGAAGACTATCAATTGGTGCCTAGACATTCTGAAAGCAATGAATTTTTGAGGAGAAGGGAAATGAAAGAGACATTGAATGGTCAATGGAAAGAATAAGGAATGGGAGCGTGTGGGGTCTCCTGCGGCCTTAAGTATGTCCGCCAAGGCGGAGGCGAACGGTCTCTGCCTCTCGAGGACCCGAAATGCAGCGTGGGTGGGGGCAGTCAAGGCCCCTCTGCAGAAGATGTCGGAGATCAAGTGGCTACTTCCGACTGCAGGGACCGCCGGCTGGCAGGAGGATGGTCAGCTGGCTGGTGCTAAGAGCGGGTGGAAACACTTGAGAGGGTGAAGAGACTGCGTCAGAGGGTGCACTAAATGGCCAACAAGGACACTGACACCCTGGGTTCAAGGGGAGACGGCTGGTTGGAAGGAGCTGGCAACAGAGATCGCAGACAGAGACTCTCGAACTTCAATTGACGTCCGATTGTTTTTTCACGTTCTTCGAAGGCCAAAGGCCAAGGAACAGAATCCTCAAAACACTCGTTTGTCCAAGAAACCACGTTTTCTGGAATGATGTTATGAATTCACAACTTCTCAGACTAAATGGGCATAGTTTCAACTGTTTTTACACACAGAAGGCTTACATTTCTATGCCACCTTTGAACGGTTCAAATAATAATTATTTAAAAAGTAACATTCCAATGAGAAAAAAGAGAGCCTCGAAATTGATTTTCTTTGCAAAGGGTTATGAGAAAGGTCGATGGGCAGCAATGTTCGTTTCGTTTTCCAGTTCCAGTTAAAGTTGAAAATTAGAAACGGCGACACACACACACTCTCTCACACACACAGACACACACCGACACACGTGTGTTTTAAACAAACGGTGCTAAAATTTTGCCTATTACTTTTCCCTTCCGGTCGTAAAAATGTGGTCGTTCATGGCACTGATTTATATGCGAATCATATGGGCAACAGGTTGTTTTGCCACCCTCAACTCTGTAATTCCGGGTATAAACTATGAGAAATGCAGAAAATGAAGAGAATTAGGCGCAGAATTAGGATATCTTAGTTGGTTCACACGGGCCGGGACCGCTTAAAACACTCTGTCAAACTGTTCCAACAGTTAATGTGGTCAGAAGAGGTGCTACAAAGGGATTTTGAGAATTACAAAATCAATATGCTTTAAAAATCAATTTAAATGTTTTAGTTTGCCAAGTCAAGTTGAAACGTGCTATTTATAGAGGAAATTAGAATAGTAGGGAGGAAGGAGGCCTGGGCGTGGTCAGTTGTGGCAAACAGAGTGCTTGGTTCCGCCGTCCATGCTCATTTAAGGCCGTCCTGGGTTTACGATGATGCGAATGACCGCTTCCGGCGAGAGAAGCAAGTGTCAATGGGCCCCGTCGGGAACAGGATCCGTCTCGCTTATTACAAGCACATCCCCACTGTAACATTGCCCAAATTGTTGCGACAAGAACACAAAAACAAAGTCTCTTCTTTCATTCGATTTCTCCTCGAAAAATGGAGGCACCCGATGGCAAATAGATACACTATACATAAACTATATGGGGAACGCTCTCTATCACTGTTTGGACACGCATATGGCATAGTTAAATGCAGAAAGTGTGATTCTATGGGGGAAGGCAACGACAGGAGCAAAACACTCGGATTGTAAGTGACGACTTAGTAAACCAACGAAAGGACCCGGTCGGACATTATTGAAAATGGTTATTATGTAGGGCGGGAGAGGGGGAACAACACTCGAGACGACAGGATCACAGGGCACTAGGTACTGTCGGCCAGGGTTACTTTCTGGAGGCCCGACGACCGCGGAGGAGCCACCATCGCCACGCCGTCCCGGTCGAGGTATCTGAAACACAGAGGTTGCACAGAGCTTGCATACAAGCTAAAAATAGATATAATGCATTTGAATATATTTAAGTTAATGTGGGTCTTTTTTGGACCGCTTTTTTGGTAACCATAAGCCACTAGAACCGTCTTTTCTCAACCAAAAGCCGCTGGGATCGCTTTTTTGCAACCAAATGCCGCTCGGATCAGCTTTGGCAACCAACATCGGTTTCATATATCCAGGTATTTCCACTCACAATGACAACCCGTCTGCGTCCTCAGAAGGCACGTCCTCGGTCTCTGACAGCCTACTCTCGGCCAGCATCTGATCGATCACTCCGCCGGCATCGATCCTGCAACCGCATGGTAAACACAGATCAATCATCTCCAAAAAAGAAAACAAAAGCGGCCACTCGCCTTGTACTTTGCACTCGGGGCGCACTCGTCCTGTCCTGGCTCAGTCGTCGCAGCGCCGTCACCGTACACGTCGCCGTCCGCTTCGTCTCCGACACCAGAGACGCCGTGTCCTCCCCGGCGCCCGTCGATCCCACCGTTGAGGCGGATTCTGCAACAATCAACTATAAATCCACGCGGGAGAATAATATGACGCCATGGGCGATAAGGAGTAATAAAACGGCGATCACAAGCTGTTTTCGCAGTGAACTGCGGAGAAACCAACAATATTTATTTTGGAAGCTCTGGGAAACGGGAAAAGCGAACCTGGCGTGTCTGGGACTTGGCTCGTGAACAGAACGGGTTTCTCGTCGTCGCCATCCAACTCAGAAGCCGTCTGAGGCGCCCGTCTGTCCATCGGATTCAGCGATTTATCCTCGTACGATCCAATTTGAGGTCTGAAACACAAACATTACGAAAGGATTGCTGGAAACTAAAAGGTAAAACCAGCTGGAGACAAAAAGGTTTACAAAATTAATTTTTAAAAAAACCAACACTCTGAAGAAGGGGTCGGAGCTCTGGTGGCACATGGTGACTTTGACGAGAACCTTGGAATTGTCCTGTCTTGAATTCAACCCGTATCCATCCAACAGGTAAGATCTCGATATTCCTGAACACAATCGATCGATATACCGTAATCTGAGTGAACGATACCTTCGACCCCGGAGGCTGCGAATTCTGACAGGTTTATATCCACGTAGCCCAGTTTGGCGTACGACTTTCCACCCTTCTGCTCCTGGAAACCTTTGATTTTCGCGAGTCGTTTGACGCGAACGACGCGAATTTTGATGAATGTCGCCGGGGAATAATGGAAACGACGGCGGAATCAAATTGTTCTGGGAGGAAAAGGACACACCTTTCGGACGGATATCCGACAGAGACACTTTTCGAGCATCCCGGTCGAAGGGTCGGAGGTGATTCGACAGGAGAAGGCGGATCGATGGGACCACGAGGCACTGTGGTTCACAACCTGAAGGACGAGGTATACAGGGAAGGGAAACGGGAATACCTCGACTCGCTCCGTGTGGTCTTCGAAGGTTCCGCCGTCCAGCAGTCGGACCTTTGCGAATAGAACGGCGTTCACCAGAGGGACGTCGCTCAGCGTACATACCTGGAAAGCAATACATTTGAAGATGCCATCTGGCTGGCTCGAAAACACTGACTTTTTGCTTGATAAAAACCGAGTGCACATCTTCAATGCCTACAATTTCAAGAACCCATAACGTATGTTCACGCCACAATTCCCCGAAGATAACTTGAGAATTTACAGTCCAAATACTTGATCTGACAGTAGTTTGATGGAAAATCGATGTCAACATGTATATACAACCCAATTCGGCTGAAGAGGCTATCCAATAAAGAATCAATGAAAAAACTCCCGTCCCTTTTCAAGGTAAACAAGTAAGAGTTTGAGAAAATCTAATAAAATGGTGGAAATTACCTGTAGATCTACGCTGAACTTGACTTTCTTCCTCTTGAGAAACGCCATTCTATTCCATAGCCAATCGACGAAGAAATAAGTACCTGAAAACTACGGGGTCGATACGAAAAACGGGCTGGAAAAAGGAGCAGAAGCCAACAATTGCCGTTGGCTACTGGCCAATTCAGCCAAAGGGTACGTGAGAGTGCGTCTATCGCATTTTTGGCGCCGCCTACCGTAGCAGGAAACAAATGTCCTACCTTTCATTCCCTGCGCACGCATTCGTTCATCTGTTCCGTTGTCGAGAGTGTCTGAAACGGATGAGTTGCAAGGGAAGGATTCAATTGAGGAGATGGAGAGATATTCCCAGGGTGGGAAGTAATTCTGTTTTGACGGTGTTTTCAAGTAAGCAATCGACCAACGAACAACAACACGGGGATGTTTGACATGGGAGATCGTTGGTGATAAAGGGGATGGGAGGTATCACAACAAGACATTACTACTCTCACATTCAACGGAGGTGTGAAATAGTGAAAATGGGAGGTAGAATCACTAGAAAGACAGAGTTTTTGGAATTGTTGTTCATTCGGAGATCAGGTTGTCAAAAAAGGCAAACATCAGTGGAGGGGGAGTAATAATAATCTTATAGGAAGGGGCGGAGTGATCTGGACATCCGGGAAACGGCGTTTGTGCTGCAAGCAACAACAACGACAAACATGTTTGGCAAGGGAATGACTGGCGAACAAAGGAAGAGAGAGAGAGAGAGAGAGAGAGAGAGAGAGAAAGAGAAAGAAAGAGAGAGAGATAGGAGAAGGATGCAGACAGTTGTTTGCAGAGAAGCGCATTCCAATGCACAAAACGCTCTTTTTGTGCGAGTGTACCGGTTCATCTGGTCGGAATAATCGTTGTTCCCGGGCGGGATCTATGAATTCTGACGAGGGAGTGACTGTCTCTTTATTTACTTCAATCGCTCTTCCTATCTCGCCCGCGGCACAATTTTTATCAGTTCGTGTCTGATCAGAGTAAACATTTCAAAAGGCCAATAACGGCATCAAATGGCATGGGAAAGGATCATAGCGATTGGAAGATAACACAGATGAAGAGAGACCGTGTGTGCGTGTGCGTGTGTGGCAGAAGAAAGTTGCCGCGAGTCGTCTGAATGGGAAACATTTTATAACCTATGCAGGTGCTTGTTATGCATGGCGGGAACAGGTGTGGTCAATCTGCACGGTGTGTCGCTAAGCCGGAGTTCATTAGCATAGAAGGACTGGTGTCAGACTGCGAAATGAGAAGCCACGGAGAGGGGAATAATCAGAGGAAGGAGGGGCAACCACTGCCAATGAGAAAGAATCGCCAGGATATTTATTCTACAAATAGAGAATTATAAGTGAAATGAATGAATCGTAAGAGAACCAGGCGAGAAAGTCCTGGATTCCCCTGCATTCGCCTAATGCCCTGGTCCTCTGCGTCGACTGACCAATAGTGTCCTTCCGGTGTTGGGTTTCCCTTTCCCAGCGTGGCTCTCGAGTGAGGATTAGGTCTCCGCTGTACATTCCGCCAGTGGCAACCCTTCTCTTATTCTAAGAAGAAAGAGAGAGGAAGAAAGCCAGCGAAAAGTTTTCTTCGGCGAAGCAATCCGCCAGCAATTACGAGAGGGCCGATTACGCCAAATGACGAATGTCTGATGCCCCAGGCGAGAGAGGAAGAGAGGTCAATCGAGGAAGTTCGCTGGAGCCAGAAGGGTCTAATTGAAGGGGAAGCGGGTGGAGGAAATGCATTTGGTCTCAGAAAGGATAAAGATTGGAATGGTCTCAAGTGAGAAAGGAAGAATGCGTGGTTATGTGAATGTGAGTCTATGTCTTTCTGTGTGTACACGTCTGTGTGTGTGTGTGTGTGTGTGTGTGTGTGTGTGTGCGTGTGAAAGAGAGGAGATTCCAATAGTCTAGGATGAAAAAGGAACACTACGTCGATCTTCAGCGGTAGAGGAAGCAAATAAGACGGCTGATAAGGGGACCGATCGTTTCAAGGGGAAGTGGCCATTGGCGACTTAAGGATCTAAAAATAGGACCAACCTGTGGTTATAAATGTGAGAAGATTGGAAAGAAACAAGCGAATGATACAAATTGTGATCGTAGTGGGATGAATGTATCTCAAACCGCCAGTGATCGCCCCTTCCAAACGGAAGACAAAATAAACAGTGACTGTCGGCTGACAGAAACGGAATCATGACGAGGCGCCGCTTCCTTTGGGAAATGACGCGGAATCGAATAGACTGGAAGGAAGAGTTCACGCTTGTTTTCGACGAGAATAGATGGAATCAAGGGAACGTGCGTCATCTGGAGCTCTCGAATTGCACTCTGCGCGGATGAGGAGATCAGTGGATTAGTGAACTTCACAGATTAACGGCGGGGGTGGGTAATGGGCACACGCGCACACATGCACACAGCGATGATTTAGATAAAGAACAAATCAAAAGGTAAGAAATAACAGGCGGAATTCCAGAGGAGAGTGTGGAAATTGAGATAAAAGAGGGTTGTGGTGCTAGGTGTCCGGAACAACAGGCCCTCGTGTTGACACTAGTCAGCTGAGTGCCGATTGGGATACCCTACAATGCCATGTCTACGGTAAGCATCATTGGTCTCTCTCCCCGAAAAGGCTCTCTCGGTCTCCACTTAGTCTGTCTTATCGCTCATTTTATGGGAAAACGTCATGTGACGTGTTGAAGAAGGCATAATGGGCGACGAGGCGGCCTGATTCAACCAACATTCGCAATTTTCAAATGGGCCATCAAAGAGGAGGACATGTCAGCAGAGGTTTTTTTAAACTATTGGATATAAAAAGGCTAGAAAATGCTGATTTATGCTAATCAATCATTTTTTATCACGTGCTTTCTCACTGAAATTCAAACCGCAGCACACCAATGGCCCTGTTATCATAGGTTTCCAAGTCACAGAAAAGGATTCTGTAGTCTAGTTTTGGGAATTTTGGACCTCAGGCCGCTTTTTGCTGTTTCTTGTTACCCTCAGGCAGCTTTTACGTATTTCGGTGACCTCAGGCCGCTTCTGCGGATTCTGGTGCCACTCAAACACAATACAATCAAGCCGCAATGAATTGGCTGTTTTCTCCCTGGAAAATTAGGTTATTGAAACGACAAATTGTTTGTAAACAACCTCCGCAATGAATCATTCGCAGGTTGTTTCACTTCCTGTTTTTGCAATTTCTTTGTATTTCTCACGTCACAGGAAACCCCTTTCACTTGTAGAAAACAACCCATTCTTCGCCTTTCCTTTCACTCTGAAGCCAAACGGCAGAGGTATTTTCCTGCTCTTACGTGACTTCTGGGGCAAAAAGTCTCGTTGTTTTCTCTGCATGGACGAGTGATGAAGCGTGAGAAGGCAATTGGGTTCCATTCACTCCTTTAATGCGATATCCACTCGCAAATGGCCACTGCAAAATAAACTCCTCTTTCGGCAAAGAAGGGGATTTGGGCTGTTTTCATCAAGCTGGGGTGGATTAAAGACTTCTTGAGGAGGATTCGAGGGCTTTCTAACTAATACAGACATCTTAACTATAAAAAAAAGATTTTAAAAAAGAGTATATAGAAAATAGCGAGTTCATGGTGGCAGCTGTGAAGAAGAATTCGAAAAGAGCCATGCCGCCCTGTGAACTGTCAATAGAAAAACGCAAACACACGACGACCACTCGGAAATCCAGCGGCCGCCGCGAAAACAGCCTTTCGATGGGAAAATGCCGAATTCGCACGAGGATTTCAAAGGCCTTCGCTCTTTCAGAGGCTTCCACGACAAATCGCCAACTTGTCAAGGTTCCAATCGGACATTTAAAAGTGAAATCTTAAAAATGCGTGGAGCATGGATGAGTGGCCTGCCTTCCAGAAATGTGGGAAGAGGGCCAGGACGGGGGGCGAGCCACCCTTTGGCAACGGAATTCACTCTCTTTGCTTACAACTTGATAAACTGATTCAAATAAACAGTTAGTCGAGGACTATATTAAAACAAAGCCAAGTGTTTATCGAAAATACATTGAAGTCGAATGAACTACAGTTTGACAGAACAGGAATCGCGGGAAAAGTCGACCGATGGTGCGCTGACTCAGGGGATTTCCAGTTTAACCGCATGTTAATGACGGTTTAGAGGGGATTGGAAGAGAGTGAGTGAGAGAAAGAGAAGGATCATTGGAGGCGATTGCGGATAGGGAGAGGACGCGTTGCCAGGCGACCAGGGGAACGGGGAACATGCGTGTTCATTAGTCATTGGGAAATACTCGAGGGCATGAGATCTATGGGCAGCACACTTCTCACGGACCGGGTTAACTTAGACAACATCTTCATCCCAGTATGGACCGTCTTAGCCCGGCCCGGTTCGGTCAGTTCACCCAGGTCACCCATTCAAAACTGGGAGGCAAGCGACCAGGGTTCGGTCCTGACCGGTGCTCCTAATTATCTCAAGTTCAATTAGGCTAGATAGACATAATTGAGAAAGAAGTCCAAGATGGGCAGAGAGATAGAGAGACAGAGATACTGCGAGAGACGGAGATAAGGAGAGATTGACATAAACAGGGAGAATGAGAGAGACACAGAGAAACAGGAAGAATGCCCAAGAAGGGAAGATGATGCGCCTGGTGATTCTGGAAACATAGACCCTGTCTATGAAAACATCATCTGGCGTAGGATGTGAAAAGGAAGAGAAACGTTGCGGGTGGTGACAGCATGGCAGGCGGCCGGTCGGAAGAGCAAACACGGGGGTGAGAGTAACGGAAACGGAAACGACACGGCGGGCTCAAATTTGTTCAGCCTCCATTCAAAAGTTCAGAAAAATATAAAAGAGGTAAAAGTTCCAGGAGCCTAAAATTCTGATGAGAAATAACCAACGCCTAGTCGCCTGGAAAGAAAGGGCGCCGCACGTAGGACGAGTCAGACGGAGAACTCACGGAGTTTGTTTGTCGGTAAACATCGGCTAGGAGTGAAAAAGCTTAAAATACTGTGTAAGTTTGACTTTACCAGATTGTCAGGATTTCACTGTTTCTTTGGATGTCACGGGATATGCCAATTCGGTTGTCAACATTATTGCGGGGACAGTGAAGCCAAAGTCGGATTGAATTAGCAGTACGAGTCGAAAGTTTCATTTATTTGTTATGATGCGTACTTCCTTCAAGTTAGAGGCAAATTAAAATGGTAGAAGTCCTATTAGTGTGGACACTGACCTCTGGTGCCAGTTTAAGCAAATTTACAGAGATTTGGTCTGCAAAGCAGGTTGTTCCTCCTCTCGTCATATGGTTTGTTGGAAAACAAGTAACACTCCCTTTGGATAAGATAGTAAGCAGAAAAAGCCAAACATTGAAAGATCAGGGCGCCACAGCGAAAGTGCAGAAAATGAGGGTCTTTCGCCTGAGCAAACACTTTTCTTTGCTCCGACTGCCGAGGCTAACCTTTGCGTTTCCACCAAAGAATGACGGCTAGGAAGCAGAGGAACTGATGTTACCCTGATATCTCTGGACAGCGAAGAGCCTACAGGGTCGGCAGACGGGAAAGAAAGAGAGCCCAGGATTCTTCATGCATGAGATGGTAGTACGGTAGACAACCTCAAGTCGCTGACTTCACGACCAAGTCGGGAACTTTTAGAAACATGATCGAACCCGTGTGGTAACCTCCGCTCATAATGACGGCATCATTTCTTATTAGTCTGGCGACCAAAGGTGGCTCAAGTGTGTTCCCTCAACAAAAGGACTTTCTCAACTTCCCGCAGTCAGAAGTAGGGCTTATGCCACTAGGGCATAACCGGCGCTAAGAGGAGCCTTGGAGTTCCGAGATGAAGTAAACGTCATCACAAAACAACCTTAAATTCTTCTACGGCTTAGAAATTGTATGGGCTACAAACGATGGCAAACGGAAGAACAACCCTATAGATCCAGACAATAGCTAGGGGAAAGCAGATTGTTTATTGAAAACCGTAAAGAACAAAGGAGGTCACAAAACAACAAACAAGGTAAATACAAAGAAGAACACTTGAAGTTAGCTGAATATATTTATTCGCCTTGTATTTGTCTGTATCCTGGCTACTCGATCACTTCCAGCGACGTGTACTTTCCCTTCTTGTCGCCCATCATCTTCAGATTCACTCGGATTGTGTCCGGTTTCGTCTCCTTCGGCATCTTCGCGTAGAGCTCCTTCACATCCGCATCCGAGGCTGTACAGAAGACGTACTGAACCACGAGTTTGTCGGCCCGTTCGGCTCCAGCCAGGCGGGTGACAGTCAGCTGCTGGCACTGTCCCGGCTCGACGAACATCATCACCGGATGCACCCGGTAGAGGGCGTTGTTGCTGCAGCGGATCTGAACCATCCTTGTTTGATCTATCCAGCCGGGTGGTACCTTGACGGCCAGACGCCTGTCCCCGGTGTTGACTATCATGTGGTCGGAAGTGCCTCCTCCGGGGTTGAAGTAGGCAGTCTCGGGGTCGACGGAGATGATGCCGTTCTCTTTGAGGGAGGGCGTTCCCTTGTCTCCTTCCTTCTTCTCCTCCTTCGCTCCTTCCGCCTTCTCTGTCTTCTTGTCCTCCTCCGCCTTCTTCTCCTCGGGCTTTGGCTCCTGCTCTGCCGTGGATGCCATTGGTTTCTGAAGAAGGAGAGTTTGCGGCTGAAGAAGAAGACGAACAGGTGAAGGGTCGACCTTCCAAGGAGAGGCGGCCGGTCGAAATGAGCCAATGGTAGTTCATTTGCATAAGGGAACTTTTCGCAAAGGAAACCTGACGCAAATGAAGTTTCCACAACAAAACAACGCCTATTCCTGAACTTTTTCCCTGAAACTGTTGCAAAAACCAAATCTGTCGCGACAATCGCAGATTTCTATCGCGGATTGAATCGCCGCTGACTCAGTTTTCACTGCTATGCCTACATGGTTAGAATCCGTTGTCGACAATTCCTATTTCCCTTTCTATTTGTTCTGACGTCATTCTGCTCAGGTTATTTCAAAAAGCATAGTTTGTAGTTTGAACTTTAGGGTTATTTGGATATTTCGTCTTTCGTGCCGAGACCAGGCATAAAACAGAGGTTTTCATAATTTGGCCTTAGGAAATGGTGTTTAGATAACAAAGAATATCACAACGAATACGGATCCTCCAATTCTGCTTAGAGGACTTTTTGTGAGAGATGTGTTTAGAGCGAAGGACGAAGAGTTGCAGATGTTCTTTCTCAGGGACTACAGAAATCTGTAAGTGGGAGAGAGGGAGAGAGACATGTAGAGAAAGAAAGAAGAGATTCTCAGAGTGACAGTGGAATTGAAATTGGACGACGCCTGGGTTCCCTTCCATTCCCACTGCTATTACCCCATCTGCAATGGAACCTTCGACGACTGCACTTACATGGGTAAACCTACCGTTTCCATTAATTCTTCCCAGATTACTTTGCTCAGGTTCCTATCCCATCTAACTTCTCAGAAGAAGTCGCAGTGATCAGATTACAAGGCTCCAAAAGGGAACGAACCTTTAAGATTTTGTAGGTGAACCAGAAACTGTTAATCATCGGGCTGCAGAGACGTGCGATCGGATGGGTCGTATAAACATGAACTGGCTGCTGTGCTCCAGCCAGCTTACTATATGGCAGACTGGCAGAACCTCATTCAATTCTTCGAGAGCTGGATTGCTCACGGAGCCACAAAATTCTACATCTATCACTATTCATGGACTAAACAGGTACCAAACGATGATCTCACACACACGCACACATGTAAACATACGCTGTTTTCAGGTTCAACGTGTTGTTGACTTCTATCTGAAACGCCTTGGTCCCTCCTCTGTGGAGGTACTTCCATGGTCTGGAGTCCCCGTCCTCACAAGCGAAGAGGGCCAATTCCGCTCTGATCCAAACACCAGAATGTTCAACCTCATCTCCGAATCTTCCCTCAACAACGCTCTCTATCGATCAAAGTACCTTCCTCCCAGTTCCGAATCAAAAGTTGTTCAGAAAAGAAGTAAAGTTCCTGGCTTTGATGGATCTAGACGAAATAGTAAGTGTGACCGGCGAGGAGCCTTTGATATCTCTCTTGAACACTTGGGACCTCACTAATGAAAATGCAGCCCAATTTTCCTTAGACTGGCTCCACTACTCCACAAGGGTTGGTCTCTCTCTCTCTCTCTCTCTCTCTCTCTCTCACCAGAAACAGAAGGATTTTTAGGTGCCCCTTGTAAGCTTCGACAAACCAAGAGACGTCTCTTTTGATTACTTGGAATCCATCCACTTGGTCTCTAATAAGTCCATGGATGAAGTTTACTTTAAGAACAGAAAAGCCATACACAGACCAGATAGAGTAATAAAACGAAGCCATGTAACATCACATTTTGTTTAGGTGACCCTTGTAGATACCCACCGGGCCATAGCCTTTGAGAATGCCACGAGGTTTCAAGAAATCCTAATCAATTCGAATGACGCAACTGTAATACACCTAAGGTTGGATGAAGTTGAGATTGGATACTGTAATTAAATTCAGGAGAGTTTTTGATTCCCATCGGCAGTTTGAAGTCACAAATGAGGATGTCTTATTAGGAGAACATTCAAGGAAAATGGCTGAAGGTTATAGAAAGAGGGTTAGAGGGAGCTTGTTTTCAGGTTGGTATTTCCCTCTCTCTCTCTCTCATCAGTGTAACCAATTGCTTATTCCAGAAAGTCAGATGAGTCCGTGGGTGGCTCAGTACGAATCAGTCCTTCTGACGCTCCATGACTGCAGGAGAGTGACCGACGCTGGCCTCTCAATTTCTGTAGACGCCGGACTCACCCGTTGTCGTTCCATACGGTAACAGATATAAACTCAGACCTTAACTCTTTCTCAGAGGATGTGAGCAGTTCCTCAGTGGAAAGGAATCCTTCATTTTTGCCCAAATGTCTTGGACAAACCTGGCCGAGCCGTTTGACATCCTAGCTCCTTTGTTCAATGAGCTTCGGCAGAAGGGAAGAACGGAAGAACCCTCGACGGAAGAAACGTCTTGATCTCTGAATAAACCTCTGAATAAACTCTTTCTCGGAAGAAAAGTGATTATCCTCGGTCGAATGACCTCAAAAATGCGGCCAAATTGCCGGTGTGGTTCCCGCATTGATCGCTTCTTCCGTTGCCAAGGGCCCTCCTTAGTCCCAAATGCCCGCGGGATACGGCAGCCACCACGTCTCTGGTAGGTTCAGAACTGACTTCAGAAGGACCTTTTAAGGTTATACGGGGCATGTGCCAGGCGCCAGATGGGCTGTGGGACGGAGGTTTGTTCCTCCTGCCACGCCAGAACAGGCCGGTACAGGATTTGCAAATGGCAGAGGTCATATTCAGGAAGACAATCATTCAAGAAATCAGGCAGAACCACCTTCGGTGAGTATTTCTATTGACTTTCCAAGTTAGATTTAGATAATCCATGCGACAAATGGTGTTCACTTCGAAGGCAGTGACCCCTCAGGGAAGTTCATGATCGACGAAGCGACTGTAAGTCATCAAAGAGTTTAAACTGACTCATTGATTGTTTCAGCAATCGGAAATGTCCATCAACTTAGATTCTGGAAATAGAGGTAGATTTGGAAGTTCCGCTTGAAATTGCAAGTTTAGAAGGCCAATATGGACATCAATCTGATACTCTGATTCCACCAAAGAGTCAGGTGAGGTACTCTTGGGTATTGTTTGATGTGTATATTCTTTCAATCCCTCTCAATCACTAGTTCTTAAAAAGAAGTAACACTATTGTTTATAAGGGGAAGACCGCTTTTGATGATTCTGAGAACCTCAGGCCGCTTTCTACCGAATGTGGCAATAGGTTAAGATACCTTAACTGCAAAATCCCTCTTCTTCTCTCTTGTCAGACGTCAGCTTAAGTCGTCAGTGGCCATTGATTGTCGCTCTGTAATAGTTATTAGAAGCGCGCTTGCGACCAGAAGGAGACTTTCAGAAACCAAGAAGAGAACGACTTCAATAAGAGAAATACACAAAAAAGCAAGAAAACAGGGATGGTTCGTATTACATCTTTATTCCTAGTCTACTCGGCGGCCGAAAGTTTGACGACAGTCTCTCCGGTGACCTCTCCGGTCGGTTTTCCCGAGGCGAAGGGGGCCAGGGAATCCTTGGCGTCGTCGGCCACGTCCGCGAACTGGAAGACGAGCTTGTCTCCCTGCGGCTTTCCCTTGCGGCGGGTGATGACGATGTCGACCGTCTTGCCCACATCCACGAAGCCGCTGACGATGGAGACGGCGTAGTTCGAGTTGTTCGTCGAGCGAACTTTGAAGGCCAGCCGCTTGTCCGACTGGTTGGTGAGCTTGTGCTTCGACTGGCCGCCCTCGGCAGGAACAGGGCACACAGGGGGGTCGACGGCGAGGGCCAGGAAACAGGGCATCTCGGGGAATGGGTGAATGGGCCAGGGAGGGGCTTATAAAGGGGGCTACGCGACGTGGCAAGACACGTCACCTGACTTGGCGTAACTTAGGATAATTTTAAAGAGTAAGGGTGATCACATGGAAATCTTGATGATTTGGGCAATTTTCATACTTGAGCTTTCATAGATTCCCCCTAAAAATTCAATTTCCAGGCATCTCTCCTAAGTGCGGGCAGTTCCCATCGTTCAATGGCCTTTGATTCCCAGGGACAACCAGTCCGTCTTCCCCCTCATGCTTCTCGCTCCTTCGCCAATGTAAAACTCCTTTTTCATTCAAACTGCCACTTTTTAGGACGGAACTGACAGAAAGGAGGCCACATTCTCACCTTCGGAATATGAATTATATGTGAGTCAACTGTATTCCCTTCTACACAATCCTTTTCAGGGCCAGAATTCCCAAGGAATGGTTGGAAGAAGTAAGAGTTTGCCAAGAAGTGGGTTTCTATGCTATTATTAAATAAATATATTAGGAAGAGTGGAGAAAGACCCATTCGAGGGAGTGGAGAGTGGGTGGTGGAGTAAGGGAGAAGTGCTGAGGAACAAGGAACGACGGGAATTGGCTGAGAAGGGAAAGGCTTCCGGAGGAGATTGGGATGCATCGAAAGAGGAGATGCTCAGAAGACAATGGAAGGTTAGAAGAAATTCAGACGATTATATCGGAAGGAACTCCATTCGTGGTCGAACTAGCGCATATAAGGTCAAGTTGCCCAATCCGGCCAAAAACGAACAAAGAAACAACAAAGAAGTAATCTAAGCCACCCGGTTCATACATTCAACGACAACCTAGAACACACAACAGAACAGTTACGGTACAATTAACTTTTATTAGTGAAAGTTATATTTTTATTTTATTAGAAAAACAATATCAAAACAGAGTCGAAGACTTATGAAGAAATGGAAGGAATGACTACCGACCGAAGGGTGTAAGCAAAAGAATAGGAATGAAAGGAAGTTAATGAAGCCCTGATGAAGTGAACCGCCATGCTAATGACCCACGAACCCTACACGAGTGAATCTTCTGATGAAACTGCGAAGGCATTCCAACATCTACGTTTACAGCCTAATGAATGATCTGGATTTCACCTGAGCAAAAGTGGTTCCACGGGTTGATATTTTGGAGACATAGCGGTCATCTGTGATTTAAATAAAAGGCGGCCTGATGATGCCATCTGCGGTAAAGAGCTGCATAGGGTACAAGTGGTGCTTATGTTTGAACTGTTCCAGTTCAAGCATGTCTAGACGAAACCTTGATCTTATCCAACGCCCCTTTCACTTCAACTATTCAAATTCCGTAGTTTCAGGAGAGAGAAAGCGACATCCCAGCGGCTGGCTACAGTGGCCACATCCAGGGTGAGTCCCCCCTTTTCTCCCAACCACCTCTTTTCCGGCCTGCGCCATCTGGGTATCGGCAAATCGTTTAACACGGCTGCGAGGGAGGCAAAGCAGCAGTCGGTGGAGAGGAGGAGGGCGAGGAGTGGAGGCAGAGGTTAGGCAGAAAGAGGCAAAGTCTGACGATTTCAGAACAATTCTACGGGGGATCGCAATTCGACGAAGGCAGCGAACAACTCAATCTCTCCCATATGGAAGCCTCTGGAATGCATAGTGTCGGCCCCTACTGAGAAGAACCGCTACAATGAAAATAACCCCAACCCCATATTAACACAAAAGTCATCTCCAAATGTTTACAGGATTGTGCACTTTGATAACAATAATAAACAACAACAACAAATGAGCTCAATGGACAAGCGAAGACCCTAAGACATTCACACATGGGCTCTTCGCCGTGGCCCATTCCCATAGCTCTGAGCAATGCCCGTTTGATCTATTAGCAGGAGGGGGAAAGCACAATTCAAACATAGGAGGAAATAACCACTACCCGGAGGACCTCAGACGAATCCAAAGTTCTTGTTCGGAATGGCCATCTGTAGCTTGGCGCGCAGCAGCTTCTTCGACGAGTAGAGCGGCACGTAGAGACGGGAGATGCAGGTGTTGGCGGTGGGAAGGAATTGGTCGTCCGGCGGACGGACCATCACCGTCGGCTGAGGCTGCAGGAACTCTGGAGACGTGGGCAGCGAGGGAGAGCCGGTCCAGAAGAAGATGAGCTCCTGAAGAACAACAATAAGTGGTAAGAAAATGGAAGAGGGGTTTACCTGTTTCTCAAGGGAGGAGAGACCATCGACGACCGACCAGAACCACTGCTTGAACTTTTCCAGCGTCTCGGCCGGTGCGTGGGACTCGTCAGAGAAGGTGGTGACGGCCTGCAGGGTGGCAACACAGACCTGAACAGAAGAAGGATACACTCTGAATAGAGGCGGACTAACCTGATCCGTTCCGCACATGAGAAGACGCAGGTCTTCGGCCGTCAGTCCAGTCAGCATGTCCAGAGGAATCACATCGGCTATTCCCTGCTGGATGGCCTGAAGTATAAATGCCTGATGGTTGAATAATCAGAAACTAACGGAGTAGCACTGGACGTTCTCCGCGCCGAGCAGCTTCATCTCGACGAAGCGGTAGACGTACTCGACGACATTCTCCCTGGTGACGGGGGTATCCTCGCCTCCTTCCTTCAGCTGAACGAAGCGCACCTGCAAAAGACGGTTTCTGAATGTGAAGGTTGTACTGACCTCATTGTCCTCCTTGCCCGCGGACATGGTGAAGGTCAGACCCATGTTCTCGAAGTACTCGTCGCTGTTTGTCTCCTCCAGCAGTTCACGCATCGATTCGAAGACCTAAAGACAAATTATTGAACATCTAAGGATCCAGTGGTACCGTAGGGTCGCAGAACTGCAGATCCAACCACCTGATGGGACGGTTGAGGATGAATTTGAGAACATGGCGGGCAAGCTTGAGCGGGAAGAGTTCTCCCTGCGACAGAGACAGACCAATCACCCTACATGACCAGATTTCTGACGTGGTTGAAAGATTATACCTTCCAATGTTTCTGAAGGCGTTGAGACGCATGGGGGACAGTTTTCCAGGGACGGGCGCGTACAATCCACGACGGCAGGTACGAGCGAAGAGCGGGCTGTCATCGCTCGTCGGATGGGGACCCTCTTGGTCTGAATTGGAATATTAGGGGAATACTAAGGAGACTGGCACCTGTAACGATGGGTTTGCCTTCCGGAGTGGAGAACATGGCCAAATCGGCGGGATATCCGACCTTCAGAAGGAGAGAAACGGCATCATCCACGTAGTTCCTGAAACATTTTTAAGGTATAATTCTACGAAGATCGTACTTGAGGACATCGGGGCTGGAGAGACAGTGGATCATTGTGCTGATGGGAGTGTCGACCAGCATTCCGGCGATTCTCGCGTAACCGACACTGCGCAGCTGCTTAACTCTGAACAAACAGGTTTAGAAGAAGGTTATTTTGGGGATGAACCTGAAGAAGACGGCTTCTGCGAGGAGAGGACGCGTCCTGGTCATCTGCTCGGAAGCCCTCTCGGCCTTGTAAGCTCCGGCATTGACGCGCTCTTCAGCAGCAGCCAGTTCTTCGTCAGCGATCGTGAAGATGGCGGAATCCCCGGACAGAGGGTGTCTCCTGAAAATGGCACCTAAGTCACTAAACCGAGGCAAGTACTCACTTGGCAGGACGCTTTCTTGCCAGCATAGATCCGCGTTCACGAATCATGGCAGCCCTCGAACCCATACCATGGCCAGTACGATCTAAATCAAGGGCATTAGAGGAAAAATGAGGGTCTCACTTTGGCGAGGTTGGATGGCAAAGGAGACCTGGTTGGCGCTTCCGAAGAGGTAGTCGTCGGAAGTGCCCTCCCAGCCGAGTTCCTCGAAGGGGAACTTCCTGTAGACATGAAGAGCCTCGGCCAACGCTGTGTAGAAACTACGGGCGACTCCCGTTCCCTCTCCTGGCTCGTCGTGGAACCTCACTTTGACCTGAACACCTTATTTCATCAGAAAAGTAGATTAGGCCATACCCTGGAGCTGCCGAGGACGGTAGACGGTCCATTCTCCTCCTTGTCTCTTCCCTTGTTCTTGTCGGGCGCATTCTGTCGACGGACGTACGACTGATTCAGCTGGAAGACGGCGTCTCGGATCAACTGCACAGTGTCTCGATGGACCTGAAATATTCAATAATCGTGAAAAGAGATTAGAGCTACCTCCAATGTGATGTCCTTCGACTGCAATCCGCGGAACCTGTCCATGAGCTTGCGGAACATGGCCTGTCGGACGGAGAAGCGAGCGACGGTGGACAGCAGATGATCTTGGCCCAGTTCGCCGCCATAGGCCGTCAGGAGCTCGTTGTGGCACTCCTTTGTGATGAACTGCACGACGTTCTTCCATCTGGCCATGGCCGCATTGGCCGGGTGATCCATCGGCTCCTTCAGCGAATCGCGGATTTCCTGGAGGGTTAGTTGCTCCAGGCCACTCGGCGGCCTGCAGTCGTCCGGAGATTCGGAAATGTCCATCGCCGGGTGTTCCTCATCCTCGTTCTCAGATTCCTCCATTTCTTCGTCTTCGTGGCTACTCAGACTCATGTTCAACGGCTGCGGTATGCCCAAAGACTTGAACATCTGAAAAAATCCCATCCGAATGTAGGAGGGGCGACCACTCACAGCAGAATACTCCTGCCAGGTCATAAGAGACGGCTGGGGCGCAAAGAGTGAGTGCAGGTCGGCCTCGGGCGTCAGAAGGTGGTGTTTGTCGGCCAAAGGCACTTTAGAACCGGTCTGGCTGAAGGTGTCCCAGGCGTTGGTCACAGCGGCGCCAGGGAAGCACATGGAATTCGAGCGCTGAAGTTAAATTATAGATAATATGCGAAATATGGGCAAACCTGGAAGAAACGATGGACAGTCTCCCTAGGGACATCGCTGGAAGGCGTGCTTCGGGCACTGTGGAGGTCCTTCTTGCAAGTGATCACGCACTCGTGGTAGTTGAGATAGGCGTCGAAGACGAAAACAAGAGTCCTTAGAGTCTGAATCACACCAAATTAGACGGCATCGGAGGAAACTGACATCCACATCGACTAGAGGATAGTCATCGCCAGCCTCGCGGTCCTGTCCTCTCATGGTGGCCATGAAGTACTCCATGGTCTCCTTCCTGGAGTTCGTGGCGGGAGCCTCATCGGCAGCTGTAATTTCATCTACACGACAGTAGGACAATTCGGAGATAAACAAGGGGCTCGGCATTAAATGCCAGATAGGATCGTTTTTGTTGAAAACTAGTTTGAATCCCACCTTTGTCCTTCTTGGCGCTGCTTCCACTCGACTCTCGGCGCTTCGAAGACTTGCGAACGTCGGTCGCTCCACTGAGCATTATGGCGTTTCCGAAACGGAGTTGGGCCTCCAAGCGGTCCAGAACCACGTACATCCAGTCCCAGAGAGGAGCCAGGCGGCGGAGGACCTTGGTCTAAAAAAGAAATGTGTGTGACAAGGGAGATGCCTACCATAACGACGACAAGAGTAGTGTCGTTCCAATTGAGAGAGATGCTTTTGTCCTCCTGAAAATCGTGGAACTTCTTCAGGAGATCGCAGAGCAAACGGATCGAGAAGGAGAAGGCCAGCGCCAGCTGATGAGAAGTCTGAAACCATTGGATACGATACCAAGAAATGGGGAATTACCTGGAAGACGGTGGGAGTGTTATCAGAGCTGGAGCGACGGGCAGCCTCGGCGGGAGAAGCAGGAGTGCCTGAATGGTTCTGAGACGAAGGCGGAGCCCGTGCATGGCTCGATGTGGTCACTCGCGTGGTAACGCCCTCTCTCTCAGCCGACTCCTCCTCCAGATCGTCGAAGCGGAGGCGTGAAGTCCAAGCAAGATTCTGGCGGTGACGACGGACGGCATCGGCGCGACGGGGAGGAGCGCGGAGCTCCAGCTGCTGCACTCCAGTCTCCCCGGGCTCCACGCGCACCTCGCTGTTGTCGACGGAAGAGGCCTCGGAATGCACAGCATCCCTAGTGTTTTCCTGAAAGTAACCGACGTTAACAAGGGATTAGCTGTTTTCTCAGTTATTTCTCGAACTATCGGGAAAGGAAAGAAAGTCACGCACAGTCCTCACCTCGTCCGCTTCGGCAGGTGGGTCGGCGATGTTTCCATCGCGTCTCTCCTCCTCCTCGTTCATCTCCTGTCTCGACGCATCCTGGGAATCCGACTCGGCCACGAAAGAGTTCTCGTAGGTCGGCGAAGGATCTAAGGGACAATTTTATGCTGGAAGTGGGGCGACTAACAATCGTTCTCGTTCCTCTGTGTGTCGTCCTCCTGGTTCTGAGATCGCTCCTCCTGTTCTCCCTCGGAATTCTCCCCGAAGCGTTCTTCTGAAATAAACCATTCAACTGGAAAGTGGATAACTCGTTCAAATGACGTAGGTGGACAATGCGCCCACTCCAAAGGGACAACTCTCCGCTGAATGTTTACAGTTTAAAATGGGACAATTCTCAAAATGAATTTGATTCGAAACGAGTAAACTCATTCGCTATCAAGGTCTAACCAACCGTGCTCGTCCTCCTCAGCTTCATCTTCGTCCACGTTCTCGTCATCTTCCACCATCACGTGATCCTCGGGTTCTTCGTCTTCAGAATCCGACTCGCTCGAAGAGGATCCGACATCGCTCTCATCGTCGTCGTCCATGAGAACGTTGACAATTCCGGTCTTTCGCTGGGGAGAGGTGTCACGGCCGACGTCGGCGGTGTCGTTCATCGACTGGCTGTTGTGGCGACGGGAAGAACCGGCATCCCAATCACTGTCGCTGTCGTCTTCAGAAGGCTCGATAACGTAATTGCCGCCGCTTTCAGTCTCACGACGGCTAGCCCTCCTCTTTCGATGAGGTCCGCTCTCCTTCGCCAAATGGGTGGTGAGGTCGAATTCCGCGTTCAGGAACTTCTCCATAGCCTAAAAAAGCACTTTGACAGCCAACTAGACGTTATCAAACCTCAAGGCAGTCCTGGTTGGGCGAAAGTGTGAGGCTGCAGGATGGACGAAGGATTCCGAAGCGAACAGGAGCCAGCATGGTGTCAGCTACGTTGGCCGTTTGCTCGACGGCGTAGGGCACGAGGCTCATGAGGACGGTGCGGCAGCGCAGAATAACGTTGGCGACCCTACAATTGTGTGATATTCTGGATAAATGCTGAACCAACAGCTGTTGTTTGGATTCCTTGGGTTCGACTCTCGCAAGCGAGAACATTCCACTCATTCCGATGGCGTGGAAGGAACGACGATCAATGCCCTGGGGAGTGTCTGAAGACAGATCTAAGCGGGGTAACATGTTTCCCAAACCACGGGACGAGGTGGATTTTCCTCGGATGGCGGTTGCAGCGGCGGTGGGAGACATGAGCGATAGAAGAAGGTAGATGCGAAGGACACTGCGCACGAAACGACCAATGATCTGGAAAGGAATCGTTATAGGAAGAGAGAAGGCGTGTACCAAATCCATCTTGGGGTCCCTTTGGCTGGATTCCGAGATGTTGGCCCTCATGATCATCGACTCGATCATTGAAGTGACCATCTGAAGTTAAATTAATTAGGCCACATGAGATGTCCGACCTGGTCTCCGCACTTGGACATCAGCATAAAGACGAATTTGTCGAGATGGGTGGATCCGTTCTGGGAGTTGAGGCACAGGACATCCTCGTACGACGGAGGCATACTGAAACAAAGTTATACTGTATCTGATGAAGGAGTATACGTCTCCAGCGGTCGCATTCCAATTTCGATGAGGCTCCTGACAACTGGCCACTCGTTGATGCAGGCTTCGAGAGCGAAACGGGCAAACTTGGGAGGCTCTAGATCGTGTTCGGGAACGGCAGAGGGATCAGCATGGCCTAAATTACATTATTAATTGATGTTTAGGTAAATACTGACTGGTCGGTGCAGGATGTCTGCGCCTTCTGTTGGAGTTCGACTGTTCGCTCTGCTGTCTGCCGAGCGTCCTCGCCAGGAACAGCATAATATGCTCTCCGCGGTTGTTGTTGAGTTCGTAGAGCTTGGTGTGCTTCAGAAGCTCCTTCAGCAGAGCCTCCCTCTTGTCCTGATTTCCAGCTATGAGGGCCTTGCACGGACACTTCTCCCAGCAGTCGCAGTAGGCCGTCGGACTCGTCCTTTTCAGCTTGCAGTCGTGGTTCCTGTGACAGGTGAAGGCGCATTCGGTGCAGCAGCAGAGGGTGCCCGTCAGGCCACACGTACGGCATTCGAAGATGTCCTTAATAAAAAGGGGGTTCGTCAAAAAAGAAAATGACAAAACCTGGTTGATGTGTTCCTCTCCAGTGAAAGTGAATGTGCAGGTGTCATTGAAACAGAGCAGGAACAGCGGATTGTCGTCGGGTCGGCTGCCAGAAGGATGCACCAGCTTCTGCACAGAGATAGCATCCTTGGGCGGGGCGGCCTAAAACAGGTAAGCTGGTAAAATGAGCAGGAAAACCTTAGAGGGAGAAGCAGGAGAGATGAGCACTTTGATGGCCTCCCAAATGGAGGTGGCTGCTCCGTAGGCCCTAATGTTGACGGCCGCTTGGAAAGGAGTGAGACCGCCGTAGTCGCGATGAGTGAGAAGTTGGAAGAGCAGCGGCTGCGCGACCGGGTGCTCCAGAATCACAGCTACCATCTCAATCGCCTTCTTCTGTCGCTCCTTCGCATCTGAGACTAAAAATGGGTTTAGAAAGGTAAGTAGAAAGGGTGTACCAGCTTGCGATTGTTCCTGATTGACGATCGGCATGTCCTGGGGAACAGCAGCCGCCTTCGGAGAATCGCCGGGAGACTGGACCACTGGAACTTCAAAACTATACGTTGAAAAGGAAAGGAAAAGTTGGTAAAAAGGATGGCCAAGGACCGTCCCTCTCGTTTAAGACTTCTTGAAATAGGCTTGACGTGGTCATTTGTGACAGAAGTTGACACTCACCGTTGTCTTGCATGGGCGCAGCCTGGATGACAGAAGGCTCCTCCCTGGCAGCCGCTTCGCTGCCTGCGGCCCTGTTGGCTCTGATGAGTCGCTGCCACCTCTGGTCCAGATCGCGGGCCTCGTCCCGAGCCATCTTCGTCTCTGCGGAAAAGAAAGGTCATCAATAATATAGAAGCGTATACCATATAGCATCAAGAGTTTTCTCTTATCTCGCTTCGATAATTTAGAAAAATCACCGTCTTCGCGGAGGCGGATGCCGTGGGTGGCCCCGGGATCGACGTCGTCTTTGTTCTTGGAAGCCACGGAGAGGCGCACAGCTGCGTGTATGAGATTGCAGCCGCTGTCGGAGCGCTCGTTCAGGAGGATGTTTTTGGCACGGACGGGATCTGTGAAAGGGGTAAGATGGGAATACGGGAAACGTCAACCTCCTAGCTCCTCAAGAGCATCGAGAATCTTTTTGACCCCGACGGTGTCGCAGAAGAGGACGTGCTGCATGATCGACGGTAGCTGAATCTGAGAGGCGGACGGCGTAGGCGCCGTGAAGGAGACCAGGGCAGCCTTGTGCGACGGAGCGGCCTATAAAAGTGGTAAATAAGGATGCATTGATAGAATACCTTTGAGCCAGAGACGGAAGGCAGCTGAGTGATAGACATTCCAAAGTGACGGATGGGCGGAAGATTCAGGGCCATAGGCTCACGGAAGCCCATGATGGCATCTCGGACTAGCGGGACCATGGCACCGTTTCCGTCCCTCAGCAACAACAGGGAATCCTAAATACGTTTACATTGAAGCCTATTTCGAAGGGACAAACCTCTCCGTAATTGAGGAGGGAAGGTTTTTCTCCGGACGGACCATACAGGGCAGCAGAGTAGATGGGCAGAAGGTGCTCGGAAAGGATCTTCCCCTCAAGAGAACAGCGGACGATGGAGAGGCGACCACCATTTCCCGGCTTCTCCCAAAGTACACGGACTCCTAAAAAAAAGGATTTAGACAGATCGCCCAATATAAACACCTGAAGACTCTGCCACAACAGACGAAACGCTAACAGGACCGTAGACGGGCACACGCACGTAGGTAGGCGAATTCTGCATGATTTTGGGACTTCTGGTGTTGCGAGTCTTCGGAGTGACCAGACAGACCTCGTCCTTCCTCATCAGTCGCACTTTGCCAGTCTGAAATGAGATAAACTCCCGGTAGCGAAATAAAACTACGTTCGGGTTGGAATCCTTGCTTATCATGCTGGCAGACAGAGAGGTGGCGTACGTCATGTCGCACTTGCCCGCCGTGTATTCAACCCCTACGTAGGGAGCATCAACCTGAAGATTACAAATAGTTTTCTATTATTGCCCGAACTCACAATCTTGACTACGGCGACGTCCTGGGTCTGCTGTTCGTGGATCCAAACTACGTCGCACACTCCCCAGACCTCCTCCTTGTCCTTCGGCATGCTCTCGAAGACGTCGCGGCTGGGACGGCGTTTCCTGGTCGCTGAAGGGAAAACGTTATGACGAAGCTTTGACTTGACATGTACGGACAAGAACCGACAATATCCGAGAAGGAGAGATTAGTGAAGCACAACGGTTACTCTCGGTTCTCTTCAGATGAACTGGTGACGGAATACGCCACAAAAAAAAGAACCGAAACTACGAAACACGGGATGCAACAAAGGGAAACAGTGCATCGAATTGAACACAACACAGGACTCTGCACACGGGGAGATGGAAGGTAAAGACCAGGAAGGGAATATTTCAACCATCCATCCACCCGAAGTGCACTTTTGGTCAGTGGCACTGTTCTCATTCACCAATTCACCTGGCACAATCAGAAGAGGTTTACTTGAAGCTTCCGGCGCTTCCTCCGGGAAGTCGTCGTCGTAGCTGCTCGGAGTGGAGACGCGGAACCTCGCCACCTCACTCAGCGTCCATACGGATTCCATGAGGACTCCGACCTAAAGGAGACGAATTGAAGATGGCACGGAAGCGCTTACCAATGGGATGGAGGTAGAGATGTTGACAGCAACACTGCCTGCCGCGTAGATGGGCGTGGCTTTGGTGCGCACCTCCGAGCCTTCCTTGATTTCGTTGGAGCCGGTATCGAAAGTGACGTGTTTCTTGGACTTGCTGCGTTCCTTCTCCAGAAGCTTCGGCCTGTCGTTGAACGGATAGAAACCGCTAGGAAGAGTTGCATAAAGCCACGTGACATGAGCCTACCACCAGTAGAAGGAATTAGCCTTGGTTCGGGCGACAGCTAGATTGTTGCTAGCCGCAAGCTGCGTGATAGTATCAGCCTTATCGATCTCGCTAGGTTTCACCTAAAAGAAGGCTACTGTTCAGAGGGTGCGGTACGAACCTCGGTGGCTTGGCACACACGATCACCAACGGCGCGATGATCCAACCAGGATCCCATCTTCAGGGATTTCAGCAGGATGACGATCCTCAGACGAGACGTCGCAATATTGGTGATTTCCTCATCAGCTGCAATGAAGATACCTATGCAAGTATGATGAAGAAAACCAACCAGGAATCAGACGAGTGGCGATCGGGTGAGGGTCGGTTTCTCCCTGCGCCTCACTCCACGGCCAGGAGTAAAGGACGCCCTTGTCCGAGACGGCCAGCAGTTCCGTACCCGTGGCACTTATCATAGTAAACCTGCAAAGACAAATATTAGAAAACAAAATACATGTCCTTAGCGATTTACGTACTTGTCGACGCCTTCAGGAACTCCTTTCGTCTCCGCCCAGTATTCCACTGTGTCGTCAAGGTCGACCTTGTTCTTAGACGTCGGCGTAGCACTTCCACTGTTGTCCTTGGACTTCTTTTCCTTTTCTGCTGAAACCTCATTGAAACCACTTTTTTTCAAAAGACAAACCTTTCTCATTCCTTCGACGATCCCTTCCCAAGATGTACTCAAAGTCCGCGCCGTACAAATCGGCCGCCTCCAGGAGAGGATGTTGAGAGGAGGGGTCCAGCAGAGAGATCAATTCTTCGGGGAGCATAACTTCACCGTGTCCGCCTCCCTCGTCGTCTTCTGGGAATCATCTTGATGAATAAATTAAGAAAACCAACCATCGTCGTCATCCCTGCTGAGCAGATTGTTCACGGCCTCATTTACGTTGAGATTCGTTCGCTGCAGCTCCCTGACAATCACCTCGCGCGATTTGCCTTGCAAAACGACCTGGAAGGAAGGCGATATTTAAAAGTGTGATACAATCGGACCTGAGCTTGTGCGATGAGATCTTCGGGAACAGACGACGCGGGGATCACCGGGCGACGACTGTCGATGACAACTCCTCCGCGCTCGCCACGACGGAACCTAGGCAAAGTATAGAGACATAACAAAGAGATTAACATACGAACTAGCGGACAGCATGACTCGGCGGAACTTGGGAACACTGCCTCGCAGAGTGGCCTGGGCAGCGTTGTTGGCCGGCTGAGGCGGATTCGACGGAGGAGGCAGCATCTGATGTGTCTTCGATAGCAGACTGAGACGGATGACTTCTCCACTCTGAATGGCAAATCTCAACATATGCAATAGAGTAACCAACCTCTAAGAGAATTCCAACAGCGCTGGGGCCGACGGCGATCTGGAGGAGGGTGTCGATACCATGCTTCTCGAAGAGGCGGTTCTTCAGGAGACCTTGGGTGTTACGATCATGGAAGTTTTCCTTGATTCTGAAAGATGGGCTCAATTTAGAAGAAATCGACTGAAACTTACTTATCGGCAACTTCCTGTTCTGGAGATGGTCCTAGGGGATGGCTTATGACTACACATTGTGCGGTATCTTCCATACCGCTGAGATCACTTCGAGACTAAAAGTCTCTTACTGAAAAAAGAATATTGATGAGAGAACAAAGACAAGGATTTCGAAATCGAGAAAAGTACACAGGCTCACGGGAAAATTGAAAATACCCATCCTAGAATTTCACTTTTTCGACTAAATGGTATTTAACTACGTCAATATGCCAGCTTGGCCACAAAATGAGTCAATCTGCACTCACAAGTCACAATTACATCAACGTAAAACCTCAACGGGGCGATTTGCCTACGCATGTCCGAGACTTTCGAAATACGTCGAAAACGTCTTATTCAATGGAAAATGCCTCATTTAATAGCAAAATAAGGTGATTTTTGGCCGACTTCACCAAATTTAGTCTCAGGCCAAGTTCTGCACATGTAGGCCGAGCTACCTCATAATTTGGGCTATTTAATTCTAATTTATGTATATTTATCTTAATTTCCAGCCCTTTAAGATACGTCCAGCACAATAAACACGGGAAACCGCGACGACAACACATTAGAACGTTAGAACGCATCTGGAAAGACGGCCGTCCGATTGGAATGGCTCTTTGGCCGTGGAGCGCATTTATGTATACAGTTTGAATAGGATGAGAGCAAACTACATAGCTGTTTGATGATGAAGTCGTAGCTGCACTTTGTTGGTTTTTCCCACAAAGAATTGCTTCGACAATGGTCCTCCAGAAGTCTAAGACAAGGAAAGAACCTTTCGGCATATGATGAAGGAAAGCAAGGTTCCTTGTGTAGAACAAGTTCATTCATTCATTCCAAACATTCATGAAACCTTAGTTTTTAAAACATCCAACACACGGTGTGTCCAAACTAGCAGTAGCAAAAATTCTGGGCAACGTTCCAAAATTTTATTGGTCTCGACGCGAAACGTTCCAACATTCAGCTGTTTACTTAAAAATGGAAGTGTCAACAGCTGAATATTGGAACGTTTCGCGTCGAGACCAATAAAATTTTGGAACGTTGCCCAGAACGCTGGGGAGTGCTTTCCTACTGCGCAAAACCAATGGGTGGGACACACCGTGCAACACAAGCCGCTTCGCCACTGCTTCCTCTCCACAATGGAAAACTACCCTAGACTATCGTAATCTCCTTTTTAGAACTCATTGTCCTCCCCTGGGTCTCATCTCTCTCCTTTTCATCATCGTCGTCGTTATCAGTTCCTGCCCGTCCCACCAGGATATTCCAATTTGGCTAATAATCATTGGCTCTTATTCTTACTTCGTGTAATTTCCCATTGTGCCATTAAGTATTATGTAAGTTGGAATGACCAGCGGAAAGAGAGATTCGCGTCAAATAAGGAGAGACAATAAGGAATTCTTTCGAATAGCTACATCAGCTGCTGATCTGCTGGTCACACTTTCTGAGAAAATGCTGCTTGATCAACAAAATGAATTTCAGTTTCATCTGGGGAAGCATAAGGATCTACAAAACGTTCTATATTGTCTCCTTTGACACTTTGAATGACCCTAACTACAGCAGCCCATGAGTCTTCTGGACATCATTCATCTCAATTTCGATGGTTTATGGATCCATTCTTATGGCTTGTTGGGCTTGTTGTAAGGACATTGGATATTTGGAACTGAGGATCTAAGCGGATTATAATGAAGATTCAATATGTAGAAAAAGTGGAGAGAGACGGAGCCAGCATTGATCTTTGCTTCTGAGGAGGAGGATAATTAACGAGTGACAATATCCGTGGAAAGAAATGTGCCCTCCGAAATCAGAATATTCATTATCAAACTGGTATTAGGCTAGCGAAATTAGCCTAAGAATGTGATCCTCCCTCGTCCCCTCCCAGTCAGTCATTCCCTCTCCTCCTGCCTTCGAGGACGGTCGCCTCTCTCGATGTGGTCTCCCCGTCTCTTCATCTCCGTCCTGCTCCTGATGGCAGTCTCCTTCGTCCCCGCGCAGGACTCCGGATCCACAGAAGACCCCCTATCGTCGACAGCTGCACAACTAACAGACGCACAACTGACAGATGATCCATCATCGACAGATCCCACGAGTACAGACACCCCTTCTTCTACGGCGGCCCCAGCTGTGTCCGAACGCAAAGGATATGATGTGTGTGTGTGTGTGTGTGTGTGTGTGTGTGTGTGTGAGAGAGAGAGAGAGAGAGGCAGACGAAGTTCTTATTTTCAGTTCAAAATCGATGACAAGCAGCTGAAGAAAGCAGAAGGAAACGGACCCAGCATGCACCACTTCGGAGTCCACGAACTGCAGGGAAAGTCGTTCCGTCTTCGCCTTGGAACGCCCGACGAGTGCTCGAGGGTTGTCGTGTGCGTTGGGAAGGTCTCTCAGGAGAACGACACAATTCCCAAGTTCAACAAGACAAAGCACTGCAAAAAGGAGATCATTTTCAATCTGAAGGAAAGGAGTGTGCAGGGTGAGAATAGAAAACTGAAAGTAGATGACCACTCTCTTCAGTGAATGGCATTGACTACCCCTTTGCCTCGTCGGTGGCCGATTTCCTGTCCAGAGGAAACAAAGTGACTCTGCAGGCTGCGACTCTTCTCAAAGGATCCAATACGGCCGATCTGACGCCTAATGAGATCGACACGACGTGGAATTCGCAGGAGGACTCCCACATGACTGTCATGGGATCCAGCGTAGACTGCCCTGGAATTGTGAATACGTTCTCTCGCCACGAGCACACCCGATACCACCTGTCTAACAAAGATACACCGAAATACGTGGCAGGACCTTTAGCGGGGCAAGCCGAAACAGTGAAAACATATGCTGCCCCTCTCCATGGAGGAACACCTGGAACGACGGAGAACAAGAACTCGCCGTTGACAAAGCAATGCCAAGACTCCATTCTGGGAGAGACGGGAGTTGCTGGGTCCGGCGATTGGTTAGACTATTTCCATTTTAGAGTTAAAATTGATTTAGGATCAAAGTGGAGAAAGGCGCACCGAAGGCGTTCAAGTATACTGTAGGAGTTGCCAATGGAAGGGCCCACCGCACAACTGGCCCGATTAAGCTGCATCTGGAGATCAGGAAGCCCATGGAGTGCGAGTGGTAGGTCTCCCTCTCTCCACCCACCTAACTTACCTTTTAGGATTCGTCTTTGCTTCGACAGCTCAGGAAACGCCTGCACAGATCCTTCTAGGGTGCTGGACCTCATCATGCGCCACCGCTTCTTCATCCAGACGAACTACCCACGTGGCCGAATCTTCGACATGCCAATCAAGGAAATGGACTTGTTTACCCTCAAATTTGACAACAACGCGGGGACGGTAAGGAGACGTTTCTCACAGAAAATGTCTCAATTCAGGTTTCCCTGGAGACGAGGCCATCTGAACACGGTCAGCCACTGGCGGTGGAGATGTCATTGGCCAATTGGGACATGCAAACTGCGGATAAGGACTTGTTCCTTCTAGCCAGCAGATGCGAATTCCGACTGGCAAAGGCCAAGTCGGCGGTGGACAGGGAGCAGAGCTGGCAGGACACGTCTGCTTTCAAGAGGAACAACGGCTTCATCAAGAAATGCGTCGAAATGACAAAGTAATCGATCGACAATGAAGTTCCATTGAATGTGTTCAATTAGTTCATTTTCTAGTAATAGTCTAGTAGACAACTACATTCTTGAAAAATGGAAAATGGCTGGGGTGGCGCAATTAGAATATGCATATACTAAATTGCGCGCAGCGCGAAGCGCTACGCGGTGGTTTGGTTCCTCCACTGTCTTGTGCGGGGGCGGCCAAACTTCAAATCGGGCGAGCTCCATTGAAACTCAATATTTTCCAATTCTGACTAAAGAATCGTTTTCAGCATCTAAAACTGAACCGATTCCCACCCTAGAAATTAGCATAATGTTTTTGCTATGCTAATTTTTTACCCTAATTCTTAAGATAGGCTAACAGGGATCATTTTCCTTCCTCTCCTAGGGTGGTTTATGGATCCCACTCTGTTCGAATTATACAGTTCCATAAAGGACCCTCTTGATTGCATTAAATATTGTCAAAATGAAGGACGTCTATTTAACCCACCAGTCGTTCAAAAGGGTCAGAAGGGTTCTGAATATTTTACCCTCTGCAAGGATAAATCCTACAATCCTTCTAAGCCAAATTGCCCCGGTTTCATTAGAATTGCTGTCAAAAAGGGAATAGGTAAATATGAATGTACATCTTGCAAGTCTAACAAACGTTTGCACTGTGGAATAAATCCACTTACAAATGCACCCGCAAATGACCCCCGTAAATGCAATGACCCCTATAACCGAATTCTTCGTCTCATTTGCAAGTACTACCCTCAATAGAACAATGCTTATACTGTGTTAATAAACTACATTGGATTTATAAAGTGTTCACGCATAATGACGTAAAGTACTCACATAGTTACGTAGCTTGGCGTCCCGACCCACCCCCTGTTCATTTTCCATTTTCTAAGAATGTAGTTGCCTACTAGACTATTACCCATTTTCTCTTTTATACGTGTAATTGTCTTTGGGTGGTCACAAAGGGGGTTTTATTTGTTTGGGGTGGTATATGTATCTCTTTGGTCATTTGCTGACCCTATCTCTCCTCTATCCTTCTTCCATTTCCAATAAAGAAATAGGAAATGCCACTCGGTTTGTATTAAAGTAATTGCCTTTTTGACTACCTATGTGGTCGTTAAGGATGCTGCAATTAAGACGTCGGAAGATATTACCTTTAGACGCGTTCCAGGTCAGAGCCTGGTTTTGGTCCCCGGATCGTTCCAATGTTGACAAAAATACTTTTGGCTCTCAGGTACCTTCCATGGAAAGCACTAAATGCTATTGGAATATCAGTCTGGATTTGCAAGTCAGGATCATCCTAGTATTTGGCTCCCTAAAGGACAACTTTGGCATCCCGTTTCCCCTGACATAAGGAAAGTTCTACAGTGATGGAGGTTTAACTAAAATTCATGTGTGTGAAAAAGAGAACTTCAAAAGTAGTTGGGTGGTTTGGTTTTTCGGGCCCTATAAAAAGAGAACAATAAAGCATCTATGTGCAGAAAACACGCTTTTATGCAAGTACTGTAAAAAGAGAACAATAAAAATTAGAACCTTGGCACAAGCCAAGCCTTCAATTCGCTATAGCTGAAAAACTACCAAACGACCCTTGCCTTAATCAGTTACTAAAATACTCTTCCTTTGTTTTCTATAATATAAAATTGTTAAAAGTTTTGTAATAAGGGGAGTCAGCGAAGAAAATATCAATTGAATTGTTGCTTCCAGAGCTCATCGATAGGAAAAATGACCTTGGTCTTGGGGAAGTTTTTAGCCGATTCGAAAGGATTGGAAAGTATATGATTGTTCTTTTTTTTACCTTACTGTCGCACAGTGGATCGCATGTCGCAATTGCGATTGTAGATAGCTAAAATTGGTTGAAGACTTCAGAAATCCTGTCTTTTAAGCACTGTCTTAAAAGCACTGTATGTAATAATACATCAAAAAATCTGTTTTATGGTATTACTTGAACAATAACTAGGCAATTATTTTCAAATCACTGAACGTACATAATGTTATTTGGCCTGCTTTTTTTATAACTAAAAGCCGATTTTTGGTAACCAAAGGGAGCTTTAAAAAAACTTGACACACTTTTTGACAAGTTAAGGTAAGTGTGCAGAAGAAAAGTCGAGACAGAACCTTATCAGCAAGGCAATTATGCTTTTAGCAATCAACTATATTTTGTTTTTCGTAACAATTTTGTAATTGCACAAAAAAGAAGACAAAGGTGGTTTGGTAGTTTTTCAGCTATAGCGAATTGAAGGCTTGGCTTGTGCCAAGGTTCTAATTTTTATTGTTCTCTTTTTACAGTACTTGCTTAAAAGCGTGTTTTCTGCACATAGATGCTTTATTGTTCTCTTTTTATAGGGCCCGAAAAACCAAACCACCCAACTACTTTTGAAGTTCTCTTTTTCACACATATGAATTGTTCTCTTTTTGTAAGCATTCTCTGAATGATAATCAAAAACGTGTGAATTGAAAAAAAAACACTAAATAAAGTAAGTTGCAAGAAGGTTTACGCAACAACAAAAATTGGCCTAATCAACAAACCAAAAAGCAAAAGAACTAGCGCAGGCGGGATTCGAACCCTGGTTGTCAGTTTACCAGTCAACTGCCTAAGCCATTACACCATCTTGCTTATGTTGAAAACATTTAAAACTTCACTGCCTAATCAATGAACCAAAAAGCAAAAGAACTAGCGCAGGCGGGATTCGAACCCTGGTTGTCAGTTTATCAGTCAACTGCCTAAGCCAATACACTATCTTGCTTATGTTTAAAACATTTAAAACTTCACTGCCTAATCAATGAACCAAAAAGCAAAAGAACTTGCGCAGGCGGGATTCGAACCCTGGTTGTCAGTTTACCAGTCAACTGCCTAAGCCATTACACCATCTTGCTTATGTTTAAAACATTTAAAACTTCACTGCCTAATCAATGAACCAAAAAGCAAAAGAACTAGCGCAGGCGGGATTCGAACCCTGGTTGTCAGTTTACCAGTCAACTGCCTAAGCCAATACACCATCTTGCTTATGTTTAAAACATTTAAAACTTCACTGCCTAATCAATGAACCAAAAAGCAAAAGAACTTGCGCAGGCGGGATTCGAACCCTGGTTGTCAGTTTACCAGTCAACTGCCTAAGCCATTACACCATCTTGCTTATGTTTAAAACATTTAAAACTTCACTGCCTAATCAATGAACCAAAAAGCAAAAGAACTTGCGCAGGCGGGAATCGAACCCGGGTGTCGAACTCAAGCCGATAGTTTATGAGTCCGCCGCTTACACCATTATACAACCTGCCCAATTGGATTGCAGCAAGAATGCGAATTTTTGGTCCTAATTTTAACAATTCTCAATAATTTTGGCTGAAAGTTGGCGCGCAGCGACCTGCCAAGGGTTCCAACATCTGCAGCAAATTTGGTGATGATACGTCTACTGATTCGCCTGTTTCGAGGCTGTATCCCACTACGGGAGAATTTGCCATTCTGGGCGCCGCGGAAAACCCAAACCACCGCGAAGCGCTTCGCGCAATTTGAAAATAACTAATGTTTACATTTGGAACTAAGTATTTCCGTAGTAAGGCACTAAACAAATTGCACGACCGGAAGGTCACTCGAACGCAATTGATATGTTCCCCATTCGGTGTTTATCCATTTCCATTGTTGATCTACACCTTGCCTTCTGCGTTACTTCCAAATTGAAGCAGTTAACTGAGCGTTTTCAAGGAAAATACTTCTTTTCCAAGTCTGGTGGCTTTGGAGGTGTTGTCCGCCTGGCAGATGCTACCCGCATAAAGGCATTTCGAAGCCATCAAGTCAAAGTTGATAGAACAGTATGGTTACAATGCACTGTCAGTGTGTGAAAGGATGGGCTACGTCAGCCGCTTGTACTCTCGTGCTTCAATATCGCTTTGTCAAGGACCTACCTGGGAACAAAAGGAAAAGATCTTCTCAAGTGTACGCATATCATTTATATATTGATGGATTTATGTATCTTTAAAGGAGTAGTCCGGCGCCTTTTCATTTCTCACGTTATTCTAATTTTTGGTCTTAATTTTCCATTGCTTGTCGGCGTTTGTCGACACTTTCGGCCAAAAACGGCCTGTTTGGAAGCACTTTTCTCGAAATCTGGCGATTTTGGTTTAAAATAAAGTATCAGTTATTGTTTTCAACGTTAAGGTGAACCTTTTGAGCCAAAAAAGTGGAAAGGTGAAAAAGGTGCCGGATTGACCCTTTAACAGAATGTCAGTTGTTCATGTGGACATCCCAATTTCTCCCTTCCGTTGTTCAGTTCTTCCGTCTCGGATTACTAATGGTGTTTTTTAAAGATGTGGCGCAGTTTACTCAGGTAAGTTGTTTGTTAAACCAGGAGCTTCAACTGCCCAGGTGTAACTACAAGGTACAACCACGAATGCGCCGATGACTCCTGCGACGACACGGAATGGCCTGTCACTTGAAGAAAGTCAAGGCCCTCGTCGTTTTTTATAGTTCCCAGTGTTTTCGTGAAATGTTTTTGCAGTCAGTCCGTTACTGGTTCGTACATCTAAGAATTATCGAAACAACCAAACCAAAGTTTAAGTAAACGAATGTTATTTTTTTGGTCAGAAATTCAATAGGTCTCCATCCGGAAACGAGGATCTCCCCACGCAGCATTACAACGGACAAACATTGTTCCGTTGCTTTTGCTAGTTTGAGTGATATACGTTCCTCCCACGTATATCTCATTCTTTTTGTCTACATCTCTTTATCTCTGTATTCGACAGTTACTCGCTGTATGTTTCGGTGTCTCTTTCTCTGCTTCTGTTTTATCTCTTTTTGCTCTCAGTTTCATATGTCTGCTTTTCTGTCTAATCTGCCTCCATCCTTTGTCCCACGGGAGTCGCCTTTCAAGTCTCATCGTCAGAATGGGTGTCTTTCTGTTTTTTGTCTTCAAATTGCCTAAACCTTCTTATGACGTCATCTCTTCATCTTGACCAAAGCATCTGATGACGTCATCTCTCCCTGACCCTCCCCAGAGTCCCACTCTGCCGTTCCCTTGCATCCGTTGGCACATCTGTCTTATTTTTGTGCCGGCTGTCGGTAAGAGTCAGTTGTAGAGATCGAGCGATCGGCCAGTCGATGGCAGAGCCACAGGAGCCGAAAGAGAAGAGATGGCCACAAAGACGGCCAATGGAGCTTCTGTGCAACGGCCGCCCTTTCGACGACAGCCCTCTTCAGGTGAGCAAAGCCATGTTTTCAAACAGCGGAGAAAAAGGTGGCGCTGGAGAAAAAAGAGAACAAAAGTAAGGGGAAATAAGAGAAAGACGGTTTTACTCTCCGTAGCCGATTATTTTTAGCAACCAATTTCCGTTTAAACCCCTTTGTGATATATCTCTTATTCATTTTAGCAACCAATTTCCTTTGTGATATTCCTCATTTTAGAAATCAAGAACAATGGATAAGAAATAAAACGATCGTTTATTATTTTAAAACGACAGACAGATGAGGGAGGCTATCCGATGACGAGAGCGTGCACCGGCTCTTCGTGTTCCACATTGAGAGTCAAAAACTCCCTGTGGGGCCAGTGCTGGTTCTGGTGAGCGAGACTGATGTAGTCGCAAGAGAGGGCAGTCGGATGCTGCTCTGGGACAGGCTGTGGTGGGGCAGGTCGAGATTCATCTTGAGGAGTCGATTTCTCCTGTTCGTGATCTGCACCACGGCAGTTTGGGGACCTTTCTTAGAGAGTGTGGTTTTCAGCACCGGGGGCCATAGAGATATGGGCTCCGTGGCCTCTGGCAAATCCCCAAAGGGCTGTGCAGACCACTGGTCTGAAAAAAAATATTTGAAACATTTTAATCGAAATGAAAATCGAAGCTAAAAAAGAAATAAACCCACATCAGGCACTAGAATTGCTCGATGAACAAACAAATTGTAACTCCTGTTCGTCGAGCACACATTGCAAAGAGAAACCGCTACTCCCTTTAGAAGTGTTGCCTTTGGACAATCCGGTACAACTGTGGTGTTTACGCCGCACATGCTGAAAATTAGGCACATCAAAGGTAGATATTTTATAATACCACTGAGAGTGGAACAACTCCTGAAATGAAATGTGGACGACTCCAGTGATGGTGGTCACTTCGATTGATCCTTTAGTCGACGTAGCCGGCTTCTTAAACAAAATTGTAAATGAATGGGGAACTACCTACCATGTTCTGTTCGAATCTCCTTGATATATTGTAGGGGTTAACTCCACATACTCCCTCCTTCATGGTTAGCACATTCGGAATCAGCTGCAGACGGTCACAGTCGTCTCCGACCACGATGGCAAACTTCTCATACAGAATTTGAACTCGAATGGAAAAACCTAAGTCTAAAAAAATCCGATTATGTTTTAAGAAAAAACTAACCCATTCCGCACTTCCCGTAAGCTTCGAACTTGGAAGTTTTCCTCAGTGCACTGTCTAAATCAGAAGTTTTCAGAAACTGGCTGCAAAAACTAACACTTGGCAGCCCAAGGCTGTTCCGATGCTCTTTTAGTGAGTTTTAAGGAGAGAGAGAGAGAGAGATCTAACGGATGTCAGAGAAAAGATAGGAAAACAAACCAGGTGATCGTTGAAGCTGGCGCCCTCGCGGAGGAGACCCCGACAGGTCGAGATCCTCGAGGGCGGGGTAATTCCCCGGGGCAAACCAGATGGGAGAGCATTCAGCTGCAGGGAACTCCCCCTCCTTCGAAGAAAAGCCTTCTGTGGCTGGCATCAGAAGGGTCCGAATCACGGCTGAAAAACAATACTGATATTGGCATAGGTGGAGAATAGGATAGAGAGACGAGAAAACTCACCGGGAGGACTTCTTTTGCAACTGGCAGCTGCGGCGTAAGACGTGGCCGGAGAAGTCCTGACCGGGGTGTTGGGAGCAGTGAAGTACTCCTCCGAGGATGTAGACGGCGAGGAGAAGGCCACGGCAGCGGTGGGGGTCAAGAAGTCGCAGAGAGTGAGCGGCTTCCTGGCTGAAATCGGTTTATTAATCGGGGTAAAAGAAGTTGAGAAAAATACATATAGATCGATGTGGATGATAAGATAAATAGCCCCCAGTTTTTATACAATTCAATGTCAGCACACAGTTGCCGAGTTATAAGGAGCATTTATTCATATACTTAAATGGTATTGCTTTAACCATTCAACCAATAGAACCTGCGAACCATTGCTAACCCCCCAGACCTGTTTTGCGAACCCAATAAAGAACATTGAGTTTTGAAAGAACAGAAACGAAGTGGCAAGGGGTGAAATAAAGTTAGAACCCTAAAAACAAAAGAACAGCTTGAAAACGTCATTGAACCAGGGACCCCTTGGTTGCCGGCCTGCACCACTAACACTGCGACACGCGGTCGCTTAGTTGTATTGAACCGCCTCACCTAACCAATGAGAACAATGCCCGTCATCGCAATTAGCATGCCAAAATCTGAGATGAGCGGCTCGCTATTAGAATACGAGTGATAGTCTATTTCCTGGGTTGCCAACAACATTTACGGTTGATTTTGGTTAAATGGTGTTTACTAAGGTTTCGCAACTTTAAAACAGTTAGTAATGAAGGCGAAGGCATTTTAGGCGCTGTGATGGGCCGAAAATGCGAAAGAGAGGGGAGGGATGGATAAAGAGAAAGTGAGGACGAGAGAGAGAGAGAGAGAGAGAGAGAGAGAGAGAGAGAGAGAGAGAGAGAGAGAGAGAGAGAGAGAGGTTGGGTGAGGCAAACCCACCCGGAGTCATAGGAGACCACTCCCGAGGAGTAGCAGTAGTCGAGTAAGGCACTAAACTAATTGTACGACCGGAAGGTCACTCGAACGCACTTGATATGTTCCCCACTCGGTGTTTATCCATTTCCATTGTTGATCTACACCTTGCCTTCTGCGTAAGTTCCAAATTGAAGCAGTTAACTGCACGTTTTCAGGGAAAATGCTTCTTTTCCAAGTCCGGTGGCGGATTACTAATGGTGTTTTTTAAAAGATGTGGCGCAGTTTACTCAGGCAAGTTGTTTTTTTAAACCAGGAGCTTCAACTGCCCAGGTGTAACTACAACAAGGTACAACCACGAATGCGCCGATGACTCCTGCGACGACACGGAATGCAAGGCCTGTCACTTGAAGAAAGTCAAGGCCCTCGTCGATTTTTATAGTTCCCAGTGTTTTCGTGAAATGTTTTTTGCAGTCAGTCCGTTACTGGTTCGTGCATCTAAAAATTATCGAAACAACCAAACAAATAAACAAACTTTAATTGTCTTTTATCCAAACAGTAACAAGTGAACAGCTAATCGCCAACAACGATCGACAACAAACAATGGTAAACGACCACGGTCTTGAAAACAATGGGACTAGCTTATGCACCAAAGTTGAAGCTTCCCGGAACGACGGCCTCCGCGGAGAAAGCAAAGCCACCGGCCTCCTTCAGTTTCTTGGAAGCCTCGGACTTTACGTGGTGGTCACAAACCTAAATGATTTTGAATGGGCATCTAGGAACAACCGACCTGATCGAGTTCGTGCAGCTGTTTCTTTTCCTCGTCGGAGAGGTTGCTGATCATCTGCTGGAAGATCATGTTGTCCGACTGCTTGAAATCTGAAGAAAACGCGTTTAGGAGCTGTGAATGAGATGGCTTACGTTCGAGGGTGTTCTTGAAGACGACGAACACGTCAGGCCCATCCTCCCCGTCCATCACCGTCACCAACTGCTCAGTGTCCGTCTCCTCCTGAATGAATGCTTACAAAACTATGTCCAACTAATTCCCACCTCGAACATGGAATCCTCGTCATCGTCATCCTCGCTGTCGCTAGGAATGCCGTCTCCACTCGCCTTCTTCGACTCCTTCTGCAGCGTCTCCAGGTACTGCACAGTATGCTAAACACATTTATTCCCTTGTTTCCAATGCAACGGACCTCGTCGATTTCGTCGTCGTTGTCCGAGAGATCGTCGTCAATGTTACGGTGATCATCATCGTCCGAGTCGTCGTCATCTACGTTTACCACATTAATTGCAACAAAATGGGTGAATACCAGAGTCCGAATCGTCTCCCTTCCGGTTCTCAGCCTGAGCCTTCAGCGCCCTCTCCAAACCGGTGAAAATAGACAGGAAACATTGAATGACCTAAAAAGAGGTGTTTATGAAAACACAGAAAGCTTACCTTCTTGGGGTCGTAAGTGATGATGGAGGGTCGGAATTCGGCAGGCAACTGCAGCAGTGTGCACCAGGCCAAAGCGGCCATCCGACGGTTGTGGACTCCTTCGAATTTCTGGCTGAGCTGAGTGAGCTGCTCCGTGATGTAGTCCAAAGGGTTTGGGTGATTCGGCGCCAGTTCCTTGAGAACACGCACAGCCAACTCGGTGTTGGTGTACATGGCGGCGATCACAACCAGGAGGAGCATGTGCTGAAGCTCAGAGAGACCGTCGTCGAAGGGCTTCGTCAGTCGTTCCAAAGCGATCACCACAATGGCGGGGATAGCCTAAATCAGCTGGGTGAAGATGGCAAGATCAAAAACCTCGTTGATCATTCCGTTGCATTGGAGAATCAAAATCTCCAGCAGCTTCGCGGCGTGCAACTGATCTTCATCTCCAGTCTCAGAATTCTGTAAAACGTGCTTTCGACTATAAAGTGCCAAAATCACCTCCAAAACTCCCTTGCACATGTCGATTATTGCGTTGAGGCGGTCGGGTCTCGCCAGGAAACTCTCCGTGTCAGTCACAACGTATAGATGCAGCACAGGAACCACGTCTAAATTTCATCAAGATTTATAAGTGATAAATTAGATACCGGAGAACATGATGGTGCAGGTGTTGTCGCTCTTCACCAAGTGGTAGAGCATATCAAAGGCCTTCCACATGGGCTCGCTCACGTAGGTCATAAGCAGGGACTGCATCAGGAGCATAACCTCGTCGTAATAGTCTGAAAATTGACGTTTCTTGAGGAAGATTAGTTGAACATACCGAGGTTGCTCGTGGAGAAGACAAAGTCGATGATGCGCAGTACGCTGCCCTCCATTTTAACCATGATCTCGCGGTGCTCACAGACAACCTAAATCCGATTGACAGATTAGAATATTGAGCAGAAGTAGTGCCTCAAGGATGTTGGCGAGGGTGCTGACGATGCTCATCAGGGCAGGAGTGCGGTCCTCGGCCACGTCGCTCTGCATGATTTGCAGGAACATGTTCGACTAAAATAAGTTAATTGGGGTCTTCGGGAGACATACCAGCTGGTCGGCGACATTGGCGGCGATGGGGATAACTTCGTCGATGAACTGCTCCATGAGGTCGTCCATCACTGCAACGACGTCCTCGATCTGCGACTTGGCGACCAGTTCCAGAACCTTCGGGATGATCTCTCCGATGCTCGGCTGGATCATATCGTGAACTGGAAAAGACAATTTAATTGAAGTCTTGAATGGTCGTACCTTTCTCCTGATCCTCCAGAAGACACTGAAGAGCCAGGACGGATTCAACGGCGCCGGGAAGCTCCTCTTCGGGATTGCAGAGGGTCCTCACCAAGGCGTCGACCGTCTTCTTCAGAATCTTCTTGTTCGCAAAGGAGGCGTTGCTGTACTGTTTCAGACACCAGGCAGCACGTGCACGGACGAAGCGAGCGGGGTCCGAGAGTCGGTTGATCACATGGGCGTCCAACAGCTTCTCCACATCCTTCTTGTACTTCTGAAAGCAAATCGGATAAAATACAAATTGTGGATCCGGTCACCTTGCTCTTGACCAATTGAACAGCGAGCTCTCCAATCATACGAAGAGCTCCGTCGATTTCGCGGGGATTTTTGGAGTTTCCAAGGACCTACAAATAGAATAGAATTGGAATAAAGAAGGGCTCACCTGAATAGCAAAGGCCAAAATGGGGTGAATGACGTCTTTTCGCTTAGAGAGCGAAGATAACAGCGATCCAGCGCCGTAGGAGGGGTTGTGCATGTCCTCGAAGACGTCTAAGATGACATTTAGTAACGAATTTAAGGATATGTACCATATTTAAAACGGACGTATTCCTCGGCGTCGTCCTCCCACATGTCCTCGTCGTCATCTGTGTGGCAAAGCAAGGGGAACAGAATGGTAGTTACGATCTCCTGAAGAAAAGCCTTGGAGAAGAAACAAAGGGGGTTACCTGAGCATGAGGCTTGATAACTTTCCAGGCATGAGAGTGGGAAATGGCGGTATTCAAGAAGGAAAGAGCGAGGTAAGTAACCTGAAAGGGAAGTTCAATAGAAGACAGAAGATGCCTACCCGATCAGACACAAAGACTCCGGTTCGCTTCTGGTTCAACAAAGCGGTCATAACTTCGACGCAAGGAATGGAGAAATTTTGAAGGAAATGGTTGGCGAATTCGGCGTATCCGCTCTCGACCTGTCCAGGGGCACCGTATCTGAATGCTTTCTTCAGAAGAATACACAATTAAACTACCTCTCGAAGACGCGGTCCAGGATCTTGGCCGCCCATTTCTTGCACTTCCACCAGACCATGTGAACCTTCTCTTCGGGGTCCTGGATCTGGTCGACCTCCTCGGGGACGCCTCTGCTCAGCACCTGACGACAGAACTCGATCCAACAGTCCATTCCAGTGGAGATCATCTCCAGATTCAGGGAGTACTGGATGAGAGCGTGGAGGATCTTGAGGATCAGCTTCTGGATGGTCACAGACTCCTGCGACTGGTTGGGCTCCAGCTGGGCGAAGTGGTGCTGCAGCACCGGCAGCAGCTCCTTCATCGTATCCACAAGCGGCTGGCGTTCCTTAGACCTTTTGTACCTGCAAATAACCAGTTTATCATGGAGATTGACGGCCACTCACTCGTAAACCTTGGACATCCTGTAAAGAAGGAGGAGAGCTCCGAGGAGGGCGTTTCCATCCGGAGTGGTAAGTTTCGCCTTGATGGCGGGGACGAGACCGGTCCAGTTAGCGGGGAACTCGGTGCGCATGATTTGCTGTGCAGCAACACACAGCTGAGGGCTGAAAAAGAAGAAGATTAGGGGTTCAGAGAGCGAGCAACCGGGTGTTGTCGCCAGCAACGCAGATAGCTTCCAGAATGTTGTCCTTGATCAACTGACGATCCTCATCGCTCAGACGGAACTCTCCGTGCTCCTTCTTGTGCACCTCGTCGTTCTCATCAAACTAAACAAACCGTCACAAAATAGTTGGAGAAACGAACCTCCCAGAATTTGACAACAGTGTTTTTGAAGTAGATGACGGCTGCCTGACGAACGGCGGCAGGGAACGAAGCATCGCAGGCGATCTTCAGCAGCTCCGGAGCGAAGCCATTCAATTTCGTGCACTGCAAGAAACAGGTGATTATAACACCGCCAAATGGCTGAAGAAACGAGGGTGAACCTCAATTTCAGAAAACAACGAAAACATATTTGTACGAATTTTATGCAAATGCAACCGGATGCGAATTTTACAAGCCATAACACGCAAGAATGAGCACCCAGAGACAACAGATTAAAAACTAAGGGGGGGGGGGCTACTCCGATATCAACAAACAACAGAACCCGGACAAATCTCAGCAGGCGCACATCTCGGCCTTCTCGTAGTACTTGTTCGCGAGTTTTCCCTTCATGGCTTCCATGGCCACCTCGGCCGCTTCGTTGTAAAGGCTGTAGGCCCGTTCGAAGTCCTGTTCCAGGCCGCAGCCGCCCTCCTGGTACATCTCGGCCATCCGCGAGAGGATCTCATAGCGAGGACGGTAGGTTCCCTCGGCGTCTTCGTCGAATCCAACCACCTTCTGGTACCACTCGATGGCGCGCGGATGATCGGCATGGGCGTTCTTCCCCATCGTCTGACCGCTCTCATAGCAATCGGCGACGAAGAGCATGGCGCCACGGTCGCCCATCTCGGCGGCGGTGAGCATCAGCTCGAAGGCGTAGGCTTCGCGATCGTACTCCTCCACGTCGGCGTCTTCGTTCCAGTTCTCGTCCTCTCCTATGTCCTTCAGCAGCTCGTGCGGCATACCGTAGGCCATCTGCGACACGGTCAATATGGCCTCCAGGATTCCGCAACGACGGGCGACGTCCAGGTGATAGAGGGCAGAATCACGATCGTAGCGAACGTCCTTGTCCTCAGAACTCTCGGTTTCCAGGGTTTCCCCGGCGAGAGCTGCCTTCTTTTCGTCGTTGTCCTCAACAGCCAGGAAACGGCCCAATTCGTGGTAACGAGCGAGATCAAGATGAATCTGACCTAGAATGGAACTATGCTGGGTGACCCGGCTGGCCTCCTCATTCAATTTTTGAAGCTCCAGCACAGACAACATTCCGGCAGGAATCGACTGCTTCCGAGCGACGTTCCAGTACTCCTCCCGTTCGGTGTCCCTGGTCAGCCGAGAGCTGCCTCCAAGGGAACTGGTTCCAACCGAACTGCCACAGCTGTCATAGCGATCACGGCGTTCGGCAGACAGGGTGTGGAAGGCGACCTTCCGCGGCGGAGGCTCGTGGTGTTCCTCCTCCGTCTCCTCATCATCGCAGAAGGACTCGGTGGTGATTCCGACAGTCGCCTGGGCAACGCACTCTTCACAGACGCAGTCCTCGTCGTGGTCCTGGGGATCCGGAGAATCGTGGCGGGAAGAACTGGAAGATCTGCTGCGCATCGAGAGAGTCCTCTGACGCAAACACTCCATCGCATCCTCGTCGCACAACTCCTGCACAATTGGGGAGCAGGCACTCGCGTGGTGGACGAAGGTAGTAGCCGGAGTAATATTGGTGACGACAGTTCCATCCAGGATCGCCAGTCTCTCAGTGTCAGATAGATCGAATTCCGTAAGGCACAGCGAATGGCAAATGTCATTGCAGATGTGCGAATGGAAGAAGAGCGCCATTCCACGGGTACCGAGGTTTCCATCGCCGTAATCGGTTCCTACTACGGTGTGGATCTGCGGGTCGGTGTAGAGATCCCCAACGCCCTGTACATCGACAATCATTAGCTGATGTCCAGAACGTTCGAAGGAAAAGTGGGAGAAGGCGTGGGGAGTCTTGCGAGCGACGTCGGACACGAAGCCGGAGTTGGAATTGTATTTGATGTAGTCGCCTTCGATGAAATGTTCAAGGTGGTAGAGGGGCTGCTCCGGCATATCGACCATCTCCAGCACGCACATCTGGACTATGTCTATCTTCTTCGGGGGGTCGTAGCGGTTGAACTCCTCAGCCCATAGTTTGGCGTCCATCTGAAGCTTCACGTCTTCGAAGAGAACCTCCGGTTCCACGTTCTGTATGTAGCGCTTAGCCACGTAGTTCTGGGCGTGGGTCCAGTCGTCGGTGTGGCTAAGACTGCTGAGCTTCTTCAGACGGAAACACTCCCTCATAGCACCGTGGGCGAAGGGTTCCGGATGCAGACGGACTTCGACAAAGTCCACAGTCCACGCCTTGCGGATCGACGAATAGCGGTGGCGTTTGGCCCGCGAGATGGGCAACTCATTGATGAGATAGCCAGACCACGGGTCCTTGAAGAGACGACGGGCGCGTCTGGCGGCCGCCTTCCAGCGCTTCATGAGGTGGTTGATGCGGATCTGACGCTCTTCGTCGGTCTCGTCCGGGATGGGCGAAGAGCATTCCCGGTCGGAGAGCAAGGTGGAGAGGTTCTGCCAGTCGTAGCCGTCACTGGACGTCGTCATCAGGCGCTGACGACGAAGGTCGAAGGACGGATCTTGGCGCTGAAGACAGCACTGTGAGAGGGATTAGAATAGGAGCTGAAAACTGGGAACAGGAGGATTTCGAGGAGAAATCACCAAATCGTGTTTAGACTTAGGGAAGCAACTCAGGAATGAAGCTTAAATACCAACCTTATCCAGGAATTCTCCGGCTTCCTTCTGGTCGTCGGCGACGGTGGTGGCGTTCAGTGCTTTGATCAAATGATCCCGCTCCATGTTGGGGTACTGTAATCGATTATTATGAATGATGCAAGTGGGACGACTCACCCCTTCAGAATGCGTGTGCCTCTATCGATTAAAAAAGTAAACGGTCCGGGTGGTCTGAAAGAATCCGTTTTAGAAAGAGCACACACGATTGATGTTTACTGACACGACAAAAACAAATGCGATTTTAAGAACTTACACTTCCTTGTACTCGACCGTAGGCGACAATTTACCTCCTCGAAGGGGGCGACACCTGTAACAACTTCATAGAAACAATTAACATGGCAAGGGAAGGAGAGGTAACTGTTTCAGAAGTGAACACACAACTTTGGGCTGAAAATACGAATTCTCCTAGTTTTGAGTGCAAAAAACAGAAGGGCAACATTACTTTTGAAGTTTACCGACATTATCCACCTTCGCCAAAACACAATCTAAAAAAGGGACTGCAATTAGACAAAAAAATCGATTTTACAAAATAAAACTCTGTTGAATTCATGAAGACTGACTTTAATTCCGAACAATGATTCCAGCCAACGGCAAGTCTCGTAAACACAGTGCAAGCCGTACGTACGGCGTAATTTAATTCCAAGCTTTCAAATTTATTTTTTTAAACGGATTTATTGTGATTTTCTTATGGTTATGTTTCGATTTTTAGGTACATCTAATAATAATTAAAATTTCAGGATGGTCAAACAAAAGGGAGGAGGCCTGCCTTATCTGAAAACATCGCTGAAGTTCGACTTTGACTCATTCGCGCCACTGGACGACACCAAGATAGCAGATTTCTACGAAAAACTCAAGGATCACATCAAAGGATACGCGGAATGTGTTGAACGTGCGTCGACGGAATCCCCGAAGCACGGGAGTCAGCTGGAGGTGGGTTGGGTTACGGCAGTCGCCTTACTTATGTATTTAAGGGGGAAAATCTATCGATTGGACTCCAACCAGTCTTCGACATAGTCGGAAATGGAAAGGCTCGATACGTGCTTCTGGATTCTGACCTTGTGAAGCCCTCCGGTGTGGCTAATATCATCGCATTGTACATTCAGAAGTGAGTTTTTGCTCTACTGGTATACATGTAGTTTAGTTCCCCAGGTACGACGGCTTTCGCCATCAACGGATTGTCAAAACAACTGGCCACCCTCAACATCAGGGCAGATGCTATCGCCACCACTGAAAATGCGAGCAGCCTGAACGAATTCCTTAATTCCACTTCGCTGCTACCTGTTTCACAGCAAAATCGCCAGGTGAGTCGGAATCCTGTCAGAGTCCAATACCATTGGTTGTAATGTCCATGAACTGTTGTATTTCAGGGATCTAAACCATTGACGCCAGCTGTAGCGACAAAATCTCAAGGAAAGAAGCAGAATCGGTAGCATCAGTTCTGTCAATTCTTTCACATTGGAATTCAAAATAAACTTTTGTCGGGTACACTTTTTTTGGAGGAAAGGGCAAATGGGATCAGGAAACGAAGGGTAAAATCGACACTTTACACAAGTTCTTGATGCCAGCTGTCTCGATTGATAGTCAGAGGTCTAGGGAAGTGGGCAGAGGCATTCACCCTACTCTTTGGGGAGAGAAACGTGAATAAAATGTCTTCTTTAATCAGTCTTCTCGCAAGATGTGAGTTTTCATGGAATCCGATTGGTTCGACACGATTTCCCTGAAAACTCAAATTAGCATAAAGTGGGTAGTCTATTGTCTTGCGAGACTACGTAACGTAACTCAACGTAAAACTAACGGAATGGTCCGCAGGAAGAACCTCCCCATCGAGTACAACCCATGAGACACTCCACTGAATGTGTGCCACCATTTTGTTGTTCTGTTCTTTCAGGCCGCCTGGATCCACTTCTAGAGTTAAGTATATTCGTACTCTCACGGATTCCCGTGAGAGCCTCAGAGAGAGGAACGGGGGGACATGCTGTTACACGGTGAAGATGCCGGTGCTTTCAGATTACAGCAGACTAGGTGACCCGTTTCGTGGAGCAAGTTTGACTTCACCTGAGAAACAGCAGAGCCACGGGCAAACCAACACCGTCACATTTTGACCACCTCAGTCAGATTCCCCAAAACCTTCGAAGAAGAGCAGTTCGGCTGCGTAGTCCACTCATCCTCTTCTATCTCTGCCACAAACGCCCAGTCACTCTCTCCTCAGGCACTCTTCTTCTCGCCGAAGACCGACGCCGTGGCTTTAACCTCTTCGAAGGATTTAGAAGCAGCCTATAGAGCAAAGGCCAGGTACTGTATCCTCCTATTCTTCTGTGATCTCTTCGTTCCAGCTCCCCTCCCTCGGCCGTCAGGTCTTAGTTTCTCAGGCCACTCTCCGCCAAATGGGTCCTCGGACCCTTCGTCCAGTCTCCTCCTTTGTCCCTGAAGTTCCCCGAGAGCCAGTTCCTCCTCCACCGGCTTCTTTGATCAACCGCCCCTTGCTTCTTCCCATCCGCTCTCCTAGAACCAGCAAAGATGACGGAGAAGGAGAACGCACAGAAACAAGCCTAATTGATATTTAATACTGTGAGATGGACTATGACGCCATGGAGGATATCTTGGATGCTTTGTCCTTCCGTAACCGAAGCGCAAGTGTCCAGTCTCTGCCTCAGCAGGGCCTCTTGAGACAATTCCAGTCCTCTGACTCCACCTGCCTTACCCAAAGACCTTCCCTTCCCCCGAGGCCTACAAACCTAGGAGAAGAGAGTAGTTTGTCTGGTTTAATCAAACGTATAGGACTCGAACGGAAGAAGCAAGGGACGGTGCCTTTGTGGATTATCACTCACTCACTCACTCACTCACTCACTTATCCAGCCTACTATAATGATAACGTTTCCTCCAGTTCTCCTTCACCTCCAAACGAATCCGCCAGTCTTTTCTCTCCTGTACAGATTAGCCAACTGAAACTCTTTATTCTGAATAGGAAGGCGGGAGAGGTGCCCGACTCCATTTCCTATGAAGACTTCAAAATGCTGAGATTCCTGGGTCGGTCTGAAAAAAAGGCTGGCCTTGAGGCAGGCAATGGACTGCGGCAAGTGCTTCTGCCACAAGGGTTAGCAGAGACCTTCAGACGAGCTAAGGAAAATTAGAGCGTTTTTCAGCCACAAAAGTGTCGATTGACCCTTCCACAACAGTTTTGAGTGAAAAAAAACCTTGGGAGATTCAACGTCAAAAATTAACCCTAGTCTTCTTTTAAACATTTGTTAAATTTAGCCGTTCAACTTCAATACAGATACACTCTGATCCCTTGCCTCGATAAACAAAGGGCATGAAAATTTTTTTTATAAAAGTATTTTTGGGGAAATGTTAAATATGGTTTTTAACATCGTAGAAATCAACTGTGAAGGTCCCTCAAAAACGTTTTTTTGAAAATTTTGTCTCGTCAAAAAAGATGGAGCGTCTTATTGCTGCTCTCAAATATGGAACTGTCTTTGGATTCGCAGCCTTGGACAACAAAATGGGAATCATTTCTTTTCTTTCAGCTGCAGTCTCAAAGTCAAGTATTCTCAAAACTCGACATGCAGAGTTCCCAGGAATTGAAGAGTCTCCGTTCCGTCATTCTCTCGCTGAAACAAGGAGACGAATCCCAGATGTCGGCTACCGTAATCCCCTTCCTCCAGCCGGTACTCGAGATATTCGGAATTGCCCCTGCCTCCTGTCATCTAAAGTTTCACGGTTCTAGCCAAGCCCGCCGACTTCGGACGGTTATCGCTGGAGACCGAATGACACTTTTTCCTTCTGAATTCTTGCGTGGTAGGGCTAGAATTGTATTCATGCTCAAAACGTTAAATGATTTACTCCGTCTCAATGAACAAAACAGCCATACAACAGGCACAGCAAACTATAACAATGGCCACAAGGACCGATGCATAGGCAATGGAAGCGGTTACGAATCCCGTCCAGTAGACCCAGGGGTCGCAGAAGCGGCTGCCAGTGGAAGTGTCAAAGGACACCTGGATGAACACAGAGAATACCCTTGCACTCCCCAGAATAAAACTGAATTTCTAGTTGTTTTTAGTAAAAATCAATTAAATCTCACTATGCAATTGTCACAACATCAGTGGTTGAGGTGAACTGGCGTAGAACCTCTTTTGAGGGATTCCTGTCACTCATCTGAAATCTTAGGTTAGTTTAAAGGATTCCAACATACCAAATGTTTTGTGGAAGAGTAGATTATTCCTCGAAAGATTGTATAAGAGCCAATAATTATTAGCCAAAGGGGAATGTCCGGATTTACAGGGCATCTGAAGGTATTCAGGACTCCGATGACAACGAAGAATAAGGAAATGATGAAAATCGATGGGATCACGATGAGATCTGGAGAAACGTTAACCATCTTTTGCCAATTGGACATTTAAAAACAGAATGAAAGTAAATGTAAGGAAAGATCTACCTGCACAAATTGAAGGCGGCCCTCCTTCATATTCCGTGGATTGGTGAAGAGTGGAATGAGCACTTCCTGCAGTGGTTCAGACTCTTTTGACTCATCCTTACCTTCCTCAAGTTCATGATAAGAAGCCTCTTCTGAAGCATTCATGGAACTTGCAAAGTGTAGTTGGCAGATTGGGAAATGAGCACAGACGCTATCAGACGCATTCAGCGCCTGTTTGTCCACAATCGATAGATAGATACCGTGGCTTAGTCACACGACAGTCAGTTATCCAATTGTTTATATGTGCTGAAATCAAACTAGCCTTGGATTGCCCTTTTCTTACCACGTAGATTCCTCCGTCGTAGTTCAAGAAGTCCTCGTAAACCTGAATGTTCCTTCCATTAAAAGTTCTTCCAAAGCCGAAAAGATTCGGTCGCCCTTTGGGAAAGCAAACTGTTTCAATTTTACCTCGAAGGCGACCTCAACTGGGCCGTAGGTCATAATCTCCTTCTGAATGGCCTCCACACTGTTCTTCACTCCGTAGGCAGAGTGTCCTGAATTTAGAATTTTACAGTGAAATATTTCTTTTTACAGTAGAACTTGTCCTGGGCGCAGTCCTTCTCAGTGTAGTCAGTGACGCACTTCTTCTCACACTTGGGGGTGGGGTAGAGGTCATGTTTGCAGGGCTCAAAGTGGTGTTTCTTCGAGTGGTGCTCGCAGGGAGGGAACGGGTAGGGCCAATCTTAGCTGTGAAGTTGGATCCGGTGACGATTCCGTCCTTCACCCAATACTTCCAGGCATGGGGGTCCCTACTACAAGACAAGCGCAGGGGGAACTGACCAATGGTTTGAGAAACCCTTCTGAAATGCCTTCCACATCTTCCGAAGCATGAATTGAAAGCAAAGGTCCTGCCTTGATCAATTCTTCGATTCTTCGCATGTTTGGGCGATGACCACTTGATAGACAGGCAGTGCCGGGGGCTGATTGGCACCTCCGGTCACACCCGATAAGCGATTTCTCCCAAGCTAACTTGAAAATGAGATTGATCCACTGAAAAAACTGCATTCTTTTCAAAGAAGAATGTACTTTGTACTTTTTAACAAATCCCGTAACCTATTTCCTGAATAGATGGGGTTTCTTTGAAGAGCAAGCACGTCTACCCTAGATGCACTCCCAATCGACCTTTTCAAACAGCGTCCTCATCTTTTTCCACTGACCAGACCCCTTCGCCGGCGCCGACCGACTGATAACCGATTACTTTATAAACGCTCCTCCGACAGATAACAAACAGCACCTCGCTTCCCCATGGTAGGTCTTTCCCTTTTGAAGTTCTCTTGAATTTGGGACCAACACATTCACCCAACTTCCCTTTTCAGAAGGTCTTCCTCCTTGCGGCCCTGGTGGCCGTGGCTGTGGCCCGTCGCTTTGAGTCTTCCGATTCCACTGAAGAAGAGCTTCCTCTTCGAGTGTCTACCCTTGAGAAGTACAGGAACAGAGTCATCAGCGAAGAGGCTGAGCAGCTGGAAGGAGATGAACTCATCGACTACGTCAATGAACACCAGACACTGTGGACGGCCAAGGCACAGAAGAGGTTCAACGGAGTGAGCGACAAGGCCAAGTGGGGCCTTATGGGAGTGAACCACGTCAAACTCTCCGTTGAGGTGAGGAAAGGGTATAACCTAAAGGAAGGAAAACTGTGGTTTAGGGAAAGAAGCACCTCTCTTCGACCAAGGATTTGGACTTGGACATTCCCGAGAACTTTGACTCTCGCCAGAATTGGCCCAACTGCGATTCGATTAAGGCCATCAGGGACCAGAGCAGTTGCGGTAGGTGTTACACTGAGACTACGGGGAAACGCAAAACAGTTTCATAGAAAATGAGAAAAAAAAAGTAAAATTCCAGGATCTTGCTGGGCCTTCGGAGCCGTGGAGGCCATGTCCGACCGTATCTGCATTGCCACCGAAGGAAAGGTCCAGGTCTCCCTGTCCGCCGATGACCTCCTCAGCTGCTGCAAATCCTGTGGATTCGGGTGAGTCGCTTATCTAGTGCACTCTGTTTACCATCTTCTGACCGTTCGCGTGACTGATAAGCGTGTAAAAATACCTCCCATCACTCCTCCTAAGAAGGCTCTTCAGATGCAATGGAGGCGACCCCCTCCATGCCTGGAAGTACTGGGTGAAGGATGGAATCGTCACTGGATCCAACTTCACAGCCAAGACTGGCTGCAAGCCCTACCCGTTCCCTCCCTGCGAGCACCACTCGAAGAAACACCACTTTGAGCCCTGCAAACATGACCTCTACCCCACCCCCAAGTGTGAGAAGAAGTGCGTCACTGACTACACTGAGAAGGACTACGCCCAGGACAAGTTCTACGGTAAAAAGAGATATTTCACTGTAAAATTCTAAATTCAGGACGTTCTGCCTACGGAGTGAAGAACAGTGTGGAGGCCATTCAGAAGGAGATTATGACCTACGGCCCAGTTGAGGTCGCCTTCGAGGTAAAATTGAAACAGTTTGCTTTCCCAAAGGGCGACCGAATCTTTTCGGCTTTGGAAGAACTTTTAATGGAAGGAACATTCAGGTTTACGAGGACTTCTTGAACTACGACGGAGGAATCTACGTGGTAAGAAAAGGGCAATCCAAGGCTAGTTTGATTTCAGCACACTGGAGGAAAGCTGGGTGGAGGCCACGCCGTGAAGATGATCGGCTGGGGAGTGGAACAGGGAATGCCCTATTGGCTGGTCGCCAACTCGTGGAACACTGACTTTGGAGAGGACGGCTTCTTCCGAATCCTGAGAGGAGTGGATGAGTGTGGAATCGAGAGCGGAGTGGTTGGAGGAGTGCCCAAGGTCAACACCATCCCCCGCAGGAGACACCACATCCGCAGGACCTTCAACGACGACAACGACTTCTAAACCAATCGACTACCCTGTTTGTGAATATCGGCGCTTATAAATCTTGTAAATGTTCTTGGTTTCATTTCTAAATCAGTGTAGTTGGAGAACCACAGCGTCTGACAAACATGATTAAATGGATCGATAGTTATGGGTCACATGGAACAATTAATAGAATAGCCATGGAAAAGGTGGAATCAGTCATGTCAGCCGATTTCATCAGATAGATGTAAATCCACAGACATATAGTATCCAATCTGTTCCATTATGCCTTCTCTTCGTATGTTCTCGCTTCCCCTGATTCCTGCATTAGCTACACAACCCTAGAGGTCCAAAGGTGTGACTAATTATTCCCTTGACTAGATAATATTCTCCCAACCTCATAAAAGAAGAACTAAATGTTCCAGATACAATAGTTTATTAAAACACGTGGGCAGTATGGAAACACAGAATGGGGTAGGAAACATAAACCAAAGAGACTCCCTTCGGCCACAAGGTGGCGGGGAGCTAACCCAG
>JAJQXH010000015.1:0-70000 GCA_022343465.1 Oscheius sp. G VE-2021 | reverse complement strand
CATCTCAGGCTACCTAGACTAAGTTACCGTGGCTAATTTTCACTTTCTGAGGTGTGAAGGACAATGTAAGAAGCTATACTTCTCCAGAAACGAACCTTCAGACCAATGAGATCTCCTTTGTCCGTGCAGCGTTCATTTCGAGAAAGGACAAACAGAACGGACACAAATTGCACTCAGACACTGCCCTTTCTTTCTTCTTCTATAGTAAATATCTTCTAATTTAGAAGATCACTAAAGATTTTTCTTTGTTCAACATTTCCCGATTCAACCCATTTCATTAATCATGTCATCTGCTCCTCATTATCGGCCGAGTCATTTGAAGCGCAGTCTTTAACGGTTTCAGAAGAGACTGCCCTCATTTGACCTTTTAAATGTAGACATAAATGCCTAGAATAAATGAGACAGACAAACAGATAAAGTGAGTGTGAGTGTGAGTGAGTGAGTGAGTGAGTGTGAGTGTGAGTGTGAGTGTGAGTGTGAGTGTGAGTGTGAGTGTGAGTGTGAGTGAGTGAGTGAGTGAGTGTGAGTGTGAGTGTGAGTGTGAGTGTGAGTGTGAGTGTGAGTGTGAGTGTGAGTGTGAGTGTGAGTGTGAGTGTGAGTGTGAGTGTGAGTGTGAGTGTGAGTGTGAGTGTGAGTGTGAGTGTGAGTGTGAGTGTGATGAGAGTGTGAGTGAGTGAGTGAGTGAGTGAGTGAGTGAGTGAGTGAGTGAGTGAGTGAGTGAGTGAGTGAGTGAGTGCGTGAGTGAGTGAATGAGTGAGTGAGTGAGTGAGTGAGTGAGTGAGTGAGTGAGTGAGTGAGTGAGTGAGTGAGTGAGTGAGTGAGTGAGTGAGTGAGTGAGTGAGTGAGTGAGTGAGTGAGTGAGTGAGTAATTGAGACACAGAGAGAGACGCATAGATATTAACTCCATCTCCTTTCTTTTCCTCTTTTCCGCGGACAATCTGCCCGTCGAATTCTGTGAAACTAGCCGCTATCGCTGAAGATGGCGGCCACTTTGAGTGTCGCCGGCTGGCAATACGGCATTCATGCAGTCATTCCAGGACGATCCCTCCACTCGGCTGCTGCCAGCCGTCGATGGAAGCAGGAGGCCATGGCCGACGACGCCAACGTCTCCACGGCTGTCACAGTCTCCACAACGGCTGTCACTACTGCCGCCGCCGTGACGGCAGCAGAAGCTGGCAGCAACGATTGCTACACAGACCAAGCGTTCATGGTCTTTATGTATACGGTAGGCATTTTGTTAAATTAACAACGCACTTTAAAACAAAAATAGTTTTACAAACCAAATTTTTGCAATCCATAAGCCAATTGCAGACAGATGACCTTCTCCTTGCGGCCAGCATGGCAGCCACCGTATTCAACGTCATGGTCATCTTCTGTGCTATAAAACTATTCAAACGGAGTGGAGATACAATGCATCTGTTCATTTTGAACATGACTGTCGGTGACCTAATTCTCACAGGTGGCTTTCCTTCTCGTCTTCTTCAAACTCTCTTTAGTTTTCTGTCATCCGAATGAACTCCTCATCCGCAAACACGATTTCCTGCAGCAGATTCATCTCTGCGCGGTTGTTCATTACTTCAATTGGATCGGATTGGCAGTGTCCGGTCTCTCGCTTACCATGCTTAATGTGGACAAACTCATCTACTTCCGATGGCCACTCAACTACGACAGGTCCATGTCCAAGCAGAGGGCCATCATCTTCTGCCTCATCATCTGGACTGTCTCCGTCGGGTGAGAAGAGAATATCAAATGGGAAGGGCTCTTTCTGATTTCAAAGAGATTTTCAGCTTTCATATCTTGGCCACGTGAAAACACATTAGAATCACAGCAAAGTTCACTTCTTTACAATAAACCAAATGGTTAAATCTTTCAATTACAGGTTTGTATCGTATTGTTGGTTGTTCAACATCGTCTACATCTACGAGTTCGACTGTTCCCTGCAGATGGCGAGGGACAAAAAGTTCTACTACGAGATCTTCCTCATCCTCTTCTGCGTTCTCCCCGTCACCTCTTCCCTCATCGTCTCCATTTATCTCTTCAATCTCACACGACAGAAGCGGAACTCTTCTGGACAACACTCCAATGCCTTTAGGACCAAAGTACGTTCTACTATCAAGAGATCAAGTAGGGTACTTTAGGCAAAGTCGCTGGTTTTCATTTTTGCAACAACTGCCTGGACGTCGTGTTCTCTCCTACCGTATCGCATCATGAACATAGCTAGGATCCATCTATTCACGTGAGAGATTCTCCAATCAAAAATAATAGAGGTTCAGGTGGTCAGAACTCAGCTGCGAAGGAAAACAGATGGTCAACTGGGTTGCTTGGATTCTCATCTATCTTCTAACTGTCAACCCGGTAGGTTGGCTTTTCTTCTTTGCTTGAAGGAATATAAAAAAACATGCCTGACCGGCCACAACCAAAAGTTTCCTATGTAAAATGCCTAAAAGAAGGGCTAACCTGGCAGATTAAATGGTTGTTATCACGTGCTCACGGCCTCACAAACTAAAGGAAACAAAAGTCGTCACTCGGTCACTTTCTCGTGTCTTTGAAACAAAATAAATCGAATGACACGGTCACGTGCGTTGCTGAAGTGTATGAAACACTGTGAGAGGCGCCAAGCGTCCGAGGAGTTTCCTTGGGTTGGCGGGCCGGGCCGGCCATTTTTGAGATCACTGAGATATCTATTATTGCTAGAAGTTGAACTAAATCTCTGTTTAGATCGTTAACCCATTGATTACGGCCTTGATCTACGCTCCCTACAGGCTGACGATCAAGAAGTTTTTGGTGAACATCCCAGTTGGCAATCGGCCAATCTTCACCTACCAAGGAGAACAGCTGCACTCTGACAGCAGGTAACATTTTAAACAAACACGAGCTCCAAATCTAAGTTCAGCTTCGTTTCGGTGAGAAGACCACGCAATCACCGGTCTTCGTCGACAGAACTGGCGAGTCTTCGTCAGTCGACTGAGGTCGTTCGGATGTCCATGTCGGAGCCCCCTTGGACGCCTTCGAAGAGTCCGGGGAAGACGGAACAAGAGTTTTCCTTCGAAAGACAACGCCCAAAACAACAGGACGGCACTGAACTGTGACTGGGCCGCCGACTAATAAAACATTCTATAATTCACTTGCGGTAAGAGAGAATAATCATGGGTGGCCATGAGTAATTAGGGACAAACTGTGAGACTGTGATAAGTGTGATAAGACTTGAACGGATTGACAAAGGACTTACAGAAACTTCGACTAAGCCAGTCAAAATCGACAGAATACGAACAGTTCATGGTCTTTGCACTCCGCCAACCCATGATAAAACCCATGAGGCGGGTGGTGCGCCTGCGGCCATCCTCCTTTAAGAAAGCGGCCTTAGATCAATCGGTTGAGTGGACCTGAGATATGACAAAGTGTCACAAATATGTAATGGTATTGATTGATACCGCATTTCTGTTGATGTGTGCGGGACCATACCCACTATCCAGAAATAGCGATGATTCGTTTGGGCTCCAGATTTTCTTTTCTGAAGAAAACAAGAAACTCAAATGCAGTGTTTATATTTTGCAAATAATTAAAGTGTTGATAGACGTTTCTCTTGAGCGGATGTCTCTGTACCCGTGGTTTCTTCTAAACCTCCTCCTCTTCCTCCTCCTCCTCGTCCTGCTCTTCATCCAGCAGTCGTGTCTTCTCGTTGACGAGGGAACCCGTAGGATGAGACCTGGCTGTGAACATCTCCAGAGTCTCCATGCTGGCCAAGGAATTGGCAAAGGCCCTTGGAATCGGGCTGTCGTCGATGCGAGCATGGGCCGAATGGGGAGGCGAGCGACCCCTCGCCCTTCGGTCGCTCAACAGCATCTCCAACACCAAATCCATCTTCTTATCCACTTTTTCTACCTTAAATAGAGATTTACATCCTTCGTTAAGTTCCTTTTATAAGATCTTACCTGTCGTTCTATTAAGCAGACTCTGTGCACAAGGGAAACTTTGTTCTCCACCTTGTCAGCGTTCTTCCCAACCAGAATATCCAATCTAAACATGTGTTGTTCTAGAAGAACGGCTTCTTTACCGTTGTTGTACTTGTTTCACTCTTGCTTGGAGGTCAACATGTCCTGCCGAGTACTGTTCAATTACGTCCTTCACATCATAAGGCTTCAGAGCCTCTTTGAACTTTCGTCTGGCCACCAAAAGTTGGATCCTTCTGACGGCTCTGACCACATTCTTCAGAACTGGGGTGTACTCGTCAAGAGTTCTTGGCTGAAGAGATTGGACCTCGTCGTCTGGAAAATAAGATTAACTATTGAGTTTTGGAGAGCAAAAGGCAGCATTCGGAGAGAAAACGTCATGCGGATAGAAAGCTGCCATTATGGTTGGGTCAGCCAAGTGGTTGAAACAGTCCTGCTCACGTGTTCACGATCTCACAAGCTAAAGGAAACAGAAGTTGTCACTCGGTCACTGTCTCACGTGTCCTTGAAACAAACGTAAATCCGGAAACGACACGTTTATTGTGATCACGTGCGGTGCTGCAGTGTCTGAGACACGGTGAGAGGCGTCGTAGCCCACCGTCGGAGGAGTTTCCGAGGGCGCATGACGTCAGCAGGCGCCACATACCGTCAACGGCGGTTTTGCTCCTCTGCATCCGCTCACACCACTGGTACAAGGGAGCCATCATGATGGAGTAGTCGTTGAGAATGGGTCCGCCACCACTGCCTTGATCTCCGTCGGCGGCGAGGAAACGACAGAGTGACAGGGAACGACGAGGTCGAGAACCTGCCACATGCACAGGTAACACAGGGCTAAGGCACACACGCACACGGACACACGGGCTAGGAGGGAGACCTACCTGTGTCCACGTGGCCAAGACTGTTGCTATTGGTGATGCGCGGATGAAGCGACGAGTCGTCGTTGGCCTTGCGCGTTTTGCTGCTTTTTGTCCTCCATCCGAGAGAAAACCCCAGAGCACCCAGGGATTCCAGCTCAGAAATGTCAGAAGCAGAAACGATACTGAAACAACAGTTCGATAAGGCTTGTATTAATTAATCCAACAAACCTGATATTATCACTGGGCCTTGGCACGAGCAAACTTCGGCCGAGGGCGTGGTGCACGCTGTTGGTCATAGTTGGAGTGGGAGCTGATACTTCTGAAGACCAAACGTATTGGTTTTCACTGACTCTGACCTATATCAGGAGCTGTGCTCACCAGTCTCTTCTTCGTGCTCTGTCTCAATCGGCTGATTAGACTGCTATTCCCATTCCCCGTCAGTTTGAACCTGGAAAGGGCTATCACGTTATGCGAAACAAGATCTGCTACATTAACACGAGACATTTGAGCCGCGAGGGCGCGAAAGAGGCGCAAACAGAACAAAACGAAGAGCACCCACACTGGGCTTGTTGTGGGTGCCAGGTGGATCCTCCATGTGGCCAGGGAACAGCTCTCAGGGGCAGCAGAGTAATGCCTCCAATGGCACTGGATCAGACGAGCGGCTGGAACTCTCCTTCGGATCAGATGCTTCTGACGCTGGTGTTGTTGGACTTTCAGAGCAAAGCCAGAACCAAGGATTCCAGCTGGGAGGGCGAAGAAGGAAATGCCCAAGAGGGCACAGACAGAAGCCACCACTTTGCCTGGCCAGGTTTCTGGAGTCTTGTCACCGTAACCAACAGTTGACAGGGTAATCTGGGGATACCGTATACTCAATCAATAGAATATCTTACCACTCCCCACCACAGGGCGTCGGCGAAGGTAGAATACTTGTCATTTGTGTTCTTCTCACAAAGATAGACCAAGAAAGAGGAGAATATGAGGCCAAGGAAACCAATATATACAGTAGTGAGCAGTTCCTGAAATGCCTCTGTCTCTTTCTATCCTTCTCTCTTTCTCTGGGCCTCTCTCTCCTACCTGTCTATGGGCCCATACGACAGATCCCAGAAGTTTCCACGTCCCTGCCCTTCTGTCTATCCGAAGCATCCTCAAAATTTGGAAAAATCGAAGGCCTCGGATGGCGGAGGCAGCGAAGACTTGACCTGTGACACCCGTGCACAGAACTGTGATTGACGCTACGATTACTATGATATCTGAAGAATCAATCAATTAGAACAAGAAGACCATTTACCAATAATACAGTAGGCACTCGTTGCGAACTTCACCCGCCCCTTCAGTCCACGGTATCTGGAGCGACAGCCGGCTGACCAGACGCGACAGAGGTACTCCAGGGCCAGCCACACAACGAACCAGATTTCCTATAATTGTTCTTGATCGGGTTTATTGACCCCTTTTATTTTCTGTTATAAATTTCAAAGATTCAAATGGAAATACTTTTAGAAGCAGCGGAAAAGAGGAAATCCTGAAATGGGGGAGGTGGCTCAGACAACTTAGACGGCTTAACTTTTAGCTAGATGACCACCGATCCCTAATGTTTTCTATTTATAGCATAAAATCAAAAGCAACTAAAAATTCATGGAATCTGAAAATCAAATTACATATGAGCGTACCATTGGGGCCGTTTCCCCGAAGGTGGATTATGCGTGGGGTCCCTTATTGGGGAACCCCCTTTCCTTTTAAATTATCCTAAGTTACGCCAAGTCAGGTGACGTGTCTCGCCACGTCGCGTAGCTCTCTTTATAAGCCCCTGCCCTACCCATTCGCCCATTCCCCGAGATGTCCTGTTTCCTGGCCCTCGCCGTCGACCCCCCTGTGTGCCCTGTTCCTGCCGAGGGCGGCCAGTCGAAGCACAAGCTCACCAACCAGTCGGACAAGCGGCTGGCCTTCAAAGTTCGCTCGACGAACAACTCGAACTACGCCGTCTCCATCGTCAGCGGCTTCGTGGATGTGGGCAAGACGGTCGACATCATCATCACCCGCCGCAAGGGAAAGCCGCAGGGAGACAAGCTCGTCTTCCAGTTCGCGGACGTGGCCGACGACGCCAAGGATTCCCTGGCCCCCTTCGCCTCGGGAAAACCGACCGGAGAGGTCACCGGAGAGACGGTCGTCAAACTTTCGGCCGCCGAGTAGACTAGGAATAAAGATGTTATACGAACCATCCCCGTTTGTTTTGTTGTTTTGTGTATTCCTCTTCTTGAAGTCGCTCTCTTCTTGGTTTCTGAAAGTCTCCTTCTGGTCGCAAGCGCGCTCTAATAAACCATCTTTTACAGAGCGACAATCAATGGCCACTGACGACAGCTTATGCCGAATGTGGAGAATAGAGAAGAAAAGGAAGGACAGCGACTTCTTTATCTCAGATGCCATTGATCTTTTCCGATACTTTCTGCATAAATGCAGTTTCCAAACACCCGGGAACGGGATTTCAGTAATTTCAAACTTACAATATAGAAGAGGATCATTGTGGCTTCTGTCTCAAAATCGGGCATTGTGGAGAAAACGGAGAGGGCGAGGCACATGAGCACCATTATTAGACTAAAACCAGCTCCAATTCTTCAGAAGAAGCTCACTGACTCACTCACTTATTCATTCATTCTCTCTCTCTCTCTCTCGCTCTCTCTCTCTCGCTCTCTCTCTCTCGCTCTCTCTCTCTCTCTCTCTCTCTCTCTCTCTCTCTCTCTCTCTCTCTCTCTCTCTCTCTCTCTCTCTCTCTCTCTCTCTCTCTCTCTCTCTCTCTCTCTCTCTCTCTCTCTCTCTCTCTCTCTCTCTCTCTCTCTCTCTCTCTCTCTCTCTCTCTCTCTCTCTCTCTCTCTCTCTCTCTCTCTCTCTCTCTCTCTCTCTCTCTCTCTCTCTCTCTCTCTCTCTCTCTCTCTCTCTCTCTCTCTCTCTCTCTCTCTCTCTCTCTCTCTCTCTCTCTCTCTCTCTCTGCTTACACTGCCAAATGATAGCTGGCCGCCCTCCATCCTCTCGGCCGTTCTAAGAAGTTGTGAACCCTCGTCTGCACTCGTCTGAAGCGTTGGTCCGTGCGGTAGTTCTTGTAAGCCAGCGGTTTTCCCACCAACGACATTTTGCGGGGTCGAGCCTGAAAAGGAATTCTGAAGGAACACAGTTCAGTCTAAGAGGGGGAAATTAGCCCCGTTACTCGATTGGACACATCGCTCGGAAGGAAGTTTCATAAAACAATCCTTTAAAGGGTTATTTATCTGAGAATTCCAGTTAAACTGGGTATAATCCTCATAGCAGAGGTTCGGGAGAACAGAGAGCGATGATGCCAACGATGGCAAACATGGATGGTCGGTGCTCAAATGTCAGCACTCACAGAAATGCAATTGTGGGTTCCACAAATCCAGGACGCCCCATTTTTCTTTTTCCTTTTTAATGATATCCTTTAGTCACTGTAGTTTAAGTTATCTGGTAAACAAGAAAAGGGTATATGGGTGGCAGACGGTCATTGGTGCCAGATGGTTGGATCAAAGGCAATGACGTCATCTGTCGGGAATAGGGTCTCCCTGTGTGGTCTAAGCCAGCTGCCGACCACCGGGAGATACCATAGGGAATTGAATTTACTTTTAAGGTATAATTTTTGGTAAGAATAACAATAGTTAGGCCTTTAAAATCACTTTAGCCTTCGACACAATAACCTTCAAAGGAGGTTTATGTCACAGGTTGTCTACAATAGATCATACATGATCTCAATTGGGAAGAATATATTTTCCAAAAGACGAGCAACGTTTTTTTTACTTCTTGAAAATGAAGTAGGGTTCAAATATCGGGGTGGGCAAATGGAGTCAGAATGAGACAAGCACTGGGCGGCGGCGAGTGAGCCGAGTCGCAGAACAGATGTGACGCCCTTTCGGCCGACGCAGTCGTCCGGAAGGAGCATCCTCGGAGAATCCGGGAGAAGCCCATTTCTCGGACAAACACTCGCACGTTTTCATATAAACATGCACTTCTTTTATCAGTTTTCACGGGGTTTGGACATCAATTCACAAAGGAAAACAAGGATCGGACAAAAGCGAGCCGAAATGAGCTACACTTCAAAGCTCATCTGTGCGTCATACGGATTGTATTGGGCTTAGCTGCGAAAAACACACTTGTTTGCTACGATTCACTTGTTGTGATCAAGGGTGGCTCAGGGCCGGCCCTTTCACCCAAAAAATCCCTGGCCCTACCCAGATCCGCCGGGCTGGCCCTTTTATGAGACAAACAACGACGGTTCCGATTAGCATCAAGTGAAATATTTAAAAAAAAGTGTTGGTCGCAGACGGATTGGAATCCTCTATGTTTGTCTAAGCGGCCCACCCGGTTGCTGAGAATCCGCGGCCCAACTGACCCGGCCCGGTCCTCGTTTCAGCCACCTTTGTTTTGACCTGTTTTGACCAGTCGCTTTTCAGCGGGTTTTGGAATATTGAGCTATAAGTATACTTGTGACAACGCGATAGCTAAACAAGATCTTTATAGATTTGCTGAGAGAGAAAGAGAAGTGCCTTGGAAAGTTTGAAAGGGAAACGAACCTCCGTGAGCAGGTAGCTGATGGGGGAGTCTCCTTCCTCTACCGCTGGCTCTGCAAAGGCCACGTTGCGTTCGTTCCTGGCAGATCGCCGGCCATCCTGAACAGAGACTCTTCGGTTGCACTAAACACGCCCCAAGGGAAATGAGATCTCTCGGCTCGCAGTGCCGTCACATTCACCCCAGAGGCTAATTTGCCTCAGGGGACCTCACGCGGTGGTCAGCAGGGATCAGATTTAAGGGAGGAATCGAATGGGAAAATACATAGATAAAACTCTGGATAAGTTTCCTTTTATAAGTGTGTTTGTGTGTTTTTAAAAGGGTCTGACGCAGCGTGGATCGAGGCATAGTTACTTCTTAATTAGCAATTATCGCCACTGGCGCGTAATTTCGAAGCAAATATCAAAAGTTCTTTGATGTTTTGATCTTCGTTTTCATCTTCAACTACTTAAAAACAGTTTTGTAGGCATCAGAAAGAAAGAGAGACTTCAAATGAAAAGTTCAATTCCTTTCTGGCGTCAAACTGTGGGAAGGACAGAAGAAAACGGCATTCCACCAATCACGAATGGCTAAAAGTACAACTGTCACTCTGATTCCTCGACTGACTACAATCCTGATCCAAAACTGATGACGCTTGTCTGGCTGAAAGAGTCAGAGACTTCCCCATACCCCGTATGGTCTGAAAAAGGGTTAGGGAGGTACCGGAGTGGGTGGATTGGCCACGTGCCGGTTCTGTTCACTCGGCCGCCCCTCGTGGGAAATGAGATCTGGAGGAGGGCGATCGATCCGCACCGAAGGTGCTCACTGCTAATAAGCTACAAATTGCCATTCAAAGGTGTCCCGACGGGCGCTGATTGCCACGCACGCTTTGTCAAGGTAAGAGAAACAATTAGAGAGAGAGAGAGAGAGAGAGAGAGAGAGAGAGAGAGAGAGAGAGAGAGAATGGACTACCCAGCTATGGACAGTCTAGGTTGTATAACGTTGACTCAGTAAGAAAGCTCTAGAGGCTCATGTCCCAACGTTGCTATGAATCCGTCACGGCGCATAAGCTAAACCTGCGTGAGAGAAGAGGGAGAGGGAGAAAGAGACAAAGAAGAGACGCCCACCCGGATATGAGTTCTGGTAATAAATGTCGTGTCTAAAAGCGCAATAAAAGTGCGCAATGACTGCATTCAGTGCTCGACACGCGTTGATTGCCGTCCGAAAGAGCACTCGCCGCTTATTAAAACGAATAACGGCAGCCGATGCTGGAAAGGGCAAGTCGGTTCCTTCTTTTGAAATACTTTCCACCCGTGTTTCACATGCCGATCGGCGTAAGAGAAATGGAATAACTGAAGGCCAAGTACGTCATCCATGGATAGAAATATATGCGACGGACGTCAACAGTTGGAAGAAGTCTTACGAAAGAGGAAATCCTACGGAGAATAAAGATTTACCGACTTAGTATGGGTCTGTGTTTACGTGTACTTGCGCACGTGGGTATATGAATCTGTGCTTGTACTTGCGTGGTTGCCAACAGCGGTCAAATCGGTATTTTCTTACCAAATCCTTTGGTTGTCAAAAAACGGTCCAAGGTCCAAGCGGCCTTTCGTTGCGTAAAAGCGGTCCAAGCGGTCTTTTCCTCTTCCCTATGTCCCTCCTCAATTTCACAAGCAACTGGCTTTGAGAGTAGGAGGAAGCCTTGCTAGTATCCAAGAGTCACGCAAAACCACGATCTATGCATTTTTGATCCTTCCGTATTTCTGTCCTCAATGCCTTTTGGTATTCAAAACATAAAGTTCAAAGGTTTGAAGCCAGAAGAAAGAAACCATGAGGTTTGACAGCTGAAACACCAGTTTTTGTGTGAATTCGGGGCATTCTCATGCATAAAAGGGCGAAGACATCAGAATCCGAAAGAGGCGACTTTCCATTCATGGGCATGAAAAGGGAAGGAAGAGGGACACACCAAAGGTCGCCAGGGCCTCTCCCTTGGAAAATAAGCACATTAAAGACTGAGGGGGATAATTGCATGTGGGTATGTGATTTGAGACGACTGCAGGACGCCATCCACGACGTAATCCAACGGAAATAACAACCACTGCCTCATGGAATTCTGGATACATGATACGGCCTACATCCTACATACGATGGTTGCTAAGAATGGCAGTGGCATCTGAGCAAGGATGGCTCAAGGGGAGGTCGGCCACCTGAGACAGCCTTTCATCAGAAAACACGAATTTCGATTAAAAGATGTCTCTTTTAACTTCAAAATGACCACTGAAAGAAGATTTGGAATGAGATGTGTCGTCTGTGATCGAAACAAATACGGCTGTGATGAGATCGATGTAAAATCCGGGGATGGCTAATCAGAGATAAGTCCTAAAATAGGAATACTTAGGCTTAACCACTCAGGGGACGGGGATTCCGCGAATCTTCTACGACAGTGGGGATGACATAGATTCAATTTCTTCTCGAAGTAAACTTTTTGAAAGAAAAGGATCTCTCGAGACAAAACACTTGGACTGAGGGCCTTTAATGGGGAATCGTGCATCTGAGCGAGGGTGGTTCAAGCCAGAGTCGGCCCGAGATTTCTGGAGACCCTATAAGATTTTCCGTTGGTTAAAGTATCAAGAGACTTGGCCCAAATCTGCGCTTACCCGAATATTCCGAAGGTCGGGCCGCCCCTAAGACATCCTTGTTTCTGAAGTTGCAGAGTATGCGCCCTATTGCAGATATGGAGAATCGTTGTAGGACCCTTACTTTAAAAAAACTTTAATTACACAATTATTATGGATAGTTGTCGTTAAAACCACCGATATTTTTCCATTCACAACAGATAATACGGAAATTGACCTTCTCCATGCAAGCATTTCTTGCAAACCCCCTCCTGCCCTGTAAAAATGACGCTATTTGAGAAAAAGTTGCAAATCCAGCTCATTCTTCTCTTCTCTGTTGTGATTCCGCAAGCAGATTGAAAATAAACACGGTTCCCTTAGTGACAGAGTACAAATGCCTCGTAATCCGTGGGAATGTCGCCCAAAGTGCCCTCGTCCGCCCTCATCTGATAGACGAAATCGGCGCAAAATTAAGCCAATCAGGAATTAATGGAATTCGCTGCGACCGTAAAATCACCCGATTCTACTTTGCTTCATTTGCCCATTGGAATGTTGGAAAGGGAAAAAGCAAGAGCTGTGGGAGAGAGAGGAAGGAAGGGTGTTTACCAGGAGATTTTCCCAAGGCCGCCCTGCCAGACTAGCAAAGATTTCAAGGAAAATAGGAGATTTTGTGGGGCTTCGTTTGCCCTCACAGTTTATTGACACACTACTCTTTTCTTCCCTTCTGTGGTATGAAAGTCTCTTTCCAAACTGAAGATTTGACCAAACGAAGAGTTTTAAAAGAGACTAACGTGCAAGTTTTCAATATTTCATCTGGCGTACTCTATAGCGTGAATATATTAAAGGTCTAACCTCTACGATGGCTGAGATGGAGCGCGCGGCCTGCCGTCGCATGGCTGCTCGATAACACTGAATTGGCGAGCAGGATTGTAGGCGGTCGGTGGCCACGGCAGGATCAGGCTCATTTGGCCTTAATTGGAGGCATACACACCGTCAGACACACGATGAACTGTTGTCATGGAGGCCTAATCCCGTCGTTTGGCCACGGACAACGGAGCATCCACGAGGGCTTCTGTTTTCCAAGGATGTTGGGGCTTACGACGCGGCAGAACAACACTCCAGAGGACCGTTTCAGGGAACCAGAGCCTAGAATAATTACGCTCAGCCCAATTAGACTCTTTTATTGAAACTTCTTTACTGGGAACCAGGAGAATCCCATGAAATGTCATTCGGAATATACTTTGTTCATTTTACTTGTCACTTTCCCATAAACTTCAAACTCCAGTTGCAAAGGGATGGCACAAGTAGAGTCGTTTAGACTCACTTTCAACAAGGGAATCAGTTTGGCAATGTATGGTCAGTTCTGTGAATCAGATAACTTTGGGTGAAGGAAAGAAGCAAAAAGATTATGGGGTGTTCCTATTTATTTTGGGTTTAAGGTTTGAAGTTTATGGGAAAGTGACAAGTAGAATAAGGCAAGATATGCTGGCTAAAAACTACGCAGAACATTCTAAGAATCTAAGCAACTTTCTAAGAAACAAAAAAGAATACATAATAAAATAATAGAAACCAGGAGTTACGGCACGCCTTCTGCGGTCCTCACTCCTAGCATGTGTGGAATCGGCACATCAGTACGGAGGAGGCCGCAGAGGCCCCGCAGAAGAAGCTCTCGAAGAGCCGCAAGAAGACCCCCGAGCCGGAGTCTGCTCCCGTGGAAGGTCAGGAGGCCCCCCAGGAAAAGGCCAATCAGAAAAATGAGTATCCCTGTGTTTGTTTGTTTGTTTGTTTGTATGTGGTCACGCGGTGAAATTGCGCTAGCTGCGTGCGCTGCCTGTGCCTCTCATTTCCCCTGTCTCGTCCATTTCTCGATGGTTGTCTCGGAAAGCCTATTTTAGTGGTCGGCCATTTCCTCGCGGGTTGTTGGAAAATGCGGCTGGAGGTGCCGCAGTCACCGTTTCGCGGGTGCCTACCCTAGCGCCTCTTCGAAGTTAACGTTCCAGCAAGTTTACTATCAAACGAAAGCTACTGATGTGATCGCTCCTTCACTCCTGGAAAGTTTGGGATCAGCACATTAAAAATCTTGCTTTAAAATTTGCTGGATTCTTTCATATTTTCGATTCCCATCCCCCACCCAATTTCATGACTAGGCTGATTTCAATTCCTATTCTTTACGAGTTTGGAGTTTTAAGAATCGAAAAAAAATTGGACTTAAATGAAATGTATCTAGTCACAAAGATAACGGACTCCTTAATGCAGTGCCAAAACTTAAAAATCAGGTATGATTCTTCATAATAAATTACTATTGTGCCATTTAGAAATGACTGAATCAATGGAACTGGTTTGTCATTAATAGTTCATTCTCACAAACAAACAAAGAATGAATTGCACTTTCAGGGATGTCAGACTTTGGCTTTGGGTCTTTGGGTAGGCATTTCGGAATCGGCTTCTTTTGGAAATTGTTATTAGCACACCCACAACCACTATCATATCTTAAAATTTTTTTAAAACTACAAAAAGCTGAGCTCTCGCTGCTTTCCAGCATCTTCCAATACTTACAGTAACCCCAGAACTAAAATGGTAGCCTTCCAAAAGGAAAAATTCAAAAGCGGGATATATAAAAGAGGAAACGGGTCTGTGGGTGGAGTGGCGAGTGTTTAATAATTCGGATCCTCGTAATCACGCTGCCCAGATTCCGGCGTGCGAATATTGTCACGCCGGAGCGTGCTAAGCCCCGGTTTCCATGACGATTGGCTTCTGCGAAAATCGGATACGGAAACATAGAAATATTGGAACATGACCCTCTTAGGAAGGGATCGGAGGGGTCCAAAGAAGGGAGGGGAGGATGGGAGACAGGGAGAACGAGAATTGACCCATAGGCTATAGGGAATTCAGCATTTCAGCTGAGATCCACAATCATCCCTTTTCTAATATACTTTGTTTCTTCTTTCAATTCAGTAGAATGCGCAAACCAAGAAAGTTTTTCTTAGAAAACCACAGAGCACTTAATCCAAGTCTCTGCTGACGTGGAATACACCTCACTATGATTCCATACGTATTTTTTTCTCTCTTTCGACCCAGAGAACCTAGATTTGCAAAATTTTAACATTATGTACCACGTTTATACGTTTTGACCCTTTTTCTCTCCCCTGCATACTGTAGTTTTGATTCTGTTAAACAACGGACGCCCGTTAAACAGCGTACAAAACTGCCATTTTCGTTTTGGGTGTAGTTCTCTTTTGAATAATTTTTTTTGTTTCACCTATTTTTGTAACAAAATTTAGATTTAAAAAATTTTATTGCTACCTAAAATATTATAGCAACAAAACATAATATTGGATTATTGTAAAAATTTCGGTCTGTGATCGTTTTGTCCAAAGAACGCGTGTCTTAGAAACGCTCAGCCCATCTCGTGTGATAATTTATTGATTTCGCGGAATATCACTTCAACGGATCCAATGTACTCCTTTTTCTAGATGTTTTACCATGTATTCCTTGTTGAGCACATTCATTTACAGGCCTCATGCCTGGTCAGTTCAGTCTAGTAGTTTGTTTATCGTTGTGTTTGAATTCTCGTTTAAATCACTTGTCTCGTTTTCGCTTCTCAAATAAAAGGCTTCAGAATGGCTCCTGCGGCTTCCCCCGCCACTGCCCCCGTTGAGATCCTGAAAACCACCGGAGGACCGACGGAGACCGTGTCCAGGTCTGATAATTCCTTTTCTTTCCTATTTAAGTTTTTAGGGGAATCCGTGCGGTTCTCCTTGGCCCTCCCGGATCCGGAAAGGGAACCCAGGCACCCATCTTGGCCGAGAAGTACTGCTCCTGCCATCTTTCCACCGGTATTTTGATTGTGCTTTCATTGTAAGTATTCTTGTAGGTGATCTCCTGCGAGCTGAGATTGCTTCCGGCTCTGAACTCGGAAAGGGTCTGAAGAAGACCGTTGAGTCCGGTAATGTATTCCTCTTCTGCCTTCATTCGATGTTTCAGGGGCGCTTGTGTCCGATGACACCGTCTGTGAGCTGATCGAGGTTAACCTCAACAAGCCCGAGTGCCAGAAGGGTTTCATCCTCGATGGATTCCCTCGTACCACCGTCCAGGCTGAGAAGGTAGTTTTCCACAATTCTTATATCTACGTGCCTATTGCAGCTGGATACCATGTTGGAAAGGAGGAAGACTCCCCTGGACGCCGTTGTCGAGTTCAAGATTGACGACAACCTGCTCGTTCGCAGGATCACCGGGCGTCTGTTCCACATTGCCAGTGGCAGGAGCTACCACACCGAGTTCAGACCTCCTCAGGTCCCCATGACTGATGATATCACTGGAGAGCCCCTCATCCGCCGTGCCGATGACAACGAAGAGACCCTGCGCAAGCGCCTCGGTGGCTACCACAAGATGGTAAGTCTGAACAATCTGTATTTGTATACTAGGCTATTTAGACGGCTCCTCTTGTTGGCTACTACCAGAACCACGGCATCCACACGGCCATCGACGCCAGCCAGAAGATGGACGATATCGCAAAGAAGATCGACCAGTTGTTCGTCAAGTTCACCACCAAGGTACATTTTTTCCCTGTAAAATGTAATTCTTCGATTCAGGAGCGCAAGTCGTTCGTCTAAAGCCGGCCAGGTCACATAGGAGGCATTTCTGCACTTTGGTATCCACGTTATTGTGTTGACGGTGATATGAATAATGTTTTATTCCGGTGGCGATGTTTCTCTTGTTGAGTTTATTTAAAGTTTACCCATTGTGTGGCGTTTTCCTCTGGACATGGTTTCTCCCCTCCAAAATATTTCATTTCCTCTTATCTTGTCGGTGCTGTTTTGGTGGTGATAGTGGTTGTTTCTTTGCGGCGATGGCATAGTTAGGCAGCATTGTTTAGTGCGCTCCTCTTGATGCTACACCGCGTGGGCCCACGTTTACTACGATTTTCCGCCGCTTCTGAAGGTTGGAGTTTTTCCTCTTCTTTGAGAAAACGGGCCATTTTTTACTAGTCTGGTTGCCTGCTCATCCCGGTTCTTGTGAGTTCAAATGTCCGACCCCGTGTTTACCCCGCCTGCCATCTGTTTACCCGGGAATTGAACTAACACGTGGTTATCATAAACAAGTTACGAGTCTCAAGCTTATCGTCGACTTTCCAAGGTGTCACAGGCCGGCACGTCCGTTTAAATATCCCGCCTGTTTCGCTGCTTTTAAGTGACACGGTGTGCCCATTGTATGTCATCGAAACGACCGCTTTTGGCACGCTTCCTCCGTCTTTGCCCATCAGAACACCCAAAATTAGATGTTTCGATTTTTGAGCCTGTCGCCCTTTGTTCTGTTGTTTGTTTGCTCAGCTTTTTCGAGGAAAAAAGTCTTTCGTCCAAGAGCGCAAAATATGGTGTCAACTGATGACCAGCTTTTTCCTCATATAGAAGGTCACCGCCGTTGCAGCAAAAACAGTGTTGCGTACGGCTTTTCAAACGCCGTGGTTGGAATAAACACTACTTTTGCTCATTTGCATTTTATGGTAATTCGTGTTACAGTCGTTTGCATAAAAAGCGTAGGGTATAAGTATAAATCGTGTCCGTTTCCCCGAATGTCTTCTCCAATTTATGCCCCTTGTAAAGTGTCCCGTTGTGCAAGATTACGTCTGATCTTTTGCTTTGCTGTTTTTCACGCCCTCTGATAAACACGTGTGATAAATGCCATTTCATTTTGTCCTTTCCACCCCTCCCTCCCTCAACCGAGACTTCCTTTGCAGGACTTTGTCGCCCAAAGTTCTCGAGGAGTTACGCCAGAACCTCCGCCAACTTCCGTCTTCCGAGCCTCCCCGTCAGTCGGACGTCTATCTTATCAGGAAAAGGTGACTAGAGGGACTGTTGTCACTGACAGTCGTCTCCAGACTTTTCTGAACATACGATTCCAGGTCCTGTAGTCGATTACTCCATCCGATCCCACTACGTCGAGAGAACCATGTCCGTCTGCGCTGCTGCACCCAAGGAGAAGTTCGAACGTCTGCCTGAGATCGCCAAGCCCTCCCACTACAAGATCCACCTCTCGCCGGATCTCACCAAGTATGTTTGGCTTCAGAATGTGTATTGTCTAAAAGTCACCCTCTACAAAGATTCTAAGCTTTTAATGCGATTACAAAAGTGCACTTCCAATGAAGCCATATTTGCGATAGTAAAAGCTTCAGGATTATATTGGCAACTAATGAAGACATGTAATATTTAATTCCAGGTTCACTTTCGATGGAGTGGTCGACATCGACGTTGACATCACCAAGGCCACCGATGTTCTGAAGCTTCATGCCCAGTCCCTGGCTATCGGAGATACCTCCCTTCATCTGGCCGATGGAACCGGTTCGTTTTTGGCATTTGCCATTTTCATGGACTGTTTTCAGTGTACGATAAGCTCACCTACGACTACAGCGTCACCCTCAACATTGCCATCTTCAAGTTGCCGAAGACCATCTCTCCTCAGAAGGTGTTTCGGTTGTACTTCTGGATAACTCTCTCTCTTTAGGCCCGTCTGCACATCAACTTCTTGGGAGAACTGAACGACAAAATGAGGGGATTCTACCGCAGCAGCTACAAGGACGCGGCTGGGAACGAGGCCTTCCTGGCCTCCACTCAGTTCGAATCCACCTACGCCCGTTACTCCTTCCCCTGCTGGGATGAACCCATCTACAAGGCCACCTTCGACGTCACTCTAGAAGTCGATTCCAAGTTTACCGCTCTCTCGAACATGGTATTTTAACAACAAATCCGGGAACTAAATCGTTGCAGGATGTAAAGAGCACCACCCCGACCGCCGATGGAAAGAAGAAGGCCATCGCCTTCAACACCTCTCCCCTGATGTCCACTTACTTGGTCGCCTTCGCCGTCGGAGATCTTGAATACATCGAGGTTCAACTAGTAACATCAGTCTGTGATCTTGTGTTTCTAGAGCAAGACGAAGAGCGGCTGCGTCATGCGCGTCTACACCCTCCCGGGAAAGAGGGAACAGGGCCAGTTTGCCCTCGAACTCTCCACTAGGTAACCTAACTGTAGGAGTTATTTAATCTTCTGTTTTAAAGGGCCATCGACTGGTACAACGACTGGTTCGGAATCGTCTATCCCCTCCCCAAGTGCGACCTCATCGCCATCCCCGACTTCAGCATGGGTATGTTTGACCCAGATGATCTGAAACATCGCTTCAGGTGCTATGGAGAACTGGGGTCTCGTCACTTACCGTGAGGTGGCCTTGTTGGTGGACGCCGCCAAGTCTTCGACCAAGCAGAAGGCCCGCGTCGCCTTGATCATCGCCCACGAACTGGCCCATCTGTGGTTCGGAGACCTCGTCACTATGGCAAGTGTTGGCTATTCCTCCCAACTCATTCTGCCGTTTCAGAAGTGGTGGACCGACCTGTGGCTGAAGGAGGGATTCGCCTCCTTCATGGAGTACATGTTCGTCGGATACAACTACCCCGAATTCAAGATCTGGCTCCATTTCCTGAACGACGAGCTCGCCCAGGGATTCAAGCTGGATGCTCTTCGTAGCTCCCACCCCATTGAGGTAATTCGTCTCCTTCGCTTTTGTTAAGTGGTTCCTAGGTGGAAATCGATAACCCGAATGAGTTGGATGAGATCTACGACAGCATTACTTACGCCAAGTCCAACTCTTGCAACCGGATGCTCTGCTACTACCTGGGAGAGGAGACCTTCCAGAAGGGACTGCGCATCTACCTCAAGAAGTTCCAGTACGGAAACGCCGTCACAACCGACCTGTGGGACGCCCTCACCGAGGCTTCTGGACAGGTAAGACTTGGTCATCACAAAACATTTCATTTTGTAGGACATCGCCACCCTCATGTCTGGATGGACCAAGCAGATGGGCTTCCCTCTAGTGTCCGTTGAGCAGAGGATCGACGGAAACAAGCGCATTCTGAAGCTGAAGCAGAGGAGGTTCCTGGCCGATGGCGGAGAAGACGCTGCTCAGCAGATGTGGCAGGTAGGAATCTGCCATAGCTTCAATAGAAATATGATTGCAGGTGCCTATCACCATCTGCACTGCCAGCAACCCCACCAAAGTGAAGACCAGCTTCCTCCTGAAGGAGCGAGAAGAGGAATTCGTCATTGATGACGTTGCCCCCGGCGACTGGCTGAAGCTCAACGCAGGAACCACCGGATTCTACCGCGTGGAGTACGATGACGCCTCCCTCAAGGCCATGCTCCCCGCCATCGCCAATGGATCCATGCCCGAGTTGGACAGATTCGGAATCACCAATGACCTCTTCGCTCTGGTTGCCGCCGGACGTGCCCCTGCGTCGCAGTTCCTGTCTCTTCTGGAGGCATCCGTCAATGAGGATGAGTTCGTCGTCTGGGCTGCCCTCGATTCTGGTAAGAAATCTTCCAGGAGTTGGTTCAATCTAGTTTACAGGCATCTCCTCCCTCAACAACGTACTTATGCATGCGGAGGGGAACCTCGTGAAGAGGTTGAATCAGGTCGTCATCAAGACGCTGACTCCCGTGGCCAAGCGCCTTGGATGGGAAGCTGCCCCCGGGGAAGGTTTGTTCGTGCACTTTACCCAAAATACCACAATTTCAGATTCCCAGATTTCCCTGCTTCGCGGTTTGATTCTGGGACGCCTGTCGAAGGCAGGAGACCAGGAAACGATTGCAAAGATGGGCCAGCTGTTCGAGGAATACTGTACTCAGAAGAAGGAAATCCACCCAGACCTCCGTCTTTCCGTATGTTCGAAGTTCGACCTTGTTTGACTTCTGATTTCAGGTGTTCGGATCGGCCGCCCGCAACGGAGGAGAGCATGCCTTCAAGCAGCTTAAGAACATCTTCAAGACGATTGGATTCGGAGAAGTCGAGAGACAGGCGCTGATCGCCATTTCGCAGACCCCCAACCTGGCTCTGGTCGACGTGATCTTCAAATACGGATTCATTGACGTTTGTCATCTTCAATTGCCAAATTCAATCTTTTTTAGAACAAGGTCAGGTCGCAGGACGTGTACATGCTTCTGTTGGGTCCCAGCATGACGAAGGAGGGCCAGTCCTACATCTGGAACTTCTTCAAGACCAACATCAAACTGATCCTCGACAAATTCGGAGGAGCCAACGCCAGTCTCTTCCAGGTGAGAATGTATTTTACTTCAGAGTCGCGTAATTATTTCAGCACACCTTCAAAATGTCGGCTGAATCCAGCTCTTCCGAAGCCATGGCCACTGACGTGGAGGGCTTCTTCTGCACCGTGTTGGACCCCGTCGCCCTGCAGACGCTCGACCGCCCCATCCGCCAAGTGACTGAATCGATCAGACTCAACAAGACGCTGCTGGAGAAGAACACCGGCGTCGTGGGAGAATACCTCAAGGCCAAGGGACTCTAATCGTCTCTATTTAATTAAGATCACTGCATATTATGCCGGTTTTTGTTGTGACTTTTTGTAATGAACATAATGCTGTAACCTGCACTTGAATTGGGCAAGGATGGTTATGCTGTTTTGGACTTTTGTTTCTCGGGGTTGAGTGCTTGTCCCAGTTGGATAAGAAGGGAAAATCCAAGAACGGCTGCTCCGAAAGCGAGAACAAAATGGGGAGGAGCTAGGATTTCCAGAAGAGGATAGAGCCAGTAGCCTTCTACCACTCGAACGGCGAAAATACTGAAACCAAAGAATTTAGGGGAAATTGGAGAACTTACATTCCAAAGTAGATTCCAACCAGGAGGATCGAATAAAGGAAACAGCTTCTGATTGGAACCCTCTCTCTTTTGACGGCGAATGCTTCGAAGAGAATGTAGGGAATGGGGAGGGAGTGGGTGACATGGTTGAGCCACGGGGGAATGAGGGAGGCCAGCCAGGAGGGCATCACCAGTTCAGGATCCAGGAGATACAGGAACCAGAAGAGACCACACGTCACCTGCAGAACAACTCTCTCTCTCTCTCTCTCTCTCTCTCTCTCTCTCTCTCTCTCTCTCTCTCTCTCTCTCTCTCTCTCTACATCTCCCTCTCCTATATATGTATGCCTGGCTTCTATCTGTCTAACTGAACCTACACATGACATAGGGAATATTTTGGTTGTGAAACAGTGATCCAACTGTTTTCTCAGAAAACCAAGTGGAGGAATGAAAGAACAAAGCATGGAAACCACGGAGAACACGGTCACCAGCACCTAAACTGACGCTTTTTTTTCATTTTCCCGAAATTCCCTACGAAATTTGTGTTTGTCAGCATGATCAGTTTGTAAATATACCAGTCGTGGCCGAGTCTCGGCTGGTAAACAACATCGTAAGCGAGGGAGAGGCTCCAAATGATGGCAAAGACCAGACGACCGCACTTTACGGCAGAGCCGGTCATGTTTGAACAGAGAAGACGGCTGAAATGCATCAGAAATGCGGCGATAGGCGGTGACTGATACAGGAAGGAATAAAGGAAGGTGTATTGAAAAGAGAAACGAGGTGTTGTGTATATGGCGTTGCTTGTGTGTGTGTGGGTGTGTGTTTATGTATCTGATCGCGAGTGTATGCGTGTGTGTCTGGATGTGTAGATGTGGATGTGCACGAATATCCACAAGAGGCACAGATTCTCTGGAAGCCGCTCACGCACACCAAAAGTAGAACCACCAGAAACTTAACTTTCAAAGTATTTAAGTAAAAGACTTTTCTTTCATATTTTAATGGCTAAAAATGTCAAAAAAAAACTTTGCAAAGTCCAAGGAACATATGGTCTAGTGTGACTGAAGTAAATCGTAGCGGCAGGCGGATGTATAAATGGCCGCCGGGCGATCGACGCAAAATAGGCCACGACCTCCAATTTCCTGTGACCTGTGACTGGAACTCGTCATTTGCAACGAAACAGCAGAATTTCTTTATTAGAGAACTTTAGATACTTTTAGTTCCTCTTCTTTCCATAGCTTCCCTTGCTCTTCTTTTTGTCTCCATGAAGGGTCGAATGAACCAAGGAAATGAATTTGTAGTTGACAAAGATGACGCCAATGCAAACGGCGATGAAGAGCATTCGGAAGGGCAGAGACAGGAATCCGAGGATGGGGTAGGCCCAGAAGCCGGAGATGTGGTGGACGTAGTGGATACTGAAAATGGTTGTTGTTTCCTTTTGATTCCAAGGAGTTTACTCGGCGATGTACAAAGCGGCGAAGGCGCTGATGATCACAAGAGCCTTCTTGGAACAGATGCGCTCCCTGCTCCAGACAGCAGTTTCCAAAAGAACGGTGATTATGGGGAGAGTGTGCTAAATGCAGAATAATGCATTAAAAGGGAAGTTTAAAATACCAGGCCGTGGTTGAACCAGGCAATGGCAACGATGGCCTTGGCATTGTCGTCGGCAAGGAGAGTGTCTGGGTCGAAGAGGAAGAGAGCCCAGAATAAGACGACGACGGTCTTCAAATTGAGTTTTAGGAGAAGAGAGTGAGAGAGAGAGAGAGAGAGAGAGAGAGAGAGAGAGAGAGAGAGTCGAAGAAAGGAATGAACTATATATCAAAGCACAATGCACATCTGTCCCTGGTATCCTACTTGGTTCCAATGTACCTTTATCAACGCATATCAGCAACTAGAGTGGGGTTCTTTTTTCGCGGAAATAAGAAGAAAGTTAAAGAGTGAGAGAAAGTTATAGAGAACGAAGGAGACATAGGTAAATAGGGGCAAAGAGAGATGGAGAGGAGAGAGAGATTAAAGAGGAAAACTCACTACTCCCACAGGGCCAACCAGTGCCTGTCCGAAAGATTCAAAAGCCGATGAAGATTTTTTATTTCCTCCGACGAAGATCCCAATTAAGTGATAAACCCCTTGCATGTACTGTAAACTCTCTGGTGTACATCACTTCCATTTCAAACTCACCAAGTTAATGAGGGTCAGCCATACAAATTTAGAGGCGAATACGCCTGGAATGGGAAGGAATTCCGGCTTTACGATGAGGTAATCGGCCACGCATACTGTGGCAAAGAGACCGAAGCAGACGGCGTGAAAAACGGAGCGACCCGTCATGTTCCAGTGGAAAAAGGCTTATCAGCTGAGCGATTTGACCACGCGGAGCAAAAGAAGAGAATCGATAACTGTCGTGAGGTAGAAGGTCACGCGCAGTAATAAGATGGACAACCGAAAGTTGTATTGGTAAACAGTGGAGATCTTCGGGTAGAAATGTAGACGGAATATAATTTTATTATAGTTTTATTTTTTTGCTTTCTTTCCTTTTTTCAGCTCGATTAATGACAAAAAAGTACATTCCCTCCGAGGCTGATTTGTCATTTATAACCATTGAGTGCTCAAAACACAACCATGCCACCGTTTGCGCCAAGACGAGCAAAGGCGTAGCCAACGACACTGGCGCATTTCTCGTGCTTCTTTTATTTTAAATTTTTTGTAGGGACTTTTTGACGCTGTAATTTAATTAAAAATAAAGTTCTGCTAAATTAGACATTGAAAACAGTTTTTTCTAAGTGTGTGTTATTGATTTTGTACCGCCTTTTCTTTAAGCTTCACTGGGGACTTCATTTTCTATTTTGAGCTTCGTAGAATAACTGATCTTGATCGTCTTTCATATTCCTCCAGTCATTTACCTTACGAAACAGCTTTTTAGCGACTGTCTGCGAGTATGAAACAGAAAAACCTTCAGAAATAGTGCTGTCTCTTGGCAACTTCGTTTGCTAATTTTGTGCAACAATTGTTATTGTGCCACCCGCTTGGTTCCTATATTGCATTTCTTCTTTGTGTACCTATTGTCTTTCCTCTTCTCTCATTTATATGCATTGTTTAGATGTTGTCTCGCGTAGTTCGACCCCTTAACGCGGGCTGTCAGCTCTTGAACAGCACCCGTTCGGTCGTGGTGGCCTCGAAGCCTCAGAGCGAGCTGGCCCAGAAGCTGAAGGTTCGTTTCCCCGTTTTTAACTTATATTCATGTTTAAAGGTTACCATCATCCCCGGAGACGGTGTGGGACCTGAGCTGATCTACACCGTTCAGGACATCGTCAGGAACACTGGGATTCCCCTCGACTTCGAAGGTTCGTCGTGTTTCATTCAATGTTAATTGATCATTCAGAGGTCTTCCTTTCGGAGGTGCATTACACCCGCTCGGCTTCCATCGAGAATGCCGTCCAGTCTATCCAGAGGAACAACAATGTCGCCCTCAAGGGTTGGTTCTTTTCCCTGTGTAATCAATTTTCGTGTAGGAGCCATTGAGGAATCGGCTGTGCTGCACACCGAGGGAGAACTGCAGGGTCTGAACATGCGTCTGCGACGACAACTCGATCTTTTTGCCAATTTGGTCCACATCAAGGCACGGAAATAGCGGCTTCAACAAATGAAATATGCTTTCAGACCATGGACGGAATCAAGACTAGGCACGGAAAGGAACTCGACTTTTACATTGTCCGTGAGCAGACCGAGGGAGAGTACTCCAGTCTCGAACACGAACTGGTTCCTGGTCAGTTCTCCATGTTTACGTTGAATGCATTTGGAGTTGTGAGTCATTCGACTACCCTTGGAATTTTGGCCTTTATATGCCTTCATTGTTCTGACTCATTTCTTTCTTCTTTTTAGTGCATTCTATCAATGTATTCAGGAGTGATCGAATGCCTAAAGATCTCCACTCGCGAAAAATGTGAGCGTATTGCCAAATACGCGTTTGATTTCGCCACGAAACACGGTCGCAAGAAGGTGACGGCGGTGCACAAGGCGAACATCATGAAGCTCGGAGACGGTCTCTTTTTGAAGACTTGCCAGGAGGTTTTGGATTCAAAAAATAATAACCAAAATGTAATTTACAGGTGGCTGCCCGCTATCCAAAGATCCAGTTCGACCAGATGATCATCGACAACACCTGTATGCAGCTGGTGAGTAAGCCAGAGCAATTCGACGTCATGGTGATGCCGAATCTCTACGGAAACATCATCGACAACCTGGCCGCCGGACTGGTCGGAGGAGCGGGAGTGGTGCCCGGCCAATCCATCGGAAGCGACTACGTCATCTTTGAGCCGGGAAGCCGTCACTCCTTCCAGGAGGCCATGGGAAGGTCAGTCATTTGATATTTGTGTGGCAGACAGCTGGCCGGCTCTAATCAAATTACCACTTGCAGGTCCATTGCCAACCCGACTGCCATGATTCTCTGCGCCGCCAACATGCTCAATCATCTGCATCTCATCGAACATGGACAGGCCCTGCGCAAGTCTGTCGAGGACGTCGTCAGGGAAGGAAAAGTCCGCACTCGCGACATGGGAGGGTACGTATTTAATAAGTTTATGGGCCTCTGGCAAAATAGTTTATCTGTGTTTTACGACAAGATAAGTTTCAGTTATGCCACAACCGCCGACTTCGCCGATGCCGTGATCAACAAGTTCCAGATGCTATAGTTGTCTTTTTCTAGGCCTTAGTTGTAGTTCCTGTTATTCCCAAGTGCCCTTAGCCTAACCTGCGCTGTATGTATCTCCGTGCGGGTTTCCCTCGCCTTTTCACACGTGCTCAAATAGAACTTGTACACTTTTCACCTTGTTTATATCATAATTGAGAGATTACTAAAGAATAAAGCTTTGTAGATTGTTCCTCGAATGTTCTCCATCAGAAGCGGTCAATCTCCGCTCGTTCTTACATAGTTTTATTCGTGAATTTCCACTTTTACACCCTGCGCACCCGTTTCCAATGCAAATCTGCCCTGCGCTTCCTCTGCGTCCCTGCCCGCTCTGCCGATTATCGGTCTTCGGTCCGGGGCTGACTCCCGAAAGTAAAAACCGTCGGCATCATGCGCAGTCCCCTCGCTCCCTCCGCCATGGATTCGTCGGTTCCTCCTCAATTTCCCTCATCCCAGTCAATTCAGCTTAAATGAGCGATGAGGACGACGATTTCGTAGATGCCGAAGACGTCGTGCAGGAGACCAAAGGGAAAACTACCAATAGGGTGAGTTCTGCTGATTTATTTAATTTCCGCAATATGTGGATGGAGGTGGATGTTACGAACATTTCATTTGCCTTTTGTTTTCGACAAAACCTTTTTTAATTGATTATTTTTTAGCCCGAAGTGCCAGTGAGACCGTCAAATCTCCCGGTTGCTCCGGTGCCCGCTCCCAGGACCTTCAATTTCTCCCATCCCTATACACCAAGAGCTGCCCACGATGGCCAGGAAGCCAGCACCTCCAGAGTTAGTAATTATTTTAATTCTTTTGTTATTTATCCATTCAGCTGGTTGGCAGTGCCTCTTCCGCCAGAAGGGACCGTCTCTCGGCGTTGCGCAGTCGGATGAGGGAGGAATTCGGGACTCGGGACCCCACCCCAATGGTCGGCGATGTGGAGACAGCCAGCATAATGAGCGACGCCACCAGTCTCCACTCCTGGCATCGACGGGTCCTGGCTGGCCCTGACAGCGTGGTAGGACCCTTTTCAACTAGAGATTTATGGTGTTCTAGGTTGTGTTGCCATCGGACAGTGCGAGCACCCGTGCCGCTTCGGTGCTTTGGTCTCCGCAGGCGAGGGAGACGCACCGCTTCGAGCCAGTGCCCGAGAATCAAGTGCTAACACCGCCAGTGGTATCGATCCATTGCTTCCGTAAACGATATTTGGAATTTAGATGCCGCCCAGGCCACAGCAGCCACTGACCATTCCACCGCCCATCGAACCACCTCCACCTCTCCCGGTGGTATTTCTAGGAGCTATCGTCATCTAAAAAGTGGTGTTTCAGTTGGAATTGCGCTCTCCCCCTCCCCTGCCGCCTAGGAATCCTTCTATTCGGCTGCCGGAAACACCCGTCATTGAGAAAGTGGCCTCTCCGCTCTCCACAGCTCCACTCACCATGCCGCCTACGGTTATTCACGAAGTCATCCACGAGGACGGACAGTGAGTTGCAAATAGATCGATTGTAAAGTGTTTCCCAATTTCTGTTTTCATTTATTCCATTTAAAAGTGTCTTTTTTTCAGACTGGCCATTGCAACGTCTGATTCTTCTCTCTCTGGTCCTCTGAGATCTCAAAGGTAAAAGTCATCAGACGGCTGAAATACCCTCAACTTTCAGATTATCCACTAACTCGACGGATTCTGTCGTTTCGGCCACCGACAATTCAGCCGGTCGACGGAGGGGACACGTCAAGACGAATTCCCTCGACAGGGGACTCACCCTAGCCAAGTCCATTAAGGCAAGATCCCCTTATTCCAAAATATCAATCAATATTTCCAGTCGGGACCCTTTCCACCTCCTTCGAACAAGACGAATTCCCTGACGCGACAGGAGCCGGTCTCCCACGAAGAGGAAGTGCGCAACACCGAAGCGGAGGGAGTCATTCGGCAGCTAACAACGGCTGTTCTGCCAGAAAAGGCGAGGGAAAGGGGAAATGAGCTGATTATGTTGTTTCAGGAGACTCTGGAGCCGATTCCATCCGGTTCCTCTTCCCTTTCTTCCCCCTGCAGTTCCCATCCTTCCAATGGAAAACGACGCTCGATGGTTGAGGCTCCTCCAGTAAAAACCATCTTCGAAGAAACCAAGGCCAGGTCGGAATCCGTACCTGTGCCTGAGGTGATTCGGAATATTGCCGTTTAATCTCATTTCTAGACGAGGGTTCCCGTGGCTGATGGCTACTGCGCCCCTTCTGCCTCTGCCGCCGCCCACACCTCCCTGGATCCCATCACGAGAGACGTCGAAAGGAGGATGAGCATGAAACGGGACGGCACTCTCTCAAAGGAGTTTAGGTACTTTTATAGCCCCCAATCACCTTATTATTTGGTTTTAGTGACGACGACACGGCTTCTGCCAATTTCTCCACTCGTTCCACCATCGGCCAGGCGAAGGTCTTGGCCAAAACGGCCACCAACTACGCCAGTTGCTTTTTCCGGGGAGCACTGCAGAAAGTGAAGGTAGTTACGCGGTAAGGGATTTTTAATTAATCCAGCTGAGATAAACTTTAGATCGCAAGAGTCAAAGGAGGGAGAGGAGGAGACGACGGACAGCGAAGGGGAACAGAGCGAGACGGGCACAAACACCCACGTCACCAACGGGATTGTGAGACCTCGGAAGACGAAGAAGGGTCCTTTCGACTTTGAACAGATGAAGATAGTCCAGGTAGCCTTGGTTTCCCTTAAGTTTAAAGGTCTAATTACAGGAACTGAATAATGAACACACGGGCGCCGTCTGGTGCATCAAGTTCTCCGGCTGCGGTCGGCTGGTGGCCACGGCTGGCACTGACTGTCTTCTGAGGGTCTGGTGCGTGACCAGCCACATCCAGTACTTCCAGGAGATGCGCGAGAGGTTCCATTGTTCTGTGCAAGATTCTTTTATATTCTACCTTCAGATATCAACAAAAGACGGACGGATCGGATGACGTCATAGAGTCCACCCTGCACGAATTGGAGTCCTTCCGGGCGCCCAGTTCTTCAGACAGCCAGGCCCCCACGGACACCGGCAGCACCGCCGACGGATCTGCCCCACTCTTCGCCTCCAAGCCATTCGCCGTATTCAAGGTGGATATTGTGACATTTAAAACACGTAATTTAGATTTCAGGGTCACACAGCTGACATTTTGGACATTTCGTGGTCTAAGAACTACTTTATCCTCTCTTCTGGAATGGATCGAACCGTCAAACTGTGGCATCTCTCTCGCAACGAGTGTCTCTGTTGTTTCCAGCACGTCGACTTTGTCACCAGCGTCTCTTTCTTGCCAAAGGTACCGTATTCTACCAGCCGATGGATGCCGCTGTTTCCAGGATGATCGTTATTTCCTGTCGGGGTCGTTGGACGGAAAACTGCGGCTATGGCACATTCCGGACAAGAAGGTGGCCGTTTGGAACGAAGTGGCGGTTGGTTCCTTTTCCACTGCTTCTTTATCTCTCGTTTTAAGGACAAACTGATAACTGCGTTGACATTCGTAAAGAGCGGGAAGTTTGTGGTGGTGGGAACCTACTACGGGCGGTGCTATTTCTACACCAGCGATGTGAGTGTCTTATGTAAATGGGAGTAAATGACGTTTAGCTGAAATATCACACTGTCATTGATGTGCGGTCGACGAGGGGAAAGAACGCCCGTGGACACAAAGTGACGGGACTGGCCGTGCACGGCGACAAACTGCTCGTGCGTTATTTTAGGGATACGGTAAACTAATGGAACTTTAGGTGACTTCGAATGATTCGAGGATTCGGATGTACGACGTGAGGGACAAGGCGTTGACTTGCAAGTACCGCGGGGCCCAGCACGAGAGGTCTCAGATCAGGGCGGCCTTCTCCCCGGACGGAAAGTACATCGTGTGTGGGTCGGAGGACAAGTTTGTGTACATTTGGAAGACGGCCGAGGTGCCTCCGATGACCCTCGGGGTGAGGAAGGACCGCAACGCCATGTGGGAGAGGGTCCGCGCACACACCGCCGCCGTAACCGTGGCCGTCTTCGCCCCGAAACCACACGTGAGCCACTCCCTTGACTTGCCTTATCGATTGGGTTCAGGTATTTCTCTCGACGCTCGAACGCAAGTCGGAGGAGCGCGCGACGGGCCACGTGATAGTGAGCGCGGATCTCAACGGATGCATCAAGATTATGCTGAACAGACCGAAGCTGACGAAGACCGGTCAGAGCACGTTCTTCTCGGGCAGTGGCAGCGAGTAACCACGGCAGCTTTACTCACTTATTCCCCACCTGCGGGTATTTTGTATAACTCGTGCCTATTGTATTTGTAACATCCGGTGATTCTGTGATAACTGAACATAATATTATCTGCAATATACGTCTATTCCTACCCTTTTCTCCTTTATTCCGTGTTCAAACACTACCCATCCCTCTTGTTCCTCTCTCCATTTACAGTTCTTTCTAGATGCTGCGTGCCCTCTTCGGGCTTCGCACTCTCCCGTCGACGTCCTCCATCTGCAGGAGATTCCTCTCCACCGAAACCTCCACCGTTGAGAACTCTGCCGAGTCTCAGGTTGGTCTTCTTCAAAACTCCCATTTCTCCTTTTAGAATATAGCCGAAGTGGATGAGATCGACGCTGTTGCGAATACGATTCCCGCGGCGAACGAACTCTACTCGGCCAAGGCTATCGAGACCCTCAAGTAGGTTCTTAAGGACATTAAGACCTAATTAAGTATTCTTAGGCTGAACCAGTACCCGTACTACGTGGAAAGGGAGTGGTGGAAGAAGGGAAAACGCATGACCTTCTGGGCCACGTGGCGACAGCTCAGGGATGTCAAGTGAGTCAATGCCTACTTCATATATTTGCTTGGTTCAGCCGTCGTGAGTGCATCCAGGAGGCCGGTCCAGACAGGATGCGTCTGAAGGCCCTCAAGGAGAACACCATCCTCCCCCAGGTATCCCTTCTCCTCTTACCGTAATCCATGTATTTCCAGGCCATCCGCGACGAGGCTGCGGAGCAGTTGCATAATATGCCGAGGTACAGTCGTCCGAGGCTGGTGCTGAACATGTGCCAGTTCACGGGTCGCCAGAGGGGAAAGATCAAGCCATACCGCGTCTCCAGGCACATCTTCAGGTGCCATTTTCTTTGTTTCTTATTCAATTTATTCTCCTTTAGGAAGCTGGCGGATCACAGTCAGCTGGCTGGCGTACAGCGTGCCATGTGGTAGCCGTCGACTCCATCTCCTTATAGATCGCTTTATTCACAGCATTTTGTTTTCTGATCTTGTTTTTCGTTAAAGGTTGATTCTTCTGTTTTCTCTAGATTTTTTTATTGCTGTCGCAACAGTTTCATACCTTTTGATCCTTTGTGTTTTGTACCTTAATCGTGCCATTTGCAGATGTTCAGGCTCCTTCCCCTGGCAGCCCTCGTTTGCGGTTTGTCCTCTTCTTTAGACCCATCAATCCTTCTTTTCAGCCGCTTCGGCCTCCGACCTGAGGTTCCTCTCCCTGCCGCAGTCGATTCGTCTGCCGGCGCCGGCTGCCTCTCAGCCCCTGTCGACCTCCGATCTGGCCCTCCTCAACTCAAACCTCCTTGGACTTCGTGCACAGACCCCCAAGGGTTAGTCTCTAAACAACAGCTCTAATTAGAATTTAAGGATTCGATGTTGAGACGAGCCTGTTCTCGCGTCCTCGTGCCTTGGCCGTCGTCCAGGTGTCTGGCTTGGAGCTGCCCGCCGATGGAAACAAGTACGCCGTTGAGAAGACTGGAAACGCCGACATCACCGCCGTCGAGGAGGCTCTGGCCGTCACTTTCGGAGCTGACCGCGAGTCCGTCGCCGTGTCTGGCGCCGGAATCACCGGATCCTCCATCGCTCAGAAGGCCAGCCAGCAGAAGGTCGATGGATCGTCCATCAAGACCAAGTTCCCCGCCCTGCGCGCGGAATTGGAGAACATCTACGCCCTGGCCGCTGCCATCACGGCCTCTGGAGCCAACTTTAACAAGGATTCTGCCGATATCTACAGAATTGACATTCAGGTGATTGCAAATGAGTTATTGGTGAATATTAGCCATTGCAGGGACTCTCTGGACTGGAACTGACCGCTGATGAGAAGGCCACCGTCGCCAGTGACATCAATAACGCCCTGGAGCAGCTGGCCAAGGCCATGAACACCGCCTACGGAGACCAGGTCGTCCTGGAGGTCATCTCCATCTCTGCCCCCGTTGCCCCCGCCTTCAACGCCTCTGCCGACCAGCACCACATCAGGAAGAGGGTAGGTTTCCGTCGAGTACACTTGGGATGGACACTACTGTAGACAGAATATTGATCCTTAATTCATTATCAAGTTTATGTTTTCATCTTCAGGACGCCACCGACCCCACCGACTCCGTCGATAAGAATCTGAAGCAATACCGTGAAGGATTCAACGTGTCCGTCTTCACCTCCTCCGACTACCCAGCCATTTTCGCCATCTTCGCTGGCCTCATCATCGCCCTCGTCCTGGTGAGTTCTCCCCTTCTGATTAAAGTTCAATGATTAATGCAGGCCGTCCTGTACACCACCGTCGGAATGATGACCATGGACCCCGGAAAGGACTCCATCATCTACCGCATGACCACCACCAGGATGAAGAAGGATTAAGCACCGGCCTCTTCACTTATGTCGTATGCTCACGATGTTCCTAGTTTCATACTCTGCCAGAGTACATTCCGTAGACCTGTGATTTCGTATAAAATTCACTGTAGCAAACAAATCTATCACTGTACACGGGGGTCTACTTCTTTCCGCTCTTCTGCTCGAATTGGATCCTCAGAGCGGCTTCCTTCACATCCACGTAGTCCAACTGGGCCTGCAGAAGCTCCGTGCTGAGACCCTTTTCTTTCGCCTGAATCGATTAATTAACAGAGAAACAGGCAATGTCTACGTCTTTGATTTGGTCCCGGAGCATTTTCCTCTCCAAATTCGAAGTCAGCACGTGTGGTGGTGCACTCCACACTTCATCCAGATCTGAGGGTTCCCTAAACATTACTTTGCGCTTAAAAGAGGCAAATTCACCTGAAATATCCGAAATAAAGGATTAGGACGGCCAGACTGCCGAGGGCCGAGAAGACCTTTCTGTTGGCGAATTCGTCGGTGGAGTAGTAGTCCATATTAAACTGCTGCTGGGGCACAACTCTTCCTCGACCCTGCATTTTCAAGATTAACTATATTTAAGTTTTTTAACGGAGTTTGGTGTACCGTGTGAGCCTGGTAGTCAAAACGACATATTCAATAAACGAGATAGTTGGGCTCTTTTCCGTTTTACCCGTTCCGGCGAATCTATGGGATTAAGATATTCCCATCCAAAATGATAAGTTTGTAGTTGGGATCTAACAAGGTCAGCTCAAGATTGCAAGTCCGACCTCCTAGTCACCCGGCCACGAATCAGCTTTCAAATCAAGTGAAACCCCAAGACATAGGTTGCCAGGTTCACCAATGCATCGAAAACTTGCGCCATCTGTTTTAGTCCCATGAAACATACATGGAATGCCGCACTCTTGCTAAACTTCAATTCGGCGTCGCCTTTTGTGGAGGCATGTCTGAGACCGATGGAGACCACCCGACCAAACCCTTGCAACATCCTAAAACCCGACGTTTGTGAATGAGAGGCATCCACCATCACAAAATACAATGGGCTGTTATCCAGTGAAATCAGAACAATTTAAACAGGAATTATGTATTGGACGGAGCGATAACAACATAAACCAACAAGTGAAACAATAACAATTTCTCAACGACAAACAGTTAAGCGTTCAGGGTCTTGTAGCCGCTCTTCTTGTTCCAGTGGCCCTTGATTTTGATGTGGAAGTAGGACAGTTTCATTTCCAGGAGTTTTAAAATCTAAAAGAAAGAATTAACTAAACAGGAAATTGTTGTTCTAACCTTCGCTTGATCCACGGTAATGGGCTGTCCCTCCTTGCAAACTTCAAATGACTGGTACAGGGCAACGGCTCCTTAAAATAAAGAGTTAATTAATGGAGAGCATCAGATAACTGACCTCTGTCGAGCTTTGTGGGCATTCCCAGCTTGCGGAGCTGCGGCTCCATGGAGAAGGCGAACTGGGGAAGGGGGCCTTCGGGGAGCTCAACAGACTCGGTGGCAATATCACCGGCTCTCGCGTAGTCAGCCTCCCTCAACTCGTCCAAACGCCTAGAAATAGTTTAGATGCATCCACGGTTTAAGCATACTTCAGGACTTCCTTAACGGTGAGGTTGGTGAACATCAGACCGCACTGCCCCTTCAACTCCTGACTGACCTAAAATGTCACAATTGAAACCAAAGAAATTACGACACACCTGGTGAAGCTTCTCAGCGTACTCATCATTCTGAGTCCTGCCAAGAGCAATACCCATGACGTTGTTTTTACCGAAGAAAAAGCGAGAGGTAGCCTTAAAATCCTGACGAACCTAAAGATAAAAATTGTAGAATACATAGAAACTGAGCAAACCTTGATGAATTTACCACTTCTCAAGTTTTCAATTGTGAATACCAGCACATTCTTGTAGCTATCGACGCTGTGCCTCACCTTAAAAAAGGTTATTCGTCGAAACAGAGATCTATTAAATATTTGAAAGAATCTGCCTTATTCTCTGAATGTAAATAAGGATACTACCTCGTCCACGAGCGTTTCCTTCGTCGCCCTGGTCTTCTTCTTCACTTTCGTCAGCGAAATTTCCTTATCTCTCTTGGAACGCGGCATCCTTCTGCTAAAAATGCCATTTTCGATAATTTTCAAAAACAAATGATAAAGTAATAGCTCAAAAAACAAATAAATATAATCCAAAAATAAAACAGTGACGTCAGAGCCCTCGGTGCAAGAGTTGGTCTGTATAAAACAATCGTTGCGGGACCCATTGCATCTAGGAGGGCATTCAACTTCTTTGAAAGTACTTATATTTCCCTTCCGATGGCTTCGACTTCGTCAAAAGATAGTGTAAGATTTTTATTTCTTTTAAATAATAATCGCGCGCAGCGCGAAGCGCTGCGTGTGATTTGGGTTGACTTGCCCCCTGTGTACGCGCCCAAAAACCTAAAATCACCCGCGATTCAGTCATTTTTTATATTTTTTCATATTTCTTTTTATAATATCTTTCAATAGCATAAAATACATAATCAGGCCAAATATGAGGTCTTTCGGTTCAGTGCCGGCTGAAATATGAATTTTCGATATTTTTCAAAACGGTGTCCGTACGCCGTCCGCCGTCCTTCCATTTGGTGTGAGCTTCCCACTGGATGATTTGGATGAAATTTGGCATGCTTGTGGAACTTATAAATATAACTTAGCGCGCCAAATTTGACGGAAAAATTTCAATGTTGAAGAAAGTTAGGCCCTTAAACATTTGAAAAATGTGGACTTTTTAAGATTTAGGGGCAAAATGGAAGAAAATCTTGCTTTTCCATGGATGTATTCAACAAATCTACATTGGTTTGATTATTCTTCATTCTGAATTAAACCAGGACCAGATTGTCTTAAGTATTTGGTAAATTTCGCGAATGCGGCGTAGCTGGTCTAATGGTTAGGACATTTGTCTGTCGCCCACATGACCACAGGTTCCATCTCCCGCGCGTCGAAATATCTACTGTTTTGAACCAAACATTTATTGTTTCAGCTTTTTTAGTTAATACTTATTCCTTTTAAAACTACAAAACATATTTTCATCTCATAGCATAAATCTCCACAACAAAGCGGGCACATCAAAAATCGAAGGAAAAACATAAAGACGTAAACAAAAACATTAGCTTTTGAAACAATTCGGAAACATTTTATCTGAACAGGAAAAAAAGATTGCCCGAAGCGGGATTTGAACCCGGGACCCGAGAATTAGAGACTAACGCGTATGCCACTAGACCAAGGTAGTGCCACCAGCTTTGTGAGAAGTCAGTTTTTTGCTCGCGTTCGTTTGTTATTTAACCAAATTGGCTGAAACTTGGCGCCCATCGACCTACTATGGTTTCCAGAGCTCCACTAAATTCGAAGTCTGTAGCTCAAACCGCTCGCGCGTAGTAAAACACTATGAGACGGGAGACATCGGGGTTTTGCGCAGTGGAGACCAATTTAGTGTATGCTCCGGATGGTCAGCCCGCTCTGAGGACTTTGAAACAAGAAATCTCAAAAACAAGAAATGTATTTTTTTTCGATTTTGTATACAGCTAATTTAAATTTTCAATTCTACCGAAGTTGTAAAAATGCATTTCCTGCCAATCCCATTAGTTTGATAGGAATTCTGCATTTGTATGTTTCTCTAATCTCGTTCGATAAAATCGAACGTACAAAAAGTGATTTGCGTTTAATCTAAACCCCGATTCCACCAATGAAAAATCTTTATTGTTCATTTTTTGTTGTGTCCTGAAAACCCCCTATTGTTCAGTTTTTGTAGAAACGGAAAAGCTTTCAAGTCAAACCAAATAACCCCTATTTTTGTTTATCTCTTTTTAGCATAAGAATTATTAAATAAACATAATAAAAAATAAAATAAATTTCAGATAGAAATCGTGTCCAGTGACGAGTTCTGGGCTCCGATTGAGGACGAGTACATTCACAAGATCGCCGACACCGACCCAACTGAAGTGTATCCGAGTAACAATCCAGGTATGTGTTAGGTAGAAAACTTTTAAACTAGTTACGATTACTGCTGACTCACTTTAGGAGACTAATATATTTTATTGTCGACATAGCTCGCCAGTAATTCCACTACAATGGTCATAATCCTCACAATTTTGTGTCAGTAACATTATCAGCCAATTTCAGGTCCTACGAACCCCGATGGTTCTATGAACTTCGAGTGCCACTGCGTCGGACACATGGTGGCCAGTCCGTGCGGATTCGATTTCAGGCATGTTTAATACGAAATGGTTGAGTAAAGTCATTTTTAGGGAGGCTATTACATGTCAGAAGTCTTCAACCGAAGAAGAAATGCAGCAGGGCAAGTGTGGTGACGAGATGATGTCCTTCATGGAATGCGTCATGCGAACCCAGTGTTTCAAATGTGGGTTTTCATGGATTACCGCCACTTATTCCCCATTTTCAGCAAACGATGACGGCGGTACGGAGGAGAATTCAAAGTGATTTCTTCTAGGCAATTACATATCAGAATAAATTTTGATCTTAATGTTTTGGAGTGTTTGCTGGATTCGAGCACAATCGCCTATGTGTGAGGTTTCTTGGAATTGGATGGGTTCGAGCCGATTTACCTGAAAACAAATTCGCATCACGTGGCTATCTTCTAGAAACTTCTTCCAAATATCTTATGAGTTCTGTACCGTAACTCAACGTCAAACGTCTCCTGCGTCCTCCTCCCTTTCCCCACCCTCTCGCATCCTCGGTGTCCCTGGGTTCCTGCTCATTCATCACCATGGCCCATCCCTCCCGGAGACATCGCCACCCAGCCGGGCACCAAGATCGTCTTCAACGCGTCCTACGACGACCAGCACACGTACCACATCAAGATCATCAACACTTCGGCCCTTCGCATCGGATGGGCCATCAAGACGACGAACATGAAGAGGCTGGGAGTGGACCCAAGGAGGCCATCCTCATGGCCGTCTTCTGCGACGCCTTCGGCCAGGAGGCCACCAACCGAAACGGATCGTTAAAATTAGTTGTCAGCCTAGGCAAAAATTTTAATAATCGTTTTAATCGAGGTTCGGCCCCATTCAGTTTTCATTCTGCAATATCTTCTTCTGGCTATGCCTCTCCAAACTTACGATCAGCGGAGTTGCCAAAAGGATGATCATAAAGAGGGCACAATTAGGACAAACTCGTTTTAGACTTATCATGTGTAGGGATGCGACTAACCAAACGCTGTCCCTTGGGTTCCTCTGCCAATTCCAAGGGATGCGCCAATGTCGGCTCCGTGGCCCTTTTTGTTCGCACAGTTCGCATCCAATTGACGCCAATCGTGCGCAACATAATCGGAGCCTCCCGAGGCCACGCCCCTCCTAAGGAATTCCCGACAGCCGCGGAGGGCGCTTTCCTGTTTTTGGCATCTCACGCCCTGCCTTAATTAAAGGTCCGGCACCTTTTTCACCTTTCCACTTTTTTGGCTCAAAAGGTTCACCTTGGCGTTGAAAACAAAAACCGTTACTTTATTTTAAACCAAAATGGCCAGCTTTCGAGAAAAGTGCTTCCAAACAGGCAGTTTTTGGCCAAAAGTGTCGACAAACGCCGACAAGCAATGGAAAATGAAGACCAAAAATTAGAATAACGTGAGAAATGAAAAGGTGCCGGACTACTCCTTTAAGCATTCCTCTTTCTATCTACCGATGGGCAATCCTCTGAAATTGCCCATTCCGGTTATCCGACCACGGCACTTACGCTCTCGTGATTTCCCGAGTGACAATGGTGACTCTGATGGGAGAGGGCTCGAGGGAGGGAGAGAGAGAGAGAGAGAGAGAGAGAGAGAGAGGGAGAGAGAGAGAGAGAGAGAGAGAGGTCGTTTCCTCTGCTATCATTATCTCTCTCTCTCTCTCTCTATCTCTATCTCTCTCTCTCTCTCTCTCTCTCTCTCTCTCTCTCTCTCTCTAGATGTTCCCCTCGCTTCCTCTCATAAACCACCGACATATTTTTATCTGTTAATCTAATAATCCTCAGCATTCTTGTTCTATTCCCATCTTCGAACGTTGTATAGCACACGACGGGAAGGTCCACTTCCGTGCATTTCCCATTCCGATTCGCGGGGATTTAGCCCGCTCTACGAGTTATTAGCATATTGCACCTCTTCTAGCCCGATAAAATGGCAACATGTTCATCGCTGGTGTTTGGCATTGCTTTTAAAAGAAGAGAGTTCCCAACAACACAAAAAATGTACGCAACGAGCAGGGTTCGAACCTAAGCGGGCAATGCCCATTGGATTTCAAGTCCAACTCCTTAACCACTTGCACATCGTTGCTTGTTTGTCTGCCGAGGGGAAATGTCTGTTTTGTCGGGTGCGGCAGGTGATCCGCCGCCATGAATATTCATGACAGCCTAATACAGGGATTACCTGCAGATGTGTGACCTGTCCACGCAACCTACATGGGTCTTTTCCCTTTATATCTCCAATATCTCCTCACAAGAGGGGAAAGAAAGGATTTCATCCTTTCTTTTCGTTACTCGCATTCTTCCATTTGACACTTCTTCATGCATAGCTGTTGACGACTGAATTTCTGAGACTGCCGCATGGATCGCCCTCTTTATCACTGCCAAAGGCCACTCTCCCCAATGTATCTCTGCTTATATTCTTAGTTTTTGTATTTATCAATGTAATTTCAAACAGTTGTCCAAATGAAATGAAAACCGAAGTAGCCGTCGCCCTCGCATCCACTTTGCCCTTCCTTCCCGCCCTCTTTGGAGAATTCGTCTTCGATGATTGGGAATCGGTGGTGAATAATCCAGTTGTCACCGGAAAACTTCCAATATATGAGGTGACTTTCTATTTTGAAGATTTTAACAATTGTATTTTCAGGTTCTGACCAGAGACTTTTGGGGCCGCCCGTTGGCTAGTCCGCACAGTCACAAAAGCTTCCGTCCCCTCACTACGCTTCTATTCAGGTAGAAATCAGATTTTGAATCCAGCCGACATGGCAGGCGGAAATGCGAACGGAGGTTTCAAATTGTCGTCTTTTTTGTGCTCATTTCGGGAGACGGTTGTGAGATTTACGTGACGACTGCATCTGGCGTCCGGCGCCGTTTAGGTGACAAGTGGCGCCGGTCGAGGATAATCACGGGTTGGAGAGAGAGAGAGAGAGAGAGAGAGAGAGAGGGGGAGAGAGAGAGAGGGAGAGAGAGAGGGAGAGAGAGAGAGAGAGAGGGAGAGAGAGAGAGAGGGAGAGAGAGGGAGAGAGAGAGAGAGAATCCTTCTGTACCCTAATTCCTGTTTATCTTGGAGTCCTGGCCATCTGTGCTCCCGGCGGGGGATGAACGGATTACACAAGGAGATGGAGCAATTGCACTACGAGGTGCTAATTGCCGGTTGTCGCCTCTCCCCGGAGACACATCCTCTTCCGAATTGCTCCCAAAGGACTGTTCGTTTCCAGGGGATAGCCTCCTTTTGTCAAAAGAATCCTGCGGAGAGGCCGCCTTCCTTCATGTCGTTTCGCATAATTTGAAGGACGCTGGTCTCCACGGGAATCATCCAAATGCCCACAGAAGGGTTCGTTTTAATCCGCTGCCAATTGGCGCACCGTTTACGAGCGTCTGTTCGGCGGTGGCTATCGTAATCCGTCTTCTCATTAGTTTCAAGCGTCCTAATTGGGCGGAAATGGATGCGCAGGACGACGTACGTCGAGTGTTTTCCACGGAACGCAATATGGGTCCACAGCTGGGCGAGTGGTCCCGCGACGACAAGTACCAATTACAGTACTTGCTTCTGAAGAGGCTGGATGAGGTCGTTTGACACAAAGGGGCGACAGACGGCGGTCACTCGAGTGATCAGCCGTCAATTGGATGGGAACCACTGAAAGTCTAGGGAAGAGAGAGAAAGAGCGGGAGAGATTTAAATGAAAAGAGATACTGACTTATCTTTGTCCCTGATTTATTCGCCCTCCCTATCCCCATCCTTTTACTCTTCGTTGCGAGACCATCCGCTTGCGCAATCGCCTTCTGACACCCGAGTCACCAGCCGGCTGTCATCTGAGCAAACAGATCGTAGCGCGCGAAATGGCCATTAGAGGCGGATTACCTGACAGCAGCGCTTCCGAAACCGCGCGCTTATTGCCAGCCGGCAACGCAATAAGCGTTTGTATATTTGCAGCTGGGTCCCACCACGAAATGCAGAATCATTAGCATAGGGCGAGCGCCATTCTTCACCAAGGGCAACCGGAGGTTAATCCCGACGCACAATGGCAATACGAAACCGAGTAAGAAGGATGGGCTGTGCGGATGAGCGACGGGAGAGGTATCTGGCCAGAGGGAAATGGGGACTGCAACTGAACGACATTCAACTCAAACGAAGGCAATTGGCTTCTGAAGACCATTTGCACTCCTTTATGGTACTAACTGCTCACATGCATCTGAATTCACCTCCTCCGAAGCGTGGTTCCCGTGCTAATCCGCCGTTGCCACTGCTCACGGCCAATTAATCCCGACTTGAAGGCCGACGCTCGCAAACGAGGAATCAAGGGCTTTTCGTGGCTCTAGATGTCACTTCCCTCACCCGCGGGTCTCTTGAGGGCAATCCAGAGTCTTCTTTTCCCAGAGATACCATCGCCGGATATGGGTCCGGCTGGCAGCTGGCATCTGGCCGGCACTGCGGGGGGTCCCGGCGGGAAAAGACTGAGAATCACATTAACAACTACGAATTATGCACACTTGATTATGGCCCTCAGGAGGACTATTAGACAAAGCGAGGTTTCAGGATCCAGTGGACGATCTTCAAGGGAAAGGCCTCTGGATTCCACGCTGCCAACTTACTTCTCAATGCGGCTGTTTCGCTGTTGTTCCTTCAAGTTTTCCGAAAGCTGGAAGATAGATGGAAAGTGAAGAAATCCGTGGCTGCGATTGCTGCCCTGGCATTTTCCGTCCATCCTGTCCACACAGAAGCAGTGGGTCCTGCATGGAAACCGAATACTACAGTACTTTCAGGTGGCAAATATAACCGGATTAGCTGAACTCCTCTCTGCCATTTTTGTAGCATCTGGTCTTCTCTATTTCACAAGAGTCTCAAGACTCTTGACTCTGCAAGACGTCTCCTACCTTTTGGCAATCTCCTTCGCAGCTGTTTTCAGTAAAGAACAAGGGATAGTCCTTTTGGTAGGAGAGGTACAACTACGGGGTTATTTTCTATCTTCAGCCACTGTGCGCCGTGATTTCTTTGTTGGAGAGACGAAAATCAACGTTTTTATCTTTGTATATGCTGTCTTTGGCGGTCTTGTGGATTCGGTGGAGAATAGGAGGAATAGAAACACCGAGATTCAGTCCGGCAGACAACCCAGCGGCTTTTACAAAATATCCCACTTTGAGGGTAAGCACAGTAATATCCCTCCCTCTCTCTCTCTCTCTCTCTCTCTCTCTCTCTCTCTCTTGCTCTCTCTCTCTCCTCGACTATTGTCTTTCAGTGGCTGTCCTTCACCTGGCAATGGCTCCTCCACATCTTCCTCCTCCTTCTCCCCCTCAATCTCTGCTTCGACTACTCTATGGGCTGTGTTCCTCCCTTTTCAACGGTCTTCGATCCTCGTCTCCTCGTTCTTCTGTTGGCTATTGCACTCGGAATAACAGCTCTCTCCCTCCTATTCCGTACGATTTCTTCGGATCATGAGAGGTTTCTGTCAATTTTGAGTCTATCTCATGTGATCCTAGGCTATTCATCTTCGGCTGTCTCTCCGGAATGATCTCCTTTTTCCCTGCGAGTAACATCGCAGTGACCGTTGGATTCTCTGTGGCCGAAAGAGTCCTCTACCTCCCTTCTGTTGGTTACTGTATTCTATTGGCCATTCTTTACCACAAACTACAAAAAGAATGGAAACTTGCGGATTCCTCTATATTCTTCATCTTTCTTTTGGCTCTTTCAAACACATATCAGGTAACCTTATTCATTTCAAGAAGAAGAGTAATTTCAGAGATGCCATGAGTGGAAAACCGAGTTTTCCCTCTATTCCAGCGGTCTCCGTGTGTGTCCTAACAACGCAAAGATCCACTACAACTTGGCCAAAATATCTGGAGACAGGGGGGATTTGGCGGAGGCGGAGAAAAGATACCGCGAGGCTCTGAGGCTGAATCCGGAGTATGGCCAAGCCTTGAACAACCTGGGGAATCTTCTGGAGAAGGAGGGTCGATGGAGGGAGGCAGAAGGACTTCTGAGGGCAGCTGTGGCCTCAGAACCACAGTTTGCCACGGCTTGGATGAATCTAGGCATTGTGACCATGCATTCTGGGAAGTACAATGTAGGTTTTGGACTATTTTAAGCCACTGATTTACACTAAAAAAATGTGTTGAAATCAAATTTCAGGAGTCTTTGATGGCTTTCGAGAAATCTTTGCTGAGGAGGCCTCAATCGGCCGATTGTCACTTCAACATGGGTAATTTGCACCAACGGATGGGAGAATTACCCAAGGCTATTTCTTCTTGGAAGGCAGCCATCGGGTAACCAAAAGAGTAGAAATAACCAAAGGAACATTGTAGAATTGATCCCCTCCATACCGCAGCATGGACTAATCTGCTCGTGGCCCTGGATGAATCAGGCCGGTGTGAGGAAGCTGTGCTCCTGGCCCCTCTCGCCCTCATCCATGTACCTTCCACCGCCGCCGTCCGTTCCCAACTGGGAGTTTGTTTCGGCCAACTTGGCCAATTCACAGAGGCCGAACGACATCTTCTGGAAGCAGTCCGTTTGAGTCCGAAAAATGGCATTTACAGGGCAAATTGTGACGCCCTTCGTCATTTCAAAGAAGGAAGCAGTCGAGTGAAAAACAGGACTTCTTTCGGATAAGATTTATTTATTTTATCAAAAACACGGGTAACTTCATCTGGTCGCCATTGTACCGTATTTTATTTAATGTTTTATTGCCGTATAATTCAAAATAAAGAATCTTTTGAAATGAAAATTGATATATAGAAATCGTGTCAATGCTGTCTCGGAGAATATGTTACAAGGTGGGACGAGTTGGAAGTAAATTGCTAGTTCAGCCACCTTCGCTACACCGACAACTCAGGCGGAACTGAGAGAGTGTAATGAATATGTCTCCATTGATGTTTCGTTGATTGTTTGGTCTGTTGTGTTTTATGCAGTTTCGTGTGTCTTCTTGTTGGTTAAGCATCACAACTTATGCCCTGGTCTCCGTCTCCTCGCTGAATGGAAATGTTCAAACCAATTGATGCGAGTATCCTAGCGATCCTGGAGCAAGGCCGGCACTTCCTTGATGGTGTTGCCCCACTTCTCCTGAAGGATGGCGCTGTTCTTCTCCAGCTGGCTGATGGTAGCCGCAAACTCTTCCTTCTCCTGGGCCGCCGCCCGTCGTGCGGAATGGATAATTTCAAAATTACTGTCTGTCCGTTGTTCATTCCCACATCGATGCTGCATTCATTGTTTTGACCTCAGACTCCCACCGACCGACGTATAGCTTTTGCCAAGCTGGAATCATGCCAAAACGGCGCTTAGTGCAGGGGAAATGAGATACGCAGTGCGAGAGACAATGTTGAATTAGGATATTTAGATATTCTAATTAATAAGCAAAAATTTCCCCGCCGATTTCATTTTGGCAATGACTATATTTCGATTTTCATATCGAATTTAAAATGGAAGGAATAAAGAATGACGATGACGCAGAGATATCTAATTCAAAAAGATCAGTTGACGACGGAATTGACGGAAGAACAAAGGACACTCACAGAACCCTTTTGTGGATGCTGTGGGAAAGTTACGGAATCACAACTGACGAGCGGTTGGCAGATGGCGAGAGGTAAAGTGCGGCGGACACTATCAAAGACAGTTTTCGACCAGGATAAGATGACACAAGAGGGAGAAGATGAGGAAAAGGGAGCGGAAGAAAAGAGTCAGAAGTAGGACAGGTTGAAGTGTCCTCGATGGTTAAAATGACATTATTCGTCCTCTTCCCAATGGCATGTTACCCATCGCCACGGTCTTCTGGCGAGAAATCCAGTTTCTCGTCTTCTGGCGAGAAACTGGATTTCTCGCCAGAAGACCGTGGCGATGGGTAACATGTGGCAAGGCAACCTCCTGTTGCGCGGACAGCAAGTCTAGTTTGTCGAACACTTCGTGTATCTCGGCAGCTCTGTCACGAAGATGAAGAGGAAGGTATTCCATACGTGCGTTGTCCCCAGCCTGATCTACGGATGCGAGATCTGGAGCTTAAACGCCATTGCCCAAAAGAAGCTGACGTCTGTACAAAGAAAAATGGAAAGAGCGATGGTGGGAGTGACTCTGGTGGACAGAATACCGGCTGCGCAAATCAGAGGATGGACTGGACTAACGGACGTGAAAGAAGTGATCTGGAGGAGGAAGACCAAATGGGCATTTCGGTTGGCTCGGATGGAAGAGGGACGCTGGCCAAAGGTGATCACGGAATGTACTCCACTGGATAGAAAGAGAAGGAGAGGAAGACCGTCGGCAAGATGGGACGACGAGCTGGAGGAGAGGATGAGAGAGAGTGGACATCCGGGACCGACGTGGGCAAGACTGGCACGAAGCGACAGAGAAGACTGGAAGCTCACCATGAGACTTTGCACGGTTTATTATTTAAAAAAAAATAATAAACCGTGCATTTTTTGCATGCTTTTTTTCTTTAAAAATAATAAACCGTGCATTTTTTGCATGCTTTGTTTTTTTTAAAATAATGAATCATGCTTTTTTTGCATGCTTTTTTTCTTTAAAAGTAATAAACCGTGCATTTTTCGCATGCTTTTTTTTTCTTTAAAAATAATAATTTTTTTATTTATTTATTTATTTATTTATTTATTTATTTATTTATTTATTTATTTATTTATTTATTTATTTATTTATTTATTTATTTATTTATTTATTTATTTATTTATTTATTTATTTATTTATTTATTTATTTATTTATTTATTTATTTATTTATTTATTTATTTATTTATTTATTTATTTATTTATTTATTTATTTATTTATTTATTTATTTATTTATTTATTTATTTATTTATTTATTTATTTATTTATTTATTTATTTATTTATTTATTTATTTATTTATTTATTTATTTATTTATTTATTTATTTATTTATTTATTTATTTATTTATTTATTTATTTATTTATTTATTTATTTATTTATTTATTTATTTATTTATTTATTTAATTTATTTAATTTAGTTGGTCGAGTGCGGTTGGTTGTCCAAGTACTCTTAAAAATAAAAATAAAAATAGTTTAGATATGCGACAACTTGCAATTCAATGTAAGTCGGCTTACTCTTTCTTTTTCTGAGAAAGATTGTTGTTCCCCCACCTGCTAGTAGAAATAGTACAAATGCGATGTAAAAATAAGGAGACTCGTAAAGCTCCTCGTTTTGAAGGGGTGGTTCAATTGTTGTTGTAGTATGGCGTGCACGGAAAAACATTCTCCCGTACTGGTCACGCCAGTAGGCAGGCGTCGTCGACTCAAAGTCCCAGTACATTGTACAATGACGTTTTTAAACTATCCGCGCAGTATATATACCACCGGGTTAGGATCCGTGATCCTACTCAATATTTGAAGTTGAGGATCACCACGCAAACTACTTTTGATAAACAGGTGTTGGTAGTCTCCACTTGACAGAGCGTCTTCGTATGCGTCGAGGGCAGATCGAAATTTGTCACCAAATATTTGTTGCAACAGGGTTTTCACTTGTATTTTGTCCGAATTTGTTGAAAACAAAATACAGTGAGTAGCCGAGAGACGCGCACTCCGAGATATGTTAAAGATATTGTGTACTAGTGTAAAGAAAGCCAGTTTGTAGTGATGCGCGTAAAGACAAAACAAATCATTTAGCAAACGTTTGTTTTTAGCCGAACTGTTAATAAGAAACTGCAAGTCGTCCAAGACTAGTATGGTGTTTTTACCCTTTAGCGATTTGATTAGTTCCAAGTCTGGTACTCCTTCATGCGCGTGGACTCCTTTTGGCATTTCACCTGTTTCTACTCCGTAAAACCAGAAGACAGAGTCTATTGCTTCTTCAAAATATTTTCCCTTGTTTTCAATTATGTGACGCATTAGCGTCGTCTTTCCCGAGCTGGAAGAGCCAACAAGCACAACTTGACACGGTACGGAAAACATTGTCAATGAGAATTTTGACGTGTCCAGCACTATATAAAGCTCTTCACTCAATGTATTCCTCACAATCACCAATGGATACCTACATTACGCTTGTTTCCTCTGTACAGAGCGATCCAAATAACACAACATCGCGCTTTACGACACGACTTCCTTACCCTCTACAGTTCAAAAAAGGGAAAACCCTAGTTGGAATGACGGAAATAATGTTTCCCACATCCTTTCAAAATTTCTCCAAGGGTGCTCACTATACAATTTCAACTGCCGATGATAAGAATATTCTAGTGAAAATACCACCCGGACACTACGAGAATAAACAAGTTCTTTTGGAGCTGCTTAACAGTAGCAACACGAAAGGACTTCAATTTTCGTACAACGACAAAACAAATCACTTTAAAATCGATATTGACGAAAAACTAGTCAAGCAAATTTATTTTCACAAAGACCTTGCTTACTTTCTAGGCTTTCAATCGTACGTCTATCGTCAAACCAACGAAGCAGAGCACAGAATGGATCACTTCAACCAGCAAGACCTAATATTTATCTACTGCTCTTGTATCGAGCCGACTTTTGTCGGTGATGCCAAAGCTCGTCTTTTGCAGTGCTGTCCTGTGCCAACTTCGTACGGTAGTACAGTACGTTACGAGTTTAATCCACCCCGATATCATCAGCTATCCCTTGCTGAAGACTCGCTTTCTGAAATTCGAATCGAGCTACTAAACGCTCAAGGAGAACCAATCCCCTTCAGTTACGGAACGGTATCGTTGACACTACACATTAAAGAAACCTAACCCAGTTGTACTTCGCGATAGCATTAGTGAACAATCATGGAGTGATTGATAACTAAACGCTATTGCAGTTTGTTTGGAAACTCAGACAGAGTTAATTTTAGGGGTACGGGTAGAGTCGAGATAGAGAACGGAATCAGTTTCACCCATTACAATGAGGAAAACTCCGTTTGCTAGTGGCTTTTTAAACTCAACGTGAATTGAACACGCACCGTAGTTGAGTAGGCTAAACACCTCGTTTTCTGTAGCTGCTGCCGATAGTTCAACACAGTAGACTGCCATGCCGTTTTTGAAAGACTGGTAGTCAATACTGTTTGTTTCGTTTTTTCTTGCAAGCCCCGAAGATTCTAAAGTCTGCAAAAAGGCCTGCGCATATTCGTCATTGTCGTAATCCAGATTCCATGGTCTACCTGGATACAAAGTACCAGCAGCATCAACTGTGATATTGCTAACGTTGTGATGTTTAAAGTTCCAAGGACTTTTCGTGTAGTGGCCGTTGTAAGCCTCGTCATCAACCAAGGCTAGTGTAATTCTTTTGGGGCACGGCCCGTTAAACGCTACAATGTGCGGAGAATCCGAGCGTCCCTTATCGATATAGAAAGAACGCATCTGCACTGAGTTTAACGTGTAGGTTAACCCGTTTACGAGTATATGTTTTTCAATACTCGTGTTATAGCCATCGGTAACTACCCATTCGTTAAGAAGAAGATAGCATTCTTCAATGACTACTTTTCTTTCGTATCCATCGGCTTCCAGGAATTCAATGCAGAACTTGTCTGTGTTGGTGTAGAAAACGAGGCGAACGTCCAAAAAGGACGGCAACAATTTATGGTGAGCAGCAAGGTCTAGCGGTAGTCTTGTAGCCACTTGGCAGGTTTTGCTGTTTTTAACCAACTCAAATCGAGCCAGGTAAGCGGGCGATTTTTCGTTGTCAAATAGTTCATTTTCTTTTACGTATCCAGCCACCGAAAGATTCTTGGCTTTCGCGTCGTCACTAAGACTCAGTAAGTTTTCCAAGTACCAGCGATAAGCTGCTAAGTTGCAGTCTTCGACGATTGTGCTATTGAGATATAGCACTGCAGATTTAATCAATCCGCCAGCAATTCCCTGAATTGGTGCTGTGCGCGGCATTGTGATTTCCGTTTCTTTTCCTGATGTTGCATCCTTCTTTTTTGTTTTTTCCGGGAGAGCTCTCATCTGTAATCTTAAACTTCCAGACAATATAGGATCTTTTGAGATTGATGAAATTTTTTGAATTGGACGCAATCTGAAACTCGAAAGGTCCGTTAGAACCAGTGGTGATTGCGTTTTTCAGATTCACTCTAGTCCATTTTGACTGTAGTACTCCAACTCAGACGATGGCATCGATAGCAAATCCATCTCTGGAAGCAGGGTGGTTTGACTAGTAGGGTCAATTAGTTTCTGCATGTTAAGAGCAGTAAGGACGCAGCCGTTTCACACGAATTCGATTTGTCGAATGGTCACCTGTCCGCGTGTTGGTTCTTTTATCTGTCTTGCTTTCTTCTAGCCTTTTTCGTTTACGTCCTCGTTTTTCTGGTCCAACACCAACAGGGCCAAGCCCTGTAGCATCACGCACAGCTTCTCGAGCTTGCGTTTTTGCACTTTGCAAAAGATTTTTGCCTGCCATTACGTCGTGAGCAACGTTAGTTGTCCGTTGAGCAAGCTGCTGACCAAGTGGTGAAGCGAAAAAGGTAGGTATCAAGCGTACAAGCGACGCCAAAATACCACCTATTCCCGCTCCACGTTGACCACCTCGTTGTCTTGGTCGACCGATAAATTTGTCTCCTTCTCCGTTTTGATCGTTTAGTAGTGCATCCCAGTCAATATCGCTATTATTAAGGCGTATTGGACCCATTACAACCGCTCGCAATTCTGTCACTATATAGACTGATACCAAATTGAAAGTGACGTCATTTTATACCATGTTCAGTTCGCAGATTGCCGCAGTTATCAAAAAAGATGCGAGTGCCAAAACCAAATTTAGAGGTGTCTACGCAGCTGACGATCTTCCTAAAAACATCAAGAAGGAGCACTTTCTAATAGTCAACACACACTCCAAAAACAAACCTGGCGAGCATTGGCAGCTTGTCTATAAAAAACCAAAGTCGGCATATTTTTTCTGCTCTTTGAGTCGTCAACCTTCACCTGCCGTGCGTGAATATTTAAAAGGGCACCGCACATTTGTTAACAAAACCCGTATTCAACTGGATAGCAACACATGCGGAGGGTACGTGATTTTCTTTGCCTTGATGCTTGCACGTGGGCACGGATTCCGTACAACTATTTGACTTGATAGAGGACGACAACGAGTTTATTAGAAACTTTATGTGGAATGCATTTAAATTCAAGTTTTAACTTGTTTTCCCTTTCCCTTCCCCCCGTCCCGTCCCGTCCCCGTCCCGTCCCTGTCCCGTCCCCCGCCCGGCGCCCGCGGGTGCAAGGGTCGCCTTCGGCGAGGAAGGGGCCGCTTTTGGCGGCGAGGAGGGGCTGCCGGTACGGCAGCGGGGGCCGTCTGCGACGGTGGACGGGGAGGGGCTGCCGGTACGGCAGCGGAAGCCGTCTTTGACGGTGGGGTGGGGGCTGCCTCCGGCGGCGAGGCCCGCCAAAGGCGGGCTTCTGTAACACCGGGGGTGCCAAAAAAAGTATAAAAAGCTCAACTTTTAAACTTTTACTCACTTGCAATTGTGCAGCAATGGTGAACACTCGTGTTGCAGATAACTATGTGTTTTTGCTTGAAGTTTTAAAAGCACGGAAATACTTTCACAACGCTTCCGACGACGAGGTGATGTTCTTTGTCGAATTGGTGTATAACACACTAAACAATAGACGAGTGCTTTTGAGCGACGAAGAAATAGCTACACTCCATGAACAGGAAAATTTGTTACGTCTCATTTCTCGAGTACGTCAAATTGAACCTGCTAGAGTGCTTCTGCTCAAATTGAAAAAAAAGACTATAAAAGCACTTGTAATGCCAGTTTTGTCATTTCAATGAAAAACTTCAAATACAGGTTGCTCCCTCTCGGAGAGGAGGATCAAAACGTTGTCGAGACAAAAGAAAAGCTAGACCAAATTTTAGCTGGAAACGAAATTGACGAGATCAAATTAGCAAAGTACAGAGATTTGCTTGGAAAACTTAAGCGATATCGTGAGGAACTAGCACAACATGTTCCGCTTGTACGAGTGCAAAAAGATGAAAAAGAACCTAAAAAGACTAGCCGTGCAGCTAAACCACTAATTCGCAAACAGCGCATACATCGTAAGAAAGAACCAGAAGAAGTAGAAGAAGATATAATCGAGCCAACAGCAGCCGACGAGACACTAGTTGATGAACCAGAAGAGCTGTGGGAAGATGTGCCCGAATTACCAAAAACTCAGCCCAAAACATCATCTAGAGGGCGAACATTGACAGCCCCTTCTGTGTTCTCTCCTTCGCCAGGAAAAAAATAACACCAAGACGTAAAGCAAGCAGGGCGCCGATTCCGAGAAAGGTCAATCAATCACCACCAGAAGAAATACCGGAAGCAAGAAAAAGTTTAAGCTACGTGATCCGAAACACTCCTCGTTCACGCCAATCTGGGCGTGGTGTGTTTAAAATGAAACTGTGGCGTTTTTAATCAGTCTGCTTGCTACGTCCGTCTACAGAGGTTGGTAATGTGTCTCTATCCAATGTACCCCTCCCGCTGGCAGTACTATAAAAGAATTGCGTGGGATCTTTATCCCAATAGTACTTTGCCCCCGCCCAGTTTGCTTTGCAGCAACAACGACGATTATTACACGTTACACCTGATTGTTGACGCGATCCTTACAGTTCTTTTAATTACGCTTGCTGTTGCACTGTTTGCCGAGAAAAAAAGTAGTTGTAGAGCAGAAAAAAACCAAAAACTACATATAAACGTTTGACTTTCAGAGTCCGTCTACAGAGCCTGATAATGAACTTTACCGACTACTATTTGACCAACTTTACAAACATCAACAGCGCGACGCGTTCGTATTCGACTGCGGATAGTGTTGTCAAGTGCTACGACGACGTGAGCCTTGTGAGGACGCTACAGTTTACAACCGACTACGCGCTATGCTCAATGCTTGATCAGCTGCTTCAGCGTATTGTACGAGAAGAATGCTTGGATCTGCGCCGTTGCAAAATTGCAACAATCATTTCGCATGATTCAATTCCGGAACCTCTGTTCCACCCGTTTGCGACTGTGACAGTTAACTACTATAGAGTCATACGTCGCCAGCTAAACGACAATAGGTTTTCAATTGACTTATCCTTACCGTTTAAGCTTCACATAACAGCTTTACGCTACTAGGCGTGCAATAAGCGCTGTTTACTTGAGGGTAAACAGCGCTAAAATACTAGGGTATAAGGTAGTAGGGTTGGTAGAATTTGGGCATTTAGTTCAATGCAACGATTGCTAGCGGACGCTTATTTGGACCCTCGGTCCCCTTCCTGTTTCACAAGTCCCCGTGAAGTTAGAAAGGAGACCAAAGTTGCGTAAAAGACATCAAAAATTACCTTAAGGGTGTACCTACGTATACGCTGCACCGACGAGTAATTAATCGTTTTAAACGACGGAAAACAACAAGTGCAGGACGATTTGCTTCTATACAAGTTGATATTGTAGATTACTCAAAGTACGCCAACCAGAATCGCGGTTTCAAATTTATACTGAGTTTAAAAACAAACACGTGCTGGATCTTTTCAAGGAGCACAATGTGCGGCATATTGTCCCATATTCCCATTTGCATTGTGCTTTGCTAGAACGTTTTAATCGAACGTTAAAAACACGCCTTGAAAAGTGGATGGCACACAAAGGATCACGCGAATATACACGCGTTCTCCCTCAAATTGTAGATGCTATCAATCACACAGTTACTCGAGGGATCAACAAGCGTCCTGTGGACGTTACCGAGACTGTGGCTGTCAAACCAGCGATAGTAAAAAAATGTACCCTAAAAGTAGGAGATACTGTTCGAATTTCAGCCAAATGTGGAACTTTCCAAAAAGGTTTCGAACAAAGCACAACCGACGAAATATTTATCGTGTCCAAATGCATGCCGGGTGATCCTCCTGCTTACAATATCAAGGAGTTGACAGGAGAACCAATTTTGGGTCTATTTTACCGAGAAGAACTTATACCTGCTAATGCACCGGATAATCTCTACTACGTGGAAAAAATTCTAGACAGACGAGTATTTCGAGGAAAACGGCAAGTATTGATCCATTGGCGAGGATATAGTAGCGAAAACGACAGTTGGGAAAACGAAGATCAAATTCAGCATCTGGACACTTGATTTAGGGGTGCAGCAAGCTTTTCGAGTGATTTTGCTTCTACAGTCAACTTACAGTTTCTCTACAGTACTTTTACAGTACATTGTAGATAGGCTGAGGCGTGGGTGTAATCACATTTGCAAAAACCCGCCAAAAAAGACAGGCAAAATTGGTAATAAACGCGGCTAATTGGATTTAGCCCTCCCCAGGGAATTGCACGCAGATTTTCGGCGATTTGCATATGTCACTCAAATCTTTTCGAAACGCGCAAAGTGACGCGGAATTTCACAAGAATGGCTATTTTGGGCGTTGTTTCGCCACTCTTTTTGATCTTTTGGTTTTAGAAGGCGTGGTTTCTCCTCCCACTATGCAAATTAAGTTAGTATATAAGCAGGAAGAGCGAGCGAGAGAGAGAGCGAGCGAGAGAGAGAGCGAGCGAGAGAGAGAGAGAGCGAGAGAGAGAGAGAGAGAGAGAGAGAGAGAGAGAGAGAGAGAGAGAGAGAGAGAGAGAGAGAGAGAGAGAGAGAGAGAGAGAGAGAGAGAGAGAGAGAGAGAGAGAGAGAGAGAGAGAGAGAGAGAGAGAGAGAGAGAGAGAGAGAGAGAGAGAGAGAGAGAGAGAGAGAGAGAGAGAGATTATCTTAACCAGCTGGCCAAAAGGGGCTAGTCAAAAAGGTTGCGTCGCGGCTCGCGGCGCGGTTTGACCAATGGGAGCTTGAGGGAAAAAGGGGCGGGGCTAGTCAAAAAAAAGGGATGCTGGGCGGCTCACTACACTACTCACGGTTTATTATTTTTAAAGAAAAAAAAGCATGCAAAAAATGCACGGTTTATTATTTTCAAAGAGAAAAAAGCATGCGAAAAATGCACGGTTTATTATTTTTAAAGAAAAAAAAGCATGCAAAAAATGCACGGTTTATTATTTTTAAAGAAAAAAAAACATGCAAAAAATGCATGATTCATTATTTTTAAAAAGCATGCAAAAAATGCACGGTTTATTATTTTTAAAGAAAAAAAAAGCATGCAAAAGATGCACGGTTAATTATTTTTAAAGAAAAAAAAGCATGCAAAAAATGCACGGTTTATTATTTTTAAAGAAAAAAAAGCATGCAAACAATGCATGATTCATTATTTTTAAAGAAAAAAAAGCATGCAAAAAATGCACGGTTTATTATTTTTAAAAAAAGCATGCAAAAAATGCACGGTTTATTATTTTTAAAGAAAAAAAAGCCTGCAAAAAATGCACGGTTAATTTATTTTTTTGAAAAGCATGCAAAAAATGCACGGTTTATTATTTTCAAAGAGAAAAAAGCATGCAAAAAACGCACGGTTTATTATTTTTTTTTAAAAAGCATGCAAAAAATGCACGGTTTATTATTTTTAAAGAAAAAAAAGCATGCAAAAAATGCACGGTTTATTATTTTTAAAGAAAAAAAACATGCAAAAAATGCATGATTCATTATTTTTAAAGAAAAAAAAGCATGCAAAAAATGCACGGTTTATTATTTTTAAAAAAAGCATGCAAAAAATGCACGGTTAATTATTTTTAAAGAAAAAAAAGCATGCAAAAAATGCACGGTTTATTATTTTTAAAGAAAAAAAAAGCATGCAAAAGATGCACGGTTAATTATTTTTAAAGAAAAAAAAGCATGCAAAAAATGCACGGTTTATTATTTTTAAAGAAAAAAAAAGCATGCAAAAGATGCACGGTTAATTATTTTTAAAGAAAAAAAAGCATGCAAAAAATGCACGGTTTATTATTTTTAAAGAAAAAAAAGCATGCAAACAATGCATGATTCATTATTTTTAAAGAAAAAAAAGCATGCAAAAAATGCACGGTTTATTATTTTTAAAAAAAGCATGCAAAAAATGCACGGTTTATTATTTTTAAAGAAAAAAAAGCCTGAAAAAAATGCACGGTTTATTTATTTTTTTGAAAAGCATGCAAAAAATGCACGGTTTATTATTTTCAAAGAGAAAAAAGCATGCAAAAAACGCACGGTTTATTATTTTTTTTTAAAAAGCATGCAAAAAATGCACGGTTTATTATTTTTAAAGAAAAAAAAGCATGCAAAAAATGCACGGTTTATTATTTTTAAAGAAAAAAAAGCATGCAAAAAATGCACGGTTTATTATTTTTAAAGAAAAAAAACATGCAAAAAATGCATGATTCATTATTTTTAAAGAAAAAAAGCATGCAAACAATGCATGATTCATTATTTTTAAAGAAAAAAAAGCATGCAAAAAATGCACGGTTTATTATTTTTAAAGAAAAAAAAGCCTGCAAAAAATGCACGGTTTATTTATTTTTTTGAAAAGCATGCAAAAAATGCACGGTTTATTATTTTCAAAGAGAAAAAGCATGCAAAAAACGCACGGTTTATTATTTTAAAAGAAAAAAAAGCATGCAAAAAATGCACGGTTTATTATTTTTAAAGAAAAAAAAGCATGCAAACAATGCATGATTCATTATTTTTAAAGAAAAAAAAGCATGCAAAAAATGCACGGTTTATTATTTTTAAAAAAAGCATGCAAAAAATGCACGGTTTATTATTTTTAAAGAAAAAAAAGCCTGCAAAAAATGCACGGTTTATTATTTTCAAAGAGAAAAAAGCATGCAAAAAACGCACGGTTTATTATTTTTTTTTAAAAAGCATGCAAAAAATGCACGGTTTATTATTTTTAAAGAAAAAAAGCATGCAAAAAATGCACGGTTTATTATTTTTAAAGAAAAAAAAAGCATGCAAAAGATGCACGGTTAATTATTTTTAAAGAAAAAAAGCATGCAAAAAATGCACGGTTTATTATTTTTAAAGAAAAAAAAGCATGCAAACAATGCATGATTCATTATTTTTAAAGAAAAAAAAGCATGCAAAAAATGCACGGTTTATTATTTTTAAAAAAAGCATGCAAAAAATGCACGGTTTATTATTTTTAAAGAAAAAAAAGCCTGCAAAAAATGCACGGTTTATTATTTTTAAAGAAAAAAAAGCATGCAAAAAATGCACGGTTTATTATTTTTAAAGAAAAAAACATGCAAAAAATGCATGATTCATTATTTTTAAAGAAAAAAGCATGCAAACAATGCATGATTCATTATTTTTAAAGAAAAAAGCATGCAAAAAATGCACGGTTTATTATTTTTAAAAAAAGCATGCAAAAAATGCACGGTTTATTATTTTTAAAGAAAAAAAAGCCTGCAAAAAATGCACGGTTTATTTATTTTTTTGAAAAGCATGCAAAAAATGCACGGTTTATTATTTTCAAAGAGAAAAAAGCATGCAAAAAACGCACGGTTTATTATTTTTTTTTAAAAAGCATGCAAAAAATGCACGGTTTATTATTTTTAAAGAAAAAAAGCATGCAAAAAATGCACGGTTTATTATTTTTAAAGAAAAAAAAGCATGCAAAAAATGCACGGTTTATTATTTTTAAAGAAAAAAAAGCATGCAAAAAATGCACGGTTTATTATTTTTAAAGAAAAAAAAACATGCAAAAATGCATGATTCATTATTTTTAAAGAAAACAAAGCAAGCAAAAAATGCACGGTTTATTATTTTTAAAGAAAAAAAAGCATGCAAAAAATGCACGGTTTATTATTTTTAAAGAAAAAAAAACACGCAAAAATGCACGGTTTATTATTTTTTAAGAAAAAAAAGCATGCAAAAATGCGCGGTTTATTATTTTTAAAGAAAAAAAGCATGCAAAAAATGCACGGTTTATTATTTTTAATAAAAAAAAAGCATGCAAAAAATGCACGGTTTATTATTTTTAAAGAAAAAAAAGCATGCAAAAAATGCACGGTTTATTATTTTTAAAGAAAAAAAAGCATGCAAAAAATGCACGGTTTATTATTTTTAAAGAAAAAAAAACACGCAAAAATGCACGGTTTATTATTTTTTAAGAAAAAAAAGCATGCAAAAATGCGCGGTTTATTATTTTTAAAGAAAAAAAGCATGCAAAAAATGCACGGTTTATTATTTTTAAAGAAAAAAAACATGCAAAAAATGCATGATTCATTATTTTTAAAGAAAAAAAAACATGCAAAAATGCATGATTCATTATTTTTAAAGAAAACAAAGCATGCAAAAAATGCACGGTTTATTATTTTTAAAGAAAAAAAAGCATGCAAAAAATGCACGGTTTATTATTTTTAAAGAAAAAAAAGCATGCAAAAAATGCACGGTTTATTATTTTTAAAGAAAAAAAAACATGCAAAAATGCATGATTCATTATTTTTAAAGAAAACAAAGCAAGCAAAAAATGCACGGTTTATTATTTTTAAAGAAAAAAAACATGCAAAAAATGCATGATTCATTATTTTTAAAAAGCATGCAAAAATGCACGGTTTATTATTTTTAAAGAAAAAAAAGCATGCAAAAAATGCACGGTTTATTATTTTTAAAGAAAAAAAAGCATGCAAAAATGCGCGGTTTATTATTTTTAAAGAAAAAAAGCATGCAAAAAATGCACGGTTTATTATTTTTAATAAAAAAAAAGCATGCAAAAAATGCACGGTTCATTATTTTTAAAGAAAAAAAAGCATGCAAAAAATGCACGGTTTATTATTTTTAAAGAAAAAAAAACACGCAAAAATGCACGGTTTATTATTTTTTAAGAAAAAAGCATGCAAAAATGCGCGGTTTATTATTTTTAAAGAAAAAAGCATGCAAAAAATGCACGGTTTATTATTTTTAAAGAAAAAAACATGCAAAAAATGCATGATTCATTATTTTTAAAGAAAAAAAGCATGCAAACAATGCATGATTCATTATTTTTAAAGAAAAAAAAGCATGCAAAAAATGCACGGTTTATTATTTTTAAAAAAAGCATGCAAAAAATGCACGGTTTATTATTTTTAAAGAAAAAAAAGCATGCAAAAAATGCACGGTTTATTATTTTTAAAAAAAGCATGCAAAAAATGCACGGTTTATTATTTTTAAAGAAAAAAAAGCCTGCAAAAAATGCACGGTTTATTTATTTTTTTGAAAAGCATGCAAAAAATGCACGGTTTATTATTTTCAAAGAGAAAAAAGCATGCAAAAAACGCACGGTTTATTATTTTTTTTTAAAAAGCATGCAAAAAATGCACGGTTTATTATTTTTAAAGAAAAAAGCATGCAAAAAATGCACGGTTTATTATTTTTAAAGAAAAAAGCATGCAAAAAATGCACGGTTTATTATTTTTAAAGAAAAAAACATGCAAAAATGCATGATTCATTATTTTTAAAGAAAACAAAGCAAGCAAAAAATGCACGGTTTATTATTTTTAAAGAAAAAAAGCATGCAAAAAATGCACGGTTTATTATTTTTAAAGAAAAAAGCATGCAAAAAATGCACGGTTTATTATTTTTAAAGAAAAAAACATGCAAAAAATGCATGATTCATTATTTTTAAAGAAAAAGCATGCAAACAATGCATGATTCATTATTTTTAAAGAAAAAAAAGCATGCAAAAAATGCACGGTTTATTATTTTTAAAAAAAGCATGCAAAAAATGCACGGTTTATTATTTTTAAAGAAAAAAAAGCCTGCAAAAAATGCACGGTTTATTTATTTTTTTGAAAAGCATGCAAAAAATGCACGGTTTATTATTTTCAAAGAGAAAAAAGCATGCAAAAAAAGCACGGTTTATTATTTTTTTTTAAAAAGCATGCAAAAAATGCACGGTTTATTATTTTTAAAAAAAGCATGCAAAAAATGCACGGTTTATTATTTTTAAAGAAAAAAAAGCATGCAAAAAATGCACGGTTTATTATTTTTAAAGAAAAAAAAGCATGCAAAAAATGCACGGTTTATTATTTTTAAAGAAAAAAAAGCATGCAAAAAATGCACGGTTTATTATTTTTAAAGAAAAAAAAACATGCAAAAATGCATGATTCATTATTTTTAAAGAAAACAAAGCAAGCAAAAAATGCACGGTTTATTATTTTTAAAGAAAAAAAACATGCAAAAAATGCATGATTCATTATTTTTAAAAAGCATGCAAAAATGCACGGTTTATTATTTTTAAAGAAAAAAAAGCATGCAAAAAATGCACGGTTTATTATTTTTAAAGAAAAAAAGCATGCAAAAATGCGCGGTTTATTATTTTTAAAGAAAACAAGCATGCAAAAAATGCACGGTTTATTATTTTTAATAAAAAAAAAGCATGCAAAAAATGCACGGTTTATTATTTTTAAAGAAAAAAAGCATGCAAAAAATGCACGGTTTATTATTTTTAAAGAAAAAAAGCATGCAAAAAATGCACGGTTTATTATTTTTAAAGAAAAAAACACGCAAAAATGCACGGTTTATTATTTTTTAAGAAAAAAAAGCATGCAAAAATGCGCGGTTTATTATTTTTAAAGAAAAAAGCATGCAAAAAATGCACGGTTTATTATTTTTAAAGAAAAAAAACATGCAAAAAATGCATGATTCATTATTTTTAAAGAAAAAAAGCATGCAAACAATGCATGATTCATTATTTTTAAAGAAAAAAAAGCATGCAAAAAATGCACGGTTTATTATTTTTAAAGAAAAAAAAGCCTGCAAAAAATGCACGGTTTATTAATTTTTTTGAAAAGCATGCAAAAAATGCACGGTTTATTATTTTCAAAGAGAAAAAAGCATGCAAAAAAAGCACGGTTTATTATTTTTTTTTAAAAAGCATGCAAAAAATGCACGGTTTATTATTTTTAAAAAAAGCATGCAAAAAATGCACGGTTTATTATTTTTAAAGAAAAAAAAGCATGCAAAAAATGCACGGTTTATTATTTTTAAAGAAAAAAAACATGCAAAAAATGCATGATTCATTATTTTTAAAGAAAAAAAGCATGCAAACAATGCATGATTCATTATTTTTAAAGAAAAAAAAGCATGCAAAAAATGCACGGTTTATTATTTTTAAAAAAAGCATGCAAAAAATGCACGGTTTATTATTTTTAAAGAAAAAAAAGCCTGCAAAAAATGCACGGTTTATTTATTTTTTTGAAAAGCATGCAAAAAATGCACGGTTTATTATTTTCAAAGAGAAAAAAGCATGCAAAAAACGCACGGTTTATTATTTTTTTTTAAAAAGCATGCAAAAAATGCACGGTTTATTATTTTTAAAGAAAAAAAAAAGCATGCAAAAGATGCACGGTTAATTATTTTTAAAGAAAAAAAAGCATGCAAAAAATGCACGGTTTATTATTTTTAAAGAAAAAAAAGCATGCAAACAATGCATGATTCATTATTTTTAAAGAAAAAAAAGCATGCAAAAAATGCACGGTTTATTATTTTTAAAAAAAGCATGCAAAAAATGCACGGTTAATTATTTTTAAAGAAAAAAAAGCATGCAAAAAATGCACGGTTTATTATTTTTAAAGAAAAAAAAAGCATGCAAAAGATGCACGGTTAATTATTTTTAAAGAAAAAAAAGCATGCAAAAAATGCACGGTTTATTATTTTTAAAGAAAAAAAAGCATGCAAACAATGCATGATTCATTATTTTTAAAGAAAAAAAAGCATGCAAAAAATGCACGGTTTATTATTTTTAAAAAAAGCATGCAAAAAATGCACGGTTTATTATTTTTAAAGAAAAAAAAGCCTGCAAAAAATGCACGGTTTATTTATTTTTTTGAAAAGCATGCAAAAAATGCACGGTTTATTATTTTCAAAGAGAAAAAAGCATGCAAAAAACGCACGGTTTATTATTTTTTTTTAAAAAGCATGCAAAAAATGCACGGTTTATTATTTTTAAAGAAAAAAAAGCATGCAAAAAATGCACGGTTTATTATTTTTAAAGAAAAAAAAGCATGCAAAAAATGCACGGTTTATTATTTTTAAAGAAAAAAAACATGCAAAAAATGCATGATTCATTATTTTTAAAGAAAAAAAGCATGCAAACAATGCATGATTCATTATTTTTAAAGAAAAAAAAGCATGCAAAAAATGCACGGTTTATTATTTTTAAAAAAAGCATGCAAAAAATGCACGGTTTATTATTTTTAAAGAAAAAAAAGCATGCAAAAAATGCACGGTTTATTATTTTTAAAGAAAAAAAAAAGCATGCAAAAGATGCACGGTTTATTATTTTTAAAGAAAAAAAAAAGCATGCAAAAGATGCACGGTTAATTATTTTTAAAGAAAAAAAAGCCTGAAAAAAATGCACGGTTTATTTATTTTTTTGAAAAGCATGCAAAAAATGCACGGTTTATTATTTTCAAAGAGAAAAAAGCATGCAAAAAACGCACGGTTTATTATTTTTTTTTAAAAAGCATGCAAAAAATGCACGGTTTATTATTTTTAAAGAAAAAAAGGCATGCAAAAAATGCACGGTTTATTATTTTTAAAGAAAAAAAAGCATGCAAAAAATGCACGGTTTATTATTTTTAAAGAAAAAAAACATGCAAAAAATGCATGATTCATTATTTTTAAAGAAAAAAAGCATGCAAACAATGCATGATTCATTATTTTTAAAGAAAAAAAAGCATGCAAAAAATGCACGGTTTATTATTTTTAAAAAAAGCATGCAAAAAATGCACGGTTTATTATTTTTAAAGAAAAAAAGCCTGCAAAAAATGCACGGTTTATTTATTTTTTTGAAAAGCATGCAAAAAATGCACGGTTTATTATTTTTAAAAAAAGCATGCAAAAAATGCACGGTTTATTATTTTTAAAGAAAAAAAAACATGCAAAAATGCATGATTCATTATTTTTAAAAAGCATGCAAAAATGCACGGTTTATTATTTTTAAAGAAAAAAAACATGCAAAAAATGCATGATTCATTATTTTTAAAAAGCATGCAAAAATGCACGGTTTATTATTTTTAAAGAAAAAAAAGCATGCAAAAAATGCACGGTTTATTATTTTTAAAGAAAAAAAGCATGCAAAAAATGCACGGTTTATTATTTTTAATAAAAAAAAAGCATGCAAAAAATGCACGGTTTATTATTTTTAAAGAAAAAAAAGCATGCAAAAAATGCACGGTTTATTATTTTTAAAGAAAAAAAAGCATGCAAAAAATGCACGGTTTATTATTTTTAAAGAAAAAAAAACACGCAAAAATGCACGGTTTATTATTTTTTAAGAAAAAAAAGCATGCAAAAATGCGCGGTTTATTATTTTTAAAGAAAAAAAGCATGCAAAAAATGCACGGTTTATTATTTTTAAAGAAAAAAAACATGCAAAAAATGCATGATTCATTATTTTTAAAGAAAAAAAGCATGCAAACAATGCATGATTCATTATTTTTAAAGAAAAAAAAGCATGCAAAAAATGCACGGTTTATTATTTTTAAAAAAAGCATGCAAAAAATGCACGGTTTATTATTTTTAAAGAAAAAAAAGCCTGCAAAAAATGCACGGTTTATTTATTTTTTTGAAAAGCATGCAAAAAATGCACGGTTTATTATTTTCAAAGAGAAAAAAGCATGCAAAAAACGCACGGTTTATTATTTTTTTTTAAAAAGCATGCAAAAAATGCACGGTTTATTATTTTTAAAGAAAAAAAAGCATGCAAAAAATGCACGGTTTATTATTTTTAAAGAAAAAAAAAAGCATGCAAAAGATGCACGGTTAATTATTTTTAAAGAAAAAAAAGCATGCAAAAAATGCACGGTTTATTATTTTTAAAGAAAAAAAAGCATGCAAACAATGCATGATTCATTATTTTTAAAGAAAAAAAAGCATGCAAAAAATGCACGGTTTATTATTTTTAAAAAAAGCATGCAAAAAATGCACGGTTTATTATTTTTAAAGAAAAAAAGCCTGCAAAAAATGCACGGTTTATTTATTTTTTTGAAAAGCACATGCAAAAAATGCACGGTTTATTATTTTCAAAGAGAAAAAAGCATGCAAAAAACGCACGGTTTATTATTTTTTAAAAGAAGCATGCAAAAAATGCACGGTTTATTATTTTTAAAGAAAAAAAGCATGCAAAAAATGCACGGTTTATTAGTTTTAAAGAAAAAAAGCATGCAAAAAATGCACAAGGTTTATTATTTTTAAAGAAAAAAAGCATGCAAAAAATGCACGGTTTATTATTTTTAAAGAAAAACATGCAAAAATGCATGATTCATTATTTTTTAAAGAAAAAAACATGCAAAAATGCATGATTCATTATTTTAAAAAAGAAAACAAAGCAAGCAAAAAATGCACGGTTTATTATTTTTAAAGAAAAAAAACATGCAAAAAATGCATGATTCATTATTTTTAAAAAGCATGCAAAAATGCACGGTTTATTATTTTTAAAGAAAAAAAAGCATGCAAAAAATGCACGGTTTATTAGTTTTAAAGAAAAAAAAGCATGCAAAAAATGCACGGTTTATTATTTTTAAAGAAAAAAGCATGCAAAAAATGCACGGTTTATTATTTTTAAAGAAAAAAACAAGCAAAAATGCATGATTCATTATTTTTAAAGAAAACAAAGCAAGCAAAAAATGCACGGTTTATTATTTTTAAAGAAAAAAAAGCATGCAAAAAATGCACGGTTTATTATTTTTAAAGAAAAAAAAGCATGCAAAAAATGCACGGTTTATTATTTTTAAAGAAAAAAAAGCATGCAAAAATGCGCGGTTTATTATTTTTAAAGAAAAAAAGCATGCAAAAAATGCACGGTTTATTATTTTTAATAAAAAAAAAGCATGCAAAAAATGCACGGTTTATTATTTTTAAAGAAAAAAAAGCATGCAAAAAATGCACGGTTTATTATTTTTAAAGAAAAAAAAGCATGCAAAAAATGCACGGTTTATTATTTTTAAAGAAAAAAAAACACGCAAAAATGCACGGTTTATTATTTTTTAAGAAAAAAAAGCATGCAAAAATGCGCGATTTATTATTTTTAAAGAAAAAAAGCATGCAAAAAATGCACGGTTTATTATTTTTAAAGAAAAAAAAGCATGCAAAAAATGCACGGTTTATTATTTTTAAAAAAAGCATGCAAAAAATGCACGGTTTATTATTTTTAAAGAAAAAAAAGCATGCAAAAAATGCACGGTTTATTATTTTTTAAAAAAGCATGCAAAAAATGCACGGTTTATTATTTTAAAGAAAAAAAAGCATGCAAAAAATGCACGGTTTATTATTTTTAAAGAAAAAAAAACATGCAAAAATGCACGGTTTATTATTTTTTAAGAAAAAAAAGCATGCAAAAATGCGCGGTTTATTATTTTTAAAGAAAAAAAGCATGCAAAAAATGCACGGTTTATTATTTTTAAAAAAAGCATGCAAAAAATGCACGGTTTATTATTTTCAAAGAGAAAAAAGCATGCGAAAAATGCACGGTTTATTATTTTTAAAGAAAAAAAAGCATGCAAAAAATGCACGGTTTATTATTTTTAAAGAAAAAAAGCATGCAAAAAATGCACGGTTTATTATTTTTAAAGAAAAAAAAAGCATGCAAAAAATGCACGGTTTATTATTTTTAAAGAAAAAAAAAGCATGCAAAAAATGCACGGTTTATTATTTTTAAAGAAAAAAAACATGCAAAAATGCACGGTTTATTATTTTTTAAGAAAAAAAAGCATGCAAAAAATGCGCGGTATATTATTTTTAAAGAAAAAAAGCATGCAAAAAATGCACGGTTTATTATTTTTAAAGAAAAAAAAGCATGCAAAAAACGCACGGTTTATTATTTTTAAAGAAAAAAAAAGCATGCAAAAAATGCACGGTTTTTTTTTAAAAGCATGCAAAAAATGCACGGTTTATTATTTTCAAAGAGAAAAAAGCATGCAAAAAACGTACGGTTTATTATTTTTTTTAAAAGCATGCAAAAATGCACGGTTTATTATTTTAAAAAAAAAGCATGCAAAAAATGCACGGTTTATTATTTTCAAAGAGAAAAAAAGCATGAAAAAATGCACGGTTTATTATTTTTAAAGAAAAAAAACATGCAAAAAATGCATGATTCATTATTTTTAAAGAAAACAAAGCATGCAAAAAATGCACGGTTTGTTATTTTTAAAGAAAAAAAAACATGCAAAAAATGCATGATTCATTAGTTTTTAAAGAAAACAAAGCATGCAAAAAACGCACGGTTTATTATTTTTAAAGAAAACAAAGCATGCAAAAATGCACGGTTTATTATTTTTAAAGAAAGCATGCAAAACATGCACGGTTTATTATTTTTAAAGAAAAAAAAGCATGCAAAAAATGCACGGTTTATTATTTTTAAAGAAAGCATGCAAAACATGCACGGTTTATTATTTTTAAAGAAAAAAAAGCATGCAAAAAACGCACGGTTTATTATTTTTTTAAAAAGCATGCAAAAAACGCACGGTTTATTATTTTTAAAGAAAAAAAAGCGTGCAAAAAATGCACGGTTTATTATTTTTAAAGAAAAAAAAGCATGCAAAAAATGCACGGTTTATTATTTTTTTAAAAAGCATGCAAAAAATGCACGGTTTATTATTTTTAAAGAAAAAAAGGCATGCAAAAAATGCACGGTTTATTATTTTTAAAGAAAAAAAACATGCAAAAAATGCATGAGTCATTATTTTTAAAGAAAACAAAGCATGCAAAAAATGCACGGTTTATTATTTTAAAAAAAAGCATGAAAAAAATGCACGGTTTATTATTTTCAAAGCGAAAAAAAGCATGCAAAAAATGCACGGTTTATTATTTTTTTTAAAAGCATGCAAAAAATGCACGGTTTATTATTTTTAAAGAAAAAAAAGCATGCAAAAAATGCACGGTTTATTATTTTTAAAGAAAAAAAAGCATGCAAAAAATGCACGGTTTATTATTTTTAAGAAAAAAGCACGCAAAAAATGCACGGTTTATTATTTTTTAAGAAAAAAAGCATGCAAAAATGCGCGGTTTATTATTTTTAAAGAAAAAAGCATGCAAAAAAATGCACTGTTTATTATTTTTAAAAAGAACAAAAAGCATGCAAAAAATGCACGGTTTATTATTTTTAAAAAAGCATGCAAAAAACGCACGGTTTATTATTTTTTTAAAAAGCATGCAAAAAATGCATGATTCATTATTTTTAAAGAAAACAAAGCATGCAAAAAACGCACGGTTTATTATTTTTAAAGAAAAACAAAGCATGCAAAAAATGCATGATTCATTATTTTTAAAGAAAAAAGCATGCAAAACATGCACGGTTTATTATTTTTAAAGAAAAAAAAGCATGCAAAAAACGCACGGTTTATTATTTTTTTAAAAAGCATGCAAAAAACGCACGGTTTATTATTTTTTTAAAAAGCATGCAAAAAACGCACGGTTTATTATTTTTAAAGAAAAAAAAGCATGCAAAAAACGCACGGTTTATTATTTTTTTAAAAAGCATGCAAAAAATGCACGGTTTATTATTTTTTTAAAAAGCATGCAAAAAATGCACGGTTTATTATTTTTAAAGAAAAAAAGGCATGCAAAAAATGCACGGTTTATTATTTTTAAAGAAAAAAAACATGCAAAAAATGCATGAGTCATTATTTTTAAAGAAAACAAAGCATGCAAAAAATGCACGGTTTATTATTTTAAAAAAAAGCATGAAAAAAATGCACGGTTTATTATTTTCAAAGCGAAAAAAAGCATGCAAAAAATGCACGGTTTATTATTTTTTTTAAAAGCATGCAAAAAATGCACGGTTTATTATTTTTAAAGAAAAAAAAGCATGCAAAAAATGCACGGTTTATTATTTTTAAAGAAAAAAAAGCATGCAAAAAATGCACGGTTTATTATTTTTAAAGAAAAAAAAACACGCAAAAATGCACGGTTTATTATTTTTTAAGAAAAAAAAGCATGCAAAAATGCGCGGTTTATTATTTTTAAAGAAAAAAAGCATGCAAAAAATGCACGGTTTATTATTTTTAAAGAACAAAAAGCATGCAAAAAATGCACGGTTTATTATTTTTAAAAAAAGCATGCAAAAAACGCACGGTTTATTATTTTTTTAAAAAGCATGCAAAAAATGCATGATTCATTATTTTTAAAGAAAACAAAGCATGCAAAAAACGCACGGTTTATTATTTTTAAAGAAAACAAAGCATGCAAAAAATGCATGATTCATTATTTTTAAAGAAAAAAAAGCATGTAAAAAATGCACGGTTTATTATTTTTAAAGAAAGCATGCAAAATTGCACGGTTTATTATTTTTAAAGAAAAAAAAGCATGCAAAAAACGCACGGTTTATTATTTTTAAAGAAAAAAAAGCATGCAAAAAATGCACGGTTTATTATTTTTAAAGAAAAAAAAGCATGCAAAAAATGCACGGTTTATTATTTTTAAAGAAAAAAAACATGCAAAAAATGCATGATTCATTATTTTTAAAGAAAACAAAGCATGCAAAAAATGCACGGTTTATTATTTTTAAAGAAAAAAAAACATGCAAAAAATGCATGATTCATTATTCTTAAAGAAAACAAAGCATGCAAAAAACGCACGGTTTATTATTTTTAAAGAAAAAAAAACATGCAAAAAATGCATGATTCATTATTTTTAAAGAAAACAAAGCATGCAAAAAACGCACGGTTTATTATTTTTAAAGAAAACAAAGCATGCAAAAATGCATGATTCATTATTTTTAAAGAAAAAAAAGCATGCAAAAAATGCACGGTTTATTATTTTTAAAGAAAGCATGCAAAAAATGCACGGTTTATTATTTTTAAAGAAAAAAAAGCATGCAAAAAATGCACGGTTTATTATTTTTAAAGAAAAAAAAACATGCAAAAAATGCATGATTCATTATTTTTAAAGAAAACAAAGCATGCAAAAAATGCACGGTTTATTATTTTTAAAGAAAAAAAACATGCAAAAAATGCATGATTCATTATTTTTAAAGAAAACAAAGCATGCAAAAAACGCACGGTTTATTATTTTAAAGAAAAAAACATGCAAAAAATGCATGATTCATTATTCTTAAAGAAAACAAAGCATGCAAAAAACGCACGGTTTATTATTTTTAAAGAAAAAAACATGCAAAAAATGCATGATTCATTATTTTTAAAGAAAACAAAGCATGCAAAAAACGCACGGTTTATTATTTTTAAAGAAAACAAAGCATGCAAAAATGCATGATTCATTATTTTTAAAGAAAAAAAAGCATGCAAAAAATGCACGGTTTATTATTTTTAAAGAAAGCATGCAAAAAATGCACGGTTTATTATTTTTAAAGAAAAAAGCATGCAAAAAATGCACGGTTTACTATTTTTAAAGAAAAAAAAACATGCAAAAAATGCATGATTCATTATTTTTAAAGAAAACAAAGCATGCAAAAAACGCACGGTTTATTATTTTTAAAGAAAACAAAGCATGCAAAAATGCATGATTCATTATTTTTAAAGAAAAAAAAGCATGCAAAAAATGCATGATTCATTATTTTTAAAGAAAACAAAGCATGCAAAAAATGCACGGTTTATTATTTTTAAAGAAAAAAAAACATGCAAAAAATGCATGATTCATTATTTTTAAAGAAAACAAAGCATGCAAAAAACGCACGGTTTATTATTTTTAAAGAAAACAAAGCATGCAAAAATGCATGATTCATTATTTTTAAAGAAAACAAAGCATGCAAAAATGCATGATTCATTATTTTTAAAGAAAAAAAAGCATGCAAAAAATGCACGGTTTATTATTTTTAAAGAAAGCATGCAAAAAATGCACGGTATATTATTTTTAAAGAAAAAAGCATGCAAAAATGCACGGTTTATTATTTTTAAAGAAAAAAACATGCAAAAAATGCATGATTCATTATTTTTAAAGAAAACAAAGCATGCAAAAAACGCACGGTTTATTATTTTTAAAGAAAACAAAGCATGCAAAAATGCATGATTCATTATTTTTAAAGAAAACAAAGCATGCAAAAATGCATGATTCATTATTTTTAAAGAAAAACAAAAGCATGCAAAAAATGCACGGTTTATTATTTTTAAAGAAAAAAACATGCAAAAAATGCATGATTCATTATTTTTAAAGAAAACAAAGCATGCAAAAACGCACGGTTTATTATTTTTAAAGAAAAACAAAGCATGCAAAAAATGCATATGATTCATTATTTTTAAAGAAAAAAGCATGCAAAAAATGCACGGTTTATTATTTTTAAAGAAAGCATGCAAAATTGCACGGTTTATTATTTTTAAAGAAAAAAAAGCATGCAAAAAACGCACGGTTTATTATTTTTTTAAAAGCATGCAAAAAACGCACGGTTTATTATTTTTAAAGAAAAAAAAGCATGCAAAAAATGCACGGTTTATTATTTTTAAAGGAAAAAAAGCATGCAAAAAATGCATGATTCATTATTTTTAAAGAAAAAAAAGCATGCAAAAAATGCACGGTTTATTATTTTTAAAGAAAGCATGCAAAATTGCACGGTTTATTATTTTTAAAGAAAAAAAAGCATGCAAAAAACGCACGGTTTATTCATTATTTTTTAAAGAAAAACAAAGCATGCAAAAAATGCACGGTTTATTATTTTTAAAGAAAAAAAGCATGCAAAAAATGCACGGTTTAATATTTTTTAAAGAAAAAAAGCATGCAAAAAAATGCACGGTTTATTATTTTTTTTAAAGAAAAAAACATGCAAAAATGCATGATTCATTATTTTTAAAGAAAAAAACAAAGCATGCAAAAAATGCACGGTTTATTATTTTTAAAAGAAAAAAAGCATGCAAAAAATGCATGATTCATTATTTTTAAAGAAAACAAAGCATGCAAAAAACGCACGGTTTATTATTTTAAAAGAAAAACAAAGCATGCAAAAAATGCATGATTCATTATTTTTTAAAGAAAAAAACATGCAAAAAATGCACGGTTTATTATTTTTAAAGAAAACAAAGCATGCAAAAAATGCACATTCATTATTTTTAAAGAAAAAAAGCATGCAAAAAATGCACTGTTTATTGTTTTTAAAAAAAAGCATGCAAAAAATGGCACGGTTTATTATTTTTAAAGAAAAAAGCATGCAAAAAATGCACGGTTTATTATTTTTAAAAGAAAAAAGCATGCAAAAAATGCATGATTCATTATTTTTAAAGAAAAAAA